>SJXQ01008723.1:139835-206631 GCA_006408695.1 Aepyceros melampus
TTGATCTGGGTGACATAATAATGATAACCAATGAGGGGAGGCGGGGGGTGGGCCCCTCCAGGTAAGGATGGGGGTGGGCCCTGGACAGGTCAGGACTTCTCTCTGTTTAGGGAAAAGAAGGTCATAGGGTGGAAGCAGAGGCACGTGGAAAGGAAACAATGAAGTGCTCATGCTTAAAACTTCTGCACAGAGGGAAAAAAAAAAAGACAAGTCAGACATGGCTAAGAATGAGATCCTTGTTCAGAGACGAAGATCAAGATTGGCAGTCTTGGAATATCCACAACCCACCTATTGGGCGCCTGCACAAAAGCATTTGTTCTAGAGAAAGATCTCTATAAATATATTAAATAAAAGTTAAATAAAACAAATAAAAGAGGCTCATTTTAAAGTTGTTTTTGATAGTCATGTTTTCTGACTAGAAGAATTACCTCTTTAAGAAACAATAAAAGTAGAGTCTCAAAGAGACACTTGCACACCCACATTCATAGCACCACTATCCACAAGAGCCAAGAGGTGGAAGCAACCCAAGTGTCCATCAGGGGATAAATGGGTAAACAAAATGTGGTTTATATACACGATGGAATATTCTTCATCCTTACAAATGAAGATGGGCTTCCCATGGGGCTCAGTGGTAAAGAATCTGCCTACCAATTCAGGAGACTCAGATTTGATCCCTGGGTCGGGAAGATCCCCTGGAAAAGGAAATGGCAACTCACTCCAGTATTTTTGCCTGGGAAATCCTATGGACTGAGGAGCCTGGCGGGCTACAGTCCATGGGGTATCAAGAAAGTCAGGACACAACTGAGTACCCAAGCACAAAATAAGACGGCAATCCTGTTCCATGCCATAGCATGGATGAACCTTGAGGACACTCTGCTAACTGAAATATTAGTCCCAAAAGACAAACATAGTATGATTCCGCTCACATGAGATACTGAGAGTAGTCCAGTTCATAGAAATAGAAAGTAGAATGGTGGTTGCCAGAAGCTGGAGAGAGGGGAAGATGAGGAGTTGTGGGCCATAAGAGTCCATTTGTGCAAAAGGAAAGAGTTCTGACTCTTGTTGCACAATAATGTGGATATACTTGAATGGCATCACCACCTCAATGGACATGAGTTTGAGCAAGCTCCAGGAGATGGTGAAGGACAAGGAAGCCTGGTGTGCTGCAGTCCTTGGGGCTGCAAAGATGCGGACACGACTGAGTAACTGAACAACAAGAACTGAACTGTATACTTAAGAATGGTTATGATGGTAGATTTCATGTTATCTATTTTTCACAACGAATAAACGAGAGTCTGACACATTTATTGTCATTAGGTAAAAATAATTTTTCAGTAATATTAAACATTTCCTATTTCCCCAAGAAGTGTGTGCCAAGTCTAATTTGACTGACTCCTTTGGAAGTTCAAATATTACAAAGGGTAGCAAAATGTGGTGTTGACTTCAAAGCCTTTGTCTACTTGCCACTAGACAAATGGCTCAGGAATGATGAATATCTGTGGTTCCCATGCCCGTGTCTTGTGGGTTTTATGCTGCTTTTGTTGTCAATCTCTGAACTCTCCTTTCTTTTCTGTGGGCCAATCCCAAATTTGTCAAGGAAATGAGAAAATGTATTAGAAATATTAATTCAGTTCTACATAAAATGAGCATTAAAATGTGCAAAATCAAGGATCAGGAAAAAAATGTGCTAATCACCTGAGCTTCAATAGTTTCTTTTCTTTTCTTTTTTGGGTATGCCATGTGACTTGGGGGATCTTAGTTCCCCAATCAGAGATCGAACCTGTGCCTGCTGCAGTGAAAGGGCAGAATCCTAACCACTGGACTGCCAGGGAATTCCCTCACTTTAGCTTCGGAATCTGGTCTTGGGCACTCCTGCATTTCTCCTCTCAGAAGCCTGCTCTGCTTACCATCATCCAAATATCCATGGGGCCAATATGGGCAGCATTGTCAGTTCCAGAATTGTGGATAACAGAGACCTGGGTCTATTATCAACCTGATCCCAAATCACAGGCACAAATATTATGAACTTCAAGCTTCATCTCTAGTCAGATTAAGAGATTCTGTGACTAGATATAAATCCATCTTCTAAGAAAAGACTGACTAGCTTTCTTCAGCATAGAATCAATGTCATTACTACGTTGACTCTTTATTGCTACTTTGCAATAAAGATTGAATAATGAATAAAAATCATTCTATCCTTGAAAACAAGAAGCTGGTATTTTTAAAGAGGGTATATTCTCAAGGATTCTGAAGGTCTTAAGTAATTGTCTTAATTCATTATCTCAGTGGAGACAATGAAATGCCTTCTTACTGATGGATCTGCAGAGATTTTCTGTTGAATTTTATACTATAGAAAGGTAATTCTGAAGCCCAGTTGAAACATGCTGCCTTACCCAGGACTAGCTTTAGGATCCCAGGCGTCTAACATCATTGTGTGTATATTCTGCTTCTGCCCCAGAGCTGAAGGCATGTCCTTCTTGCTCTGTTCCACCTGGAGGCTGAAGGCACATGCAGAGCAGGAAAGGGAAGGGGAGGAAAGGCAGGAAAATAAACAGACAGCTGTGTGCTAACAGGATACTCTTCCACCTCCGCCTGCCCCCGCCTCCATGAGCTCGCTGCATATCCCAAGCTCTAGGCTGGGGGCAGCCCAGCAGACACACCTGGCGTGGGGATGGCGGGGGACCGAGTGCAACTGGAGTACCAGGTGTGAACGCTCACCCCACCGCTGCTAGCTCTGTGATATTGTACGAGATCCTCCCCTCTCCCAGCCCCCAGGTTCCCATCTTTGAAATGGCGACACCCTCCTGCGTCCCTTCGAGTTTGCCATAAGGATCCACTAAACCAGAGCTGTGAAAACACGCTGCAAAGTGTGAGATCTCTACACAAATGTGAGGCCTCTTTGCTGATTACCATTTGGCACATGCAAAGCCTTGTGCTGTTGACACAATTGTCCTCCACAGTGCTTGGCAATTTGGACTTTGCTGACAAACAGGGGAAAGGTGGGAACATTTGCCTCTAGCTTCAGTTTTAAAATAAGGTTTAAAAGGGGTTTCACAAAACTGGCTGGCTGAGCAGCCCCAGGTTCTAACGGACCTTTTATCCACACTGACTCCGTCCCCCGAGCCCCTTCTCCAACTGCTCTGACCCCTCCCTGAACTCTTTCCACTCCAGCCTTCTTTCAAAACAAACCAATAGGTAAACCAGCATAATTTCTCTTTCTAATAATCCAAATACAGTCTCAAGGAGATTGGCACATCTGGACAAAAAGACCTATCACTCTGCAGCCTCCTTCTCTGGCATCCCCCTGTCCAGCTTGGTCAAGGGGCACTGCTCTGCTGTCATACCTTAAACCAGCCTATGCCAGGCTCACCTGCAGTCACTCAGGTCCCCAGGCAGCCTCAGATGTAAGTTCATGTGTTCTCCTGAATGGCCTTTTATTGTCACACTATTTTCCTGAAGGTTCTTGGAAAATCATTATCAGTGACAAAATATTTTCCAGAGCTCCAGGATTTTTCTTCCTGGTGACTTTTAAATCTTTCTGAGGCTCCCTGTTCCATCAGCGGCCACCCTTTCAGGCTCCAAGCATATGCAACTTAATTAGTTTTAATACTTTAACTGTTTAAATAGTTAATAGTAGAACTTGGACTTCAAACCACTGCCACCCCCCACCCCACCCCCAATTGCCTATGTGTCTGAGGTTGTCAGATCAAGATGGAAAAATACCTCTAATTGTTTCCAGACAATACACAACGCTCTCACTCTGAGTGAGAATGAGTATAACTTACATTTTCACAAAGGATCCTGGGGAGGCCCGTGGGAGATTCCTGCAAGCCAGGATTCTTTGTGCATTCCAGTCCACTGGAAAATAAAACCCAGTTTCAAAACTGAACCGGGAGCTTTTACTTCCCTTAGATTATTTCTAGATGAGTAGCTATAGCTGGTTTCATTTTTCTGTTTTTCACAACAAACATTTCTTTTCAGATTTCCATAGATTTTTATCTTGGCCTGGTATTTCAGAAAGCAAACACCGTGGCCCAGAGGAACTGACAACTCTTCCCTGGACTATGGCAAATATATTGCCAAATATGTACCCCTTCAAGCCCAAATAACCTGCATGGTATTCTTTTCCTGCCTATAAGTATCTCCCTCCTTGAGAATTTCATCTCTGGGACTGCAGTTTTATCACTAAGAGATCCATTCCTTTATGTGTAGAAGATTCGAGAGTTCCAAGAATGTGCACAGTCTGAAAGCAGATGCAATTGTTGACAGGTAACACCTTAGTCAGACTCTGATGAACAGAAGTTTTAAACTCTGTCAGAATAAGACTCCAGATTAGGACCTAGAGATGGGAATCTTAGGGGTGTTAGAGGAGAAAGTGAAAAAAGGGAAACCAAGTCTCATTTACTCACATCCTGTATGTGCCAGACACTTCCTAAGGCCTACAGAGAGGTAGGTGTTACTGAATCCATTTGAAAGGTGAGGAGACTGGGATTCAAAAAACGCTGAGGAGATTACCAGATAACTTACTTTACTTTAACGCTGTTGACTTATTTTTATATCAATACATGCAGATCCAATTTCAAATATTTTTCTTTCAATCAACCCATGTGTCTTGCTATATATATATAGTGAAAGTGAAAAGTCATTCAGTCATGTCTGACTCTTTGTGACCCCATGGACTGTGAAGAAAGTGTATCTGTTTGCTGCCTCCCAAGTTCATCTGCCAGACTCCTAGGAACACCAACCACAATTTAGGAAGACGCCTCACACTTAGAAGTCAATAGTTCTTAAGAGCAAGAAAAGATCAGAACTCGTTGGCATGAACAAGCCCTCCCCGGTCACATGTGAAGACTGGTCCATAATTCATTCTCCCCTTGGGTGTCTCCTGCGGGAATGGGAGCTGGCCCAGAAAGCGACTCTGCAGACAAGGGAAATCAGTCACCATACCCCGACATCCTCAGCTGTCGTCGTTCCTTGTTTTCTTTGGAAGAGTTACTCAATGGAAGAAGACTCATTTGTTTTTAAGGTTAGACTCAACCAGAAGTCCTCCAGATCATACTCTGGCACTAGGCTCATCCCTGATCTAGACTGAGAACATGTTAAGGGTCCTTTTGTCTTTCTTGGAGATTTTCATTTTTCTGTTAACCTGTAATTTTGCTTATTTTAAAGTGTGTGATTACTCTTTTATAATTTAAGAAGTAATTGGAAGAGTAAATGGATATTTGCTTTCTATTGAAACCTTTATTTAGAAAAACATGGTAAGCTGCCAACATATCTTTGTGCGTACGTGAAACTGAAATAGTCTAGTATGCCTACACAGGGGCAAAAAGAGGCACAGATAAGGAATGTCCATTCTCATTTCAGAATTAGGTACAACAGTTAAAAAAAAAAAAAAGAAAGAAATAGTGCTGCACTGAGATAGAAAAATCACCAAAGTTAAGATAAGAAAGCTGAAAGAAAATAAGTGTACTGTATAACACCATCTATCTAAATAAAGCATCCAAAATATGTACTTTATCTAGACCTATTTATATATGCAATGTATAAAGAAAGATTTAGAAGAATCCATAGCAAGCTGACAACAGTGGTTGCCTTTGTGGAAGACGCTGAGATTTAGCTGGACGTCACAAGAGACATTTGCTTTCTCTATATTGTTTGACTTTTTAAAATTGAAGTATAGTTGATTTATAATAACTGAATCACTTTGCTGTACACCTGAAATTAACCTATTATTAGACAATTTTTAATGAGAAGAATATGTTTAGCTACTCCTTATGCAATTAGAAAATAAACTAAAAGTTTTAAAGTTCCAAATCTGATGTCAGTCCCTTTTTATTAATATTACATTTACCATGGGCTTCCCTGGTGGCTCAGTGGTAAGGAATCTGCCTGCAATGCAGGGGACCGGTATTCAACCCCTGGATTGGGAAGATCCCCTGGGGGAGGGCATGGCAACCCACTCCAGTACTCTTACCTGGAGAATTCTATGGACAGAGGAGCCTGGTGGGCTACAGTCCATAGGGTCACAAAGAGATGCACACAACTGAAGTGACTAAGCAACCGCCCATACTGTTGTTTCTGGCTCTGTTGTTGTTGTTATTCATATTTAATTTTGCCGGCCTGTGAAAGTAAAACTCTGGCATCACTGTGCTAAGGCTGAATCAAGACAGATAGTGAGTGAACATCATTAAGTGCACAAAAATGGTCATTTTTAATAAGTATCACCATAATAATCGTACATTTTAAAAAGATAATGTGAAGACTATTTTCAGTATTTTAAGTGCAACACAACTTTTACTTATATTATTTAAATGAATTGAATTTTAATTCTTTGAAATTCAGTGTTACAATATACCATGTATAGTGAGAGTCTGAAATTTTGTGTTACCACTGGCCCTCTAAGTTTCACCATAGCGCCTAAGATTATTTTTTTAATCTGTTTATCTTTAATTGGAGGATAATTGCTTCATGTTTGTTTCTGCCATATATCAATATGAATTAGCCATAGGTATATATATATTCCCTCCCTCTTGAACCTCCCTTCCACCTCCCACCCCATCCCACGCCTCTAAGTTGTCACAGAGCACCAGGTTTGGGCTCCCTGTGTCATATTCCCACTAAGCTATACCTTACCATATTTTACAGGTATATGTTTCAATGCTACTCTCCCAGTTTGTCTCACCCTCTCCTTCCTCAACTGTGTCCACATGTCTGTTCACTGTCTGCATCTCTGTAAGCACCCATGACTGTTATCCCACATTTTGCATCTGAGGAAACCACATTTTACATTAAGAGGCGATCTTGAAAAGCAACCAATACATGCTTTCAGGTCTGCAGGAACACATCCCAGAGACTTTTCCCCTCACCATCCACTCAGGCCCCTAGACCTCTGCCACAGCCTCCCAAAGGATTCAAGTTCAGCTTGCAAGCATTTGTCTCTTACATCATCGACAGCCCCGTACTCTAGACTTGGAATCAACATCAAGGTAAGCCTTGGGGAGAGATCAGATTTGTAGAACTGAAAACTTCAGGCCCATATGACGAGGTTCCCTGGACATACAATCCGAAAGCTCCAGGTCATGGGGGAGGTGGGGTGAGCTGGTAAATCAGTGGCAGAGACCAGCCTACTTCTGGAGCTCTTCCAGCCCATGATGAAACCACAGCCATGGCTTTGGTAAAGGACAGACATGTCTGCTGTTCTGCCTGCATCCATCACTTCCTTTTGCCAGACCAGGAACAGCGTTCTGAATCCTTCCGCAGATGAAACAATCATTTCCTTCTCTTGCACTCTTTGGATTGCAGGCACTTTGGGGGATCCTTTTGTTCCCTTGGATCTCAGACTCAGGACCCCTAGAACTCTGTTATATTGCTTCCTAGAAATTAATCAAATTTTACTCTTTTCTTTCTCCTTATTAACAAGTGTAGAACTGATGTTAGCTGGGTCTCCGATCCCATAGGTTCCACAGGAAATCAGCTCAAATCTACATTCCAAACCCCATTGAAGTTAAAGCTCTTACTAACAGGATAGGGCCAAATAAAATAATTATTCTACAAGAATTGGCTGTTCTTATTGGTGTCTTGAGAGGTTCTTGTTGACAATACAGCTGTAACAAAGCAGTGGCATCAAAATGTCCATCTTGGTTTCAAGACTTTTGACCAGAAAAGATAAATAGAATTAACAGATATTAAAACCTTGAGTCCTACTGATGGAATTTTTAATATCAATCAGTTGGTGGGGAGCCTGGGTGGTAACCCACCAAACCATTTCTGGTTTCATTTCAGCCTTGACTGACTCTTACAAGGCTGGATGACAATATTTGCTGAGAGCTACTACAACTCTTTCCTTTAAAAGTCATCTGCTTGGTATCCAGTGCTCTCATACAGGATTTCCTCTAGTCCGGGGTGGGTTTGTCCCTGATGCTCCTTCTTAGACCCACAATTCACCATGCTCATCCACTCAAAACCAGGGTTGTGAATTTACCACAAGGCTTCCATGGGAGACTTTGTGAGTCATGCCATGGCCTCTCCTATTCCCAGTTAGGCTTTATTTTTATAATAAGCATCCACACACCATGTAAGTAGGCAAGGGACTGATATTACTAAGGCAAAGCATCTAAAAAGATCAATTCCAAATGATCTTCTTTCATATTCGAAGTTGTGACCTCTAGTTTAAAACCAGCCTCCAACTTTAGCTAACTGTGGTATTAATTTCCTGCGTAATAGTCAAAGATTCACTTGTATCAGATCAATACTTTCTTATATTAATATCTTCCTGTACCTTTTGGATCTTAAACCATCATGCTGTGGAAAGGAAGCCACTTAAATATTTGATAAGAGAATAAGTAGTCTCCAGGTATATTTAAAATTGCATCCCCCAAACCTTGTGTGTATTCTCAGAGCACTTTATTAACTCAACATAATAACTGATAGCAATAGTACTATTACTCACACATCAGTGGTTAGTATTTTGCATTGAGACTATAAGAGGTCTCAGTTGTATTACTCAGCAACAGCTTGTTTAAAATAGAAACAAAAACTAGGAAAAGAAAGAGAGGGTCAGAAAATATAAACTTGTCTGGGGAATTCCAGAAGTATGAAGAAATAAAATCACAAAGACAAAATTCATTCTTCAGCCATTAAATATTTTTGGTATATGATCATCTGTGCTAGGAAAATGCTATAATGATTTCAATAAATTGACTTCTTGGGACTCAGAGCAATGGTCCTTGCATTTTGACAAATTTAGATCATGATTAAAGGGAAGGGAAGCAGGGGAGATGGGAGAAGAGGAGGGGTGGGCTGTAGAGAGAGAAGGGGAAGGGACAGAAATAAAGAAAAGAAGAAGCCCCTTGGCTCACCACAAGCATGATACATAGAAAGTTAGAATGGTAACGTGAAGTCGCTCAGTCGTGTCTGACTCTTTGCGACCCCATGGACTGTAGCCAACCAGGCTTCTCCGTCCATGGGATTCTCCAGGCCAGAGTACTGGAGTGGGGTGCCTCACAAACCACTGTTAATTCCTTCTTTTGAGCCTTAGCACACCTCTAAGCCATGGAGTTAGCCAAGAAGCAGCTGCATGGAGGGGAAGTTAAGGGCTTTGAACCAGTGAACTAAGATACCGACACAAACACTTTTGCTGTAGGGTAACAGTAGGGTGGAAAGAAAAAGGGAAGGAATGTGGGAAGGGGCCAAGAAGTCCAAGGATCCAAAAATTCTCAGTGTAAACCATGCTTCTCTAATTTATATGAAAGCAGAAAGATGGAACTTTTTACTTACCAGTTTCTATGACTTTCAAACATGTAGATATGTAGAGTATGGCCTCTAGTAGTGCTTTTGCCTCAGAGACCATTCAATTTAGGGTCAGGCCTTCCCTTGACTTAGCATTTTACAATTTCTAAAGCCTTATCATACATGACATCATCAAATCCCGTCAATCACCTCAACTCTCAGAAACAAGCAAACACTAAGTCTCCAGGGGTTCAAGGACACATCAAAAATCACATGAGAAATAGGTAGTGTTGATTTCCCTCTTCTGGGCAGAAGGGACTCTGGTTATGGGTCAAGTAAATCAAAACCACAATGAGATTATGGTTGTAGTGGATGGAGCTTTGGTCTCCCATGCAACTGGTGCTGTATAAAGTCTGGGAGGACTTCCTGTTTTCAAGATGCCCTGGTTGTGGGCATCGCAGAGAAGAATAAGAGAGTATAGAAGGACTATAGAGGACTGGACAGGCAAAGGCCCAGGAACTTTGAAGGAAATCAAACTCTGAATATAAAATCCATCACTTAGCATCATCATCCTTGGTTTACTAATCTGCTATCACTTAAACAAGTGGTCAATAAAGGTCTTAGTTGTTTGTATTCAGTATTTCTATATTAGGTTTAGCATCGTGCTAGAGGCCAGAAACTAGGTAAAGTAGCCTCTTACTTCTCTCTTGCCTGGAAAAGTACAAAAGTTAGAGGTTACTCTAAAGGGCCCAAGCAAGTGCCCACTAGCTCCTTGGAGCAATGCCACCCTCCTTAACAGGGCTTTGGGAGCACCTGAAAGATTTAGGCTATCAAAGGGAATTATAGAAGAAGAGAGATTGATGATTTTTCTTATGAGTCCAGTGAGTTTGGAGACCTTCAAGAACTAAATTTAAAACCAAGATGGCTTACAGGGTACAAGAAGGAATGATATTTCTATTTTAAATAAATCAATTAAACCTTTAGAGAGAAGAGTTCTTTTTGGAGACGCTGGAGCAAAAATTGACCTTGCTGAGCCATGAAATGTCATAGACCTTAAAAGATTTTCCTAAATCAATGATATATTTTTAAATCACTTTCTTTAAGCCAATCAGTCTTGTCTTACAATATGGCAGAAAGAAACCTATGGAAGTCATTCCAAAAAGTGCCCCTGAGGGTCAAGGATGAGATCATAGTGGAGTATCAGGGAAACTCTTTTTCATCAAATTAAAGTTTGAGGGTCCAGAGAGCATGGGCCTAAATTGGATGTCTGTGATGTCATTTCCAAGTCCCACAACATCTCATCTATGTGCTCTTGTGTAGCTTTAAATTCTACTGCTAAGAATCAAACACTTGGGACAAGATGTTCATTGTGCTTTGCTGTTGATTGAAGCCGCATAATCTCAGAGACCAGAGCATGCTTTCTTACGCAGTCTGTGTGTACCCGTCTTCACTACCTTAAAAAGGCATCTTCATTTTCTTATGTTTCTTTCCCCTCCCTTCTGTCCTCTTACTCCTCTGCTTTCCATTTCCTCTCCTCCACTTTGTCTTCTTTCTCCAGGGCTCTCTGCCCTTTCTCTAATTGACACTTAGAGCCCCCATGAAATTACCAAACTCTTCCAACCCCCATCTCCTATTCTTCCTCATCTAGAGTTCAGTACCAAAAGCTGCTTGGCAGCTCATGTTTGAAGATTCCTCTGAGGCTTCCCTGATAGCTCAGTTGATAAAGAAGTGAAGAGAAGTCGCTCAGTCGTGTCCAACTCTTTGCAACCCCATGGACTGTAGCCCACCAGGCTCCTCAGTCCATGGGATTTTCCAGGCATGACTGCTGGAGTGGGTTGCCACTTCCTTCTCCAGGGGATCTTCTCAACCCAGGGATAGAACCCAGGTCTCCCACATTGTAGGCAGACTCTTTACCGTCCAAGCTAAAGAATCCGCCTGCAATGCAGGAGACCCGAGCTTGATGCCTGGGTTGGGAAAATCCACTGGAGAAGGGATAAGCTACCCACTCCAGCATCCTGGCTAGAGATTCCATGGACTGTATAGTCCATGGGGTCACAAAGAGTCGGACATGACTGAGCAACTTTCACTTTCTCTTTCACTAATCAATATGACCATCCCCGGCATCTCCATTTTATGGTTGGAAAATTCCAACCAAGAGTGACTCCTCTGAGGTCATGGATGATGAAATTCAAAGCCTAGATTATTACACTGGTGCCCACCTTACACAGAGTCAAAGCTCTTTCTTTACACAAAAGAGCATTTATTATTTGCACTGTTCTTGAGAAAATAGCTTCCATCATTGGTTTTTAAAAGCATCTCTACGGTGCTTGATCTCAACATCCTTTCTTGGACTTCAAAGGTGTCTAGCAGACTTCTAGTTTCCTAGCTGTGTGAAAGACCCCAGGCTATTTGGAAGAACTGATGCTGAGTTCTTTGAGTATTTTACTAGATGCCAAGATTAACAGTCTTATACTAGCACAGGGATTTAAAAAATGTGGCAAAGCCTTGGTTTGAAAGGAAATGATCCCAGAAAGAGGAAAGCAGCTTTCCCAAATGAGGAGCTGAATTGAAGGTTTTATGTCCCATCCTGGGACATAGAGAGTCTGGGAGGAAGATCAGGTGAGAGAGGACCATGGGCCAAGGCTTTGGAGAAATATGACAAAGAAAGATGAATGTAGCACACATTTCACATCCCAAAACTGTCGTCATTAGATAAATAATAGCAAACACTTTCTTATAACCTGCTATGTGCTATGCTACATCTAAGTCATCTTGTTTAGTCTTCAAAAAGAGAAGGGTACTAATTTATAAGCCGCAGTTTCCCACACAAGGAAATTGAGGCTTAGTTGTTAATTTGCACAAAGCCATAGTTAGGAGGTGATGGAAGTAGAATTTGAACCCATGCATTCTGACTCCAAAGTGGAAGCTGGTAATCACTGTTGTCTAAGGGTGGCTGAAACAGGCGCTCATGTCGAATCTTCCACTTGGAGCAGAGGAGAAATGGCAGTTCTCATTGGAAGAGCTGGCACCCAGGCGGAGTGGTCCCTCAGTCCCAGCTTCCTCAGGAATCAGCTGCTCCGAAGCTGAGAGCAGATGGGGAGCCAGAACAGAGCCTGAGGCAATGGTGGTGTAGGGGGTTTAGGAAGAAGGGTACAGAGGTGATGTTTCCAACAGCTGCTGAACCACCTGGGGAAAGAGAAGCTGAACTTGTCCCCACACAAAGCGACTGTGGGAACTAGCTGTGACGGATTCTGTGTTTGGGAGCCTGAATAACCAAACCCATCAGGAACAGGGCACATTTTTTTTTTTAATCTTTATCTCCAAATGTTGACAGTGTATGTACCTTATGTTCCCAGCTTCACCATACACTCAGGGAGGGCAGGAACAAGCCTTCCACATCCTTAGTTCTCCACCACGAAGACACCCAACCAATTCAAATATTGACTTGGAGTTTACACATTCACCCATATTCTGGAAAGAACTCAAATACGCTCATTATCCCTGCCTGCTAGGAGTTGGTGCTTTAGAGCAAAAGTAATTGATCCTTTGAAAAAAAAACTCACTTGAAGCATTATTCCAGGTGTGCATACGTGTGTCTGAGGAAGCAGAGAAATGGCATTTATTATGCATCGACTGTAAGCCAGGCACTGTGCCAGGCCTGCTACAAATGTTATCTCATTTAATCCTCAAATGGCTGGATACAGTGGGGACAAGTATTAATATGCTTTTGGTACAGAGGCAAAAATTTAAGAGGCTTGAACTCACAAAGTTAATGCATTATGTAAGCCCAAGTAATTCTGGCTCCACAACCCAGCTTTTCTCCCATTTCACTGAAAGACTTGCCAAGTAGAGAACAGGCTTTTGTTGGATAAATGTTTCCTGCTCCCACCAAGTCCCTGTGGTCACTGGCTTTGGGTCTCTTTGCTTTCCAAGCATTAGGATTCCTACCCTGGCACTGAGGTTGCTATCAGTGGGGCAGGGTGGGTGGCAAACAAGTCCTGGGCAATGTGAAACTGCTCCAAACACACGGGATGGATGAAATCGGCAGTGCTGGCTCAGTCCCCTTTTTCATATCAGAATGTACTATCCTGCCCCCCGTCTGGTAGCTCCTTTCCCTCTAGTTGCAGCATGGTTGATGATTCTCCCTATAGCTCCCTCTGTGCTGCGTTACTCCAGAGAGGGCTCCGAGCTATCTCCTGGCCCTGCCTCATGCTACCGGATACTCTCTGCATGCACAGAGGAGAAGAATGAAATGTTCTGCCCGTAAAATTGCATCACGTCAATAGAGCTTTCTCTGAAACCCCTCAGCCTTGACCCCAAGTGCTACAGTAAAAGAAAAAGAAAATGTGAGCAATAAATAACACCTCCCCCTTCTCTGCCCTCTGTTCAGGAAAACTCCAAGGAAACACTAAACCAAATGCTCTCGGCCTCTGTTTCTAAAATCTTCACGAAGTTCCGTAGTCAGTGAGCCTAATGAAACCGGGCTTTTACAGCCAGCTGTGTTTGAAGGCAGCAGTACATGACTTACAGAGCCCAAGGTGAGCTGCTGCCAAATAGCCTTTCCGTGCATGAAAAGCCAGAGGATGAAGAGTTCCCAGCAGGGAAGAGCCTCAAGAAGTCACCCAAGCCAGCTCTCTGCTTCCAGGCAGCCAAGGCCAGCACCTCCTAGCTCCCTCTTCAACCCGCTTGTAGTAGGCGCCCCCGACTCCCTGCAACTTTCAGCTCCAACAGCCTTGCCTGCTACTTTTGTGTGAACAGCCAATAACAAGCATCAGTGCCTGAGCTCCCTGCCTTTTTCCTCCCTTTGCTGCTCAGGGGGATTCTGAGCTTTACTATTTGCCTCCTTCAGCCTCTGGGTCAGTTCTGCCTCCTGCCTTCTGGGGGGACACTCTTGGGCTTCCAAATAGAGTGAGTGCATGCTTGCTAAGTCACTTCAGTTTTGTCTGACTCTTTGCAACTCCATGGTCTGTAGCCAGCCAGGCTCCTCTGTCCATGGGATTCCTAAGGCAAGAACACTGGAGTGGGTAGCCATGCCCTGCTCCAGGTGATCCTGTCAACCCAGGGATCGAACCCATGTCTCTTATGTACCTGCATTGGCAGGTGGGCTCTTTACCACTAGCACCACCTGGGAAGCTCTCCAGATAGAGACTGGATTCCAAAGGAGAAGGAGGGAGGGACCCCAGAAGTGGGTGAGGTAGAGGCTGGAGGACCTTGGGGAACAGGCTGGAAAGCCTTGCAGGCACAAGCGGGCCTGAGGTGAGGGAACAGTCTTCAAGGGAGAAGGAAAGAGTGCAAGGGGCTCTCTTACCGTCCACACAGGGCATCTGAGAAGTGCAAGTGGAAGACTAGATTTATTTTGAAATTACCTCTGATTGCATGGACTGTGTTCTTTCAGCCGTAATGTTGCTCCAAGACCAAAACCCCCTGGGGCGTGACTTCATCAGCATGACGCTGGTGTTTCCACAACAGGTCTTGGGAGGTTGTGGGGAGCGTGCAGGGTCTGGAGGGGCGGGGAGCACATGGCCTGAGTCAGGACTTTGTCTCAGTCATCACTGCAAACACCAGATCGCAAATATTAGGCTGCTGTGAGGCCCACCAGAGATTTCAAGGCAACCTGATGGAGTTTCTCTTTCATTCAAGAAAGGTGAAGAGCTCATGGGAATCTTTGTGGTAGGAACTGTAGGGCCAAGAAATATCACAAGATAGGGAAAAGGGTGTTTAAATAAGGCTATTCTAACACAGTGTTTCTTTTTAGTTAGACTTCCCGGTTCTAAAGCTGGGAGGGACTTCAGAAGTCAATCAGTACGTCCCCTGACTTTGATCACCAGGTAAGCAACAGGCCAGTTTGGCAGGTGACACAGCTCCTGATGCCAGGTGACAACGGATCCTGCGACCTGTGGTGACACTGATGGGCCCCTCCTCTCACACAGGGGCCGGATCCTACCATCCCGAGGCGGCTGGTCAGTCTCACGCACAGAGAGATGTTGATCTCAATAGTCTGAGGTGCAGCATCAAGACCTTAGAAACCAGCAGCACTGACCTAATGCTGGAGCCCGTTCCTGTGTGCTTTCGATGGGGAATGCTAGACTGAATGTCTGCACACTCCACAAGCCATATGTTGAAACCCCACCCCGCAGTGTGAGGTGGGGCCTTTGGGAGGTGATTAGAATTAAACAAGGTCATGAGAAGGAACCCTCATGGATGGGATTGAGGTGAAGGTGAGGTGAAGTCGCTCAGTCGTGTCCGACTCTTTGCGACCCCATGGCCTGTAACCTACTAGGCTTCTCCCTCCATGGGATTCTCCAGGCAAGAATACTGGAGTGGATTGCCATTTCCTTCTCCAGGGGATCTTCCTGACCCAGGGATCGAACCCGGGTCTCCCGCATTGGAGGCAGACGCTTTAACCTCTGAGCCACCAGGGGGTTAGTGCCCTTAAAAGAAGACTGGAGAGAATGCCTGCATCTTCTCTCTCTCATTCTGCCCCGTGGGGACCCATTGAGGATGGGGCAGTCCACAGCCTGGAAGAGGGCTCTCGCTAGGGCAAGGCTGCGCTAGCACCTGATCTCGGACTTCTGTCCTCCAGAACTCTGAGAAAGAAACTTCTGTTACTGAAGCTAGCCTATGACGCTCTGTTCCTGTTCTTTAGTCACTCAGTTGTGTCTGACTCTCTGAGTCCCCACGGACTGCAGAGTGCCAGGCTTCCCTGTCCTTCACTATCTCCCTGAATTTGCTCAAATTCATGTCCCTTGAGTTGATGATGCCATCCAACCATCTCATCAGGAGCCCAAAGGGACCATGACAAGGAACAACTGGTGAGCACTGGCCCCTCGTTAATAGCGCCCCCTGTGCTCCAAGGCATCGACCAGAGAGGCAGAGGAGGCTGGGGGAGGGCCTCTGAGGGAAGCGCCTGCAGACCTCTGCTTTGACTCCGACCACCCACACGAGTGACCTGGAGGAAGGGACAAGTCCTTGTGGCCCACTGAGGCCCCTCAGAAAACTGAGGACGTTGCAATGGAAGAGGACCTCTGCTGTTCCTTCCTGCCCGCGTACTCAGCAGCTCTGAGTATCCCTCTCAGCTCCAGGCTCCCATTTCTTACAACTTGAGATTTGTACAGCTTCATTTGTTCCCTTCATCACAATTTCCATGCTTTTTTTCGGTGTTTTTTTTTTTTTTCATCTCATTGAGTGGAGCACTCCATATAAGAAAGCCAGCCACCCCAGGCTTGACTAGGCTATGAGCACAAATAGAGTCACAAGAGCAGTTACACTAAAAAAAAAAAAAAGCCCTTGATGCTCAAACGGGCAGTCCTGCCACTGCAGTCACAATAACAGATTTTGTTTCTGAGACCTCCTTTTCCCCAGAGGCAGGCACCTCATGAACACTCACCAAGCTCTCTGTCAGGAGTCTCACCGTGGGCATCTTCTCTGTAAGCTTCCTGGATCAGGCACCCTTCTTTTGGGGAGCTCCTCTGGCAAAGCCCCTGGAGCAAGCTTCACAATTTTCACCGTTACCAGTGCTAACCTGGAAAAATCAGGCCTAGGCAGGGTGCTGCCTGCTGAAGCTGCCTAAGCAGTCAGTCCTCAGGGGACCAGCGTGGAGCCAGGTTCCATGCAGAAGTGGGGAGAAAGGCTGTCTCCTCTGCCTCGCTCTCCCAGGTAGTGATCCTCGTGCACGCAATCTTCTGCCTGTGGCCAATTCCCCCATCTTCCAGCCTCCCTCCCTCCCCGCTGGAGATCAGAAGCAATCCCAGGTGAGTAGGGTGGGAGAAAAGCAGAGTTTACTTTTCTCTCCTTGTTCAATATACATGTATACATAAACATATACATGTACAAATAGAGATCCAACCAGTCCATCCTAAAGGAAATCAGTCCTGAATATTCACTGGAAGGACTGATGCTGAAGTTGAAGCTCCAATACTTTGTCCACCTGATGCGAAGAAATAAGTCAATGGAAAAGACTCTGATGCTGTGAAAAACTGAAGGCAGGAGGAGAATGGGATGACAAAGGATGAGATGGTTGGATGGTATCACCAACTTGATGGACAGGAATTTGGGCAAGCTCGGGAGTTTGTGATGAACAGAGAAGCCTGGTGTGCTGCAGTCCGTGGGGTTGTGGCCAGACACGACTGAGCAACTGAACTGTACTGAGAGTTATAGAGAGTATAAACAGAGTATATACATGTGTATATGTGTGTATATATACTGCGTATATATATATAGTGTGTGTGTGTGTGTGTGTGTGTTTATATTGTTTGTTTACAGGGGAGGCAGGGGCTCTGGCTCATCAATTCTGCTAGAAATCACTTCAACTCCCCGTCTGTTTGACAAGGATTCCCTTCTTCATGGTGGGGTAAGATTTCTCTCTTCCTATAATCTTTCTAAGGGAAACAAACCCCTCATAATTTCAAAGAATTATATATTTCTTTGAATACCTGACATCTATTAAGAGTTCTCAAAAAGACTTTTTTTTTTAATCCAATAGCTCTATTCTAAGGAAATATACAAATGCAGACAAAGATATACATCATGATGATTAAAAAAAAAGAGCAAAAACCTTAACTCCAATAAGAATATCCATATAATGGAATATTTATAAAGCACTTTAAAATAACATTTTAAAGCATTTAAAAACTTATATTTAATGAAGTGGGAAATGTTTAAAAATCATTCATGGTGAAATGTTTATATAATATTGTCCCAGTTTAATAATTCCAAATAGAATCTTAGACAAAAAGACAAAGGAATTATGTAAACATTCAAATAATGGTTATTTCTAAGTGGTAAATGAAAGGGTATTTTTATTTGTTTCTTTTCTTCGCTTCAAAGTCTAAAATAAACCTTGAATCAACAAATAAAGTCTATGTATTTATGTATTTTTTAATATAACAATCTAAGGGCTGGAGCATTTTTTCCTAAAAAGAACAAATTCCTGCTGAGAAAACCAAAACGTTTCCAGCTGACTCCTGGGTGGATGAATAACACAGTGGGTTCTGTTCATTCCCATAGCAATCATTTGTCGATCGCGGGTGGATCAATGCAACCCAGGGTGGCAGTCCGTGCCTTGCTTACCTTCACCTGTTTCCTCATCTCCACAGGTCATGGCGGTAGGCACCACTGTAATGATTCATCCACAGATTAAGAAACCACAGTTTAGAGAGAAAAGGTCATCTTGGTACCAGCTGCAGAGCCAGAGCTTGAGGCCCATATCCCCGCTCCAAGGGCGACCAGATATTGTTGGCCACTTCAGTTTACCCCCAAAAGAAAACAATTTGCAATCACTAAAAATCAAGAGGCTCCTCAGAGGTAAAAGCCAAGCTTCACAGGGCAGACAGAGAGAGAAGAGAGACCGGAGAAGGCCCACTTCAGAAGGAAAAAGGAAGGGGCTATTTTCCTCGATGCCCGCTCCTGCTCCCCGAGCCCAGGTGCCCCCAGGTGGAAGCCTGAGGTGTTCACTCTCTTTGCCCAACCTTACGGGACCCTCTGCCTCCTGCTCAAAAAAAGGAAACTCAGGGAGATGGACCATTGCCTCTAGTTCTAAATAAGTGGTAAAAACTAAAATTCAGAGTTCCTCTCCTTGAATCCTAAAATCAAAACCACCAGCCAAATCACCCAGTGTAGACGGAGAACAGAAAGAGCCTCCTGGCTGTTGCCAGCTGGACAGGGCCCCACCAGCCCGGGGAGCACTGCTTCTGCAGCACATTCTCCTCCAATCAAGATGTCCCAGGCTTCCCTGCCGCTCCATCTGACAGGAGCACAATACTCTCCTTTCCAGACGTCTTGGGTTAATTTCTTTATTTTTTCTGGCCCACATTTTGAAGTCTTTCCAGCCTGATGGACTGAAGTGGAAATTACAATCCTATCAGGTCTGTCCAAAACAGATGCCACATAATCACAATCATATTAATAAAGTTGGCAAGCATGAGTATGAAGAATCTGAGGAAGGGGAGGGGGAGGGAAAAAAGAAAAACAAACTAACAACTTCCAGAATGTCTTAACTGATTGAACACTCCTGCCATGAAACAGGTTTCCCTGAGAAATCTGTAGCTGGCCTTTTCCGATCTAAACTCCAAGTAATTCCTTTCATTTAATAGTTTCTACAGTTTGGATGAAGGGAGTGAAAAGCGAGGATATTTTCTCGAATCTTTTTGGACTTCACAACACTCGAGGTCTTATTTATGCGTGGGTTTCCAGCTGTGATGACATAAGTCATTGAAAACTGGCACATCTTCCCATCAGCAAGCACAGCACAACCACAAGCTTGGCAAGAAGTTCACGTTGCCAGATGCCTTCACTGTTTCTTAAACTATGTATTCAAGGCACTCCACATTTTTTTTTTCCCTTGCTGGAAATAGTTTCAAAGAAGAACACAATGTTTTGGGTTGCCTGGCCAAAGTTTAGCTGTACTTTTGCATCTTTGCCAAACTTCCTGTTTTTAGCAAAACAATTTATTATCTCGCTGGTTCTTTACCCAAAAGGATTTGCAGGCACAAATAACTACTTGGTTTCCATGTCTTTTCAGAGAAGAAACTCATTCACTTTCCCATAATTATCCTGTAGATGCAAGAGCAGAAATGTATTTAACCTTTGGGAGTGCTACCAAGGTGCAGAAAAGGTTTTAATTATTCAAAACCTCTACAGTCTGAACTTTAAAGAACTGACAATTATTTTGTGTATGTGTGCAAGGAAAATAATTCTTTTCAGGTGGTTTGGCAAGATCACAGATTTGCCACACGTGGCGTTGTAGAAGCCAGTTCAGAGTAATTTGGGGTTTGGAAGCCAAGGTTAGACTAAAGAGATTTGATTCATCAGTAGCAATCAAAGAAAGCATTCGATCAGACACCGTTATGCATAGTTCGTCTCTGATTACTAAGCTACACAGTCACCTTTTAGACTTCACACACACACATGCACACTCAGACACACACACACAAAAACAGAACCCAAAGAGTAAGAGGCTTTTCCATCCCTACCCAGCAGTCAGCTAGCTTATCAACCAGTAAATAGATTGAGAAAAAACTTAAATTCTTGATTGGATTGAGGCGGCCACTTACAGCCTCAGTTTTCTTCTACAAGAATATTTTAGGTATAACTAGAGCATGTGTTATCCTTATCAAGACACACATACACCCCTCCCCCTACATACTTCAGTAGTAATGACCTATATGTACTGTAGCAGAGCAACATTGACAACAGTGTGCTTAATTCTTCAGCAAAGTGCTTTAATTTCTAGGGTAGGGTTTATTTCATTTTAGATGTGTCCAATCACATTTCTCCACATCTTTTAAAAAGTACTTCACACTATCTGCAAAAGAACAGATAATGTTGATTTCTTATATGTTCATGCTTCACAGATCTTAGAATTCTTTGATGGTGGCTTAGCAACCACTATAAAAATAACAGGTTCCTAAAACAGAGTAAGTCAAAGAGAACGACCCCTTCGAGGAAATGGTTAATATTAATGAGAGAATGCAGTGTAGTCTAACAATAGATCAGCATCAGTACTTTGGGAGGAAGGCTTCTAACTCAAGCAACAGAGGCTCAACTTTTGTCTTTCCATTATGAACTGTTCCTCCAGATGAAAGCAGAGAAAAAGACAATATATATTAGATAGATGGCTGGATAGATGGACAGATGATAGATAGATAGATGAGAGATAGGAAATGTGTGCTGTTGCGGTATGTCTTTCTTTCTTTCTTTTAAGATTGATGCTTTGATTCTCTTAAGCAAAGACTGGTCCAAAGAAGAAAAGACTGGTCCAAGTAGTAATTCAATGGGCTAGAGCATATACATGGAAGAGAGAGTTAAAAGAGAAGGTTTTCTCATAACAAATTATCACTCAACTCAAGCCCTTGCAGACATTATAGTTTACTACATGGCTACAGAAGGTGGCCCAAGATTTCTTGTAAACTCTTCCAAAAGGTGAGAATGTGCTTTTATTATTAACCATGGGACATGTGGCTTTAAAGAGTTATTTTTAACATTTAAACATAAACAATATCAGCACTAAATATAGGATCAAAGAAATACTGTTTCCATGTGGAGTTGCCAAAGCACAGAAGTATGGCTGCAAAGCACAAGTTTCCTTTGAAGGGGATGTTGCTATCAAAATTGCTTACTCAGCACTCTAGTAATAGCAAAAGAAAGTGCTCATACACACATATATTCATTATATCTTGCCTGGTGTGAAAAAGGTTTCACTCCCCAGCCTTCAAAACCAAAATCCAACATCCCACACCAAAACTTGGGGGCCCCTTCACTAGCTTTTTTTTTTTTTTTAATGAACACATTTAAAGTAATGTTTGAAGCCTGTAGTATCAGAATTTATTTCTACAAAGTTAACTCTATTTAATATCCTTGGCTCTAAGCTTAATTTGCTAAATCGTGCTGTTTTTGAAATTTATTGCAAAATTATTGTTCTCCGGGGAAATAATTACCATTCCTCTTACTTCCATGGTATTGCTTTCCTCTGCACGTGAATTTAAGTAAGAGATTTAAAAAGCAGCTCTGTGTTTTGAGTAAGTATCAGTCAAGACAAGGTGACTCTCATACTATATTTGAATTTAAAAGAATACCTTCTGTTCACCTGAGCATACAATTTTCTGAATGAGGACAATTGGATACTAAAATTAGAAAAGAATCCTAGGAATTGACTGCATCTATCTATTTATTTATATAGTGCCTTGTTGTAAAAAGGCTTCTAGGCAGCTTAGGAGCATATATAAAATATAGCTACAGAACATAAATTAGAAGCAGCATAAAGCAAAAAAGCAAACACTAGGGTAAAGACGTAAATGGACTCAGGAATGGATTGGATATACGCTAGTGGAATTCTATAAATGAAGCACAAATTTGACTTTAGACTCAAATTTCAAGGTAAAAACAAAAACCTGCTCATGATTATATGACTCATGAATAGCAGGTTCTCGGAACTTTATCATGGAAGTTTAAAATCTTTTATAAATTATTCATTTGTGAACCAGACCATGGTTTCTAGTCTTCTCCATTGACTGTTGTGTGATCACTTTGGAGGCCAAGGTAAATCACACTGTGTCTGTTTTTCAGTGCTTTGATAGCACATCCTGATTTTCTCCTGGGGAATTACCTATTCCCTGTTAGTATGCAGGTACTCTGTCCCTGGCCCTCCTGGTTCCCAGCAACACTGGATCTTAAGCAGATGGCAACAACAGGAGAGGGAAAAGCCTGTGACTGAGTCCTTCCAAGTGGGCGTGTGCTGCCAAGAGTGACTGTTCATGGTGATGCCTATTCCAATTCTTCTCATAACCTGCTTCTTCTACGTCCCCATCAGTCCTGTGAGCCATTTAAAGACCATCCACTTATGGTTACCAGGGAAAAAAGATGGGGAGGGATAAACTGGGAGATTGAGATTGACATACATACACTGACGGAGAAGGGAATGGCACCCCACTCCAGTACTCTTGCCTGGAAAATCCCATGGACAGAGGAGCCTGGTGGGCTGCAGTCCATGGGGTCGCTAAGAGTTGAACATGACTGAGCGACTTCACTTTCACTTTTCACTTTCATGCATTGGAGAAGGAAATGGCAACCCACTCCAGTGTTCTTGCCTGGAGAATCCCAGGGACAGGGGAGCCTGGTGGGCTGCCGTCTATGGGGCCGCACAGAGTCAGACACAACTGAAGCGACTTAGCAGTACACACACTGAAGGGAAGTGAAAGGCACTCAGTCACGTCCGACTCTTTGAGACCTCATGGACCGTAACCCACCAGGCTCCTCTGTCTATGGGGATTCTCCAGGCAAGAATTCGAAAGTGGGTAGACCTTCCCTTCTCGGGGGGATTTCCCCAACCCAGGGATCAAACCTGGGTTTCCTGCATTGCAGGTGAATTCTTTACCATCTGAGCCACCAGGGAAGTCCAAGAATACTCAAGGGGGCAGCCTACTCCTTCTCCAGGGGATCTTCCCAACCCAGGGATCGAACTAGGGTCTCTTGCATTGTGAGCAGATTCTTTACCAGCTGAGCTACCAGGGAAGCCCCATATACACATTGCTGTATACAAAATAGTTAAAAATAAGTACCTACTGTATAGCACAGGGAACTCTAGTCAATACTCTAATGGGGAATCCTCTATTTGGGGAAAGAATCTAAATAAATAAATAAAGTGATTACGTTATATGTATAACTGATTCACTCTGCTATACACCTGAAACTAACACATTGTAAGTCAACTATAGTCTTAAAATGTTAAAAATAAGTAAATAAAAAAAATAAAGATTATCCAGTAAATTTCTTTTCTGCTTAAATGAGCTCTCTCGCCTGCAACAATAGAACACTGAATGAAGTACAAGTAGGACAGACAACTCAAATGCAGGTGGGTAGAATATGTCTGTACCCCATTAGGTAGTTGGGGGTAATGTTAAGTGGAATCCTGAAAATCTAATACCCATTTTAACTCCATTGTGATCCTACTTGGTGCAAACTAGATCCAAAGTAGAAATAGTCACTAGTGAAGAGTATGTGTGTCCACAACAAGAATCTCTGCTAAAGGATATATATCCTTTTTCTTCATTAAATTCTTAGTGTTTCTCTCCTGTATAAGATATGGGTGTATTTAGACAAATGTTTAAAGTATTCTACTACCATACCCCACTTTCAAGGTTAGATGTAAACATAGTTAGCAGTATTATAACAGCTTCTGTTTGTCCTAGTAAATAATGCCTAAATTCAACACTGGTAAAACTCAATGCATGAACAATGCTTTATTTATTTGTTATAAAGAATTTGTGCTGCTGATGAAAATTACTTCTCCTTTTATGAGTTCTGGACTGGAGAGCTAATGGAATAAGAACTACCGAGTATCTAGAAGAGTCCTGAAGTTCCCCCAAGTGCCCAGTGCATGTGCCCAGCAGTGTCCTGGTAAATATCTCACAATTTACTGTCTAAAAAACAAAAACAAAAAGCCCCAATTTGTAGTGCTTACAAATTTCTGTGGTATAAAGATTCCTACCACATGCAACTTCAAGCTATTAATGAGATGTCACTGCTGGTGGAATTGGGAAGAGAATGCACACAGGGTTCTGGAAGCTGGTACAAGTAAGCTCCCATGCACCACTAGAAGTGAGAATGGCTGGGACCACCTGGGACCCTCTACCAGAGAGCTTGCACTTGCTCCTGGACAAATGTCTCCTCAAGTAACAGAATAAAAAGAAATTCTAAAAATAACTTCAGTCATATACATTGAGGGCAATTATGAACAATAAGATATAAAAAGGCCCAAAACCAACTGCTGCTTCTGAAGCACCCAGAGCAAAAGCAGAGTACCACACATGACCCTGCACACAGGACCACCGAGGCAGGTGGGCAGACCACATAAGCCACCCCTCCAGCCTGACCCACTCCACCCCCACCCTCACTCCATTTAAGAAACCAGCTCACCCCACTCAGGGAGCGAGTAAGGGAATCTGCTTCTTGTTTTTGCTCCCTGTTGCTGTAGCATAGTATCAGCCACTCAGTCCTGTCTGAGTCTTTGCGACCCTATGGACTGTAGCTGACCAGGCCCCTCTGTCCATTGAATTTCCCAGCCAAGAATACTGGAGTGGATTGCCATTCCCTTCTCCAGGGGTCTTCCCAACCCAGGGATCGAACCGGGTCTCCTGCATTGCAGGCAGATTCTTTACTGTCTGAGCCACCAGGGAAGCCCATATGAGTTCCATTATAGCCTTGTCTGAATTTCTTATCTGGTTTCATCAATTTCTATTGATTAAAGAGTCAAAGGACCCTGGCGGGCAACAGGAGGATCTCTCCTAGGTCCCTCTCCTCCAACTGGACCCAAGGAAGGACTGCAAAGAAGGTCCAGCAATCCATTACTCTTGTGAGCTATGTTCTTCTTCTAGAAGGAACAGTGGAAACCTCAAAAGTAAGGTTGATCTCTGTAAATCAGTCACGTAAATATTGGGTAATAGGATTGTCTGTCCAGTCTCCTCCTCAGGAACATGAAATCATTCATCAGGAATAGACATCCTACATGAAGAATATCTTCAGTATCTTTTCAAGAGACAGTTTCCATTTAAAGGCAAAGTGACTTACCTTGTCTATAAAATCAAATTTTCAAGAAAATCTATGCTAGTTTGCAGGAAAAAAGAAAATCACCACTTAAAGGCAGTGTAAAGTGCTAAAGTACACAACTCCTAAATCTGGGTCTCTGGGTTTGAACATTGGCTCTGCTTTTTGCCCATAGCATCTGCCCTTGGGCAAGTAACTTGAGTTTCAAAACCTCAGGTTGTTCCTCTGCAAAATGAAAATGATAAGAGGATTTCTGTGAGAACTCAGATAATGCAGGACTTAGCCTGGAGCAGATTTGAGGTAAGTTGTTCCTGTCACTACTCTTTGATGGTCTGGTCTGCCCTTGTCAGAGGGCTCCATGGGTCTGGGTTTCCTTTTCAAAGAGGCAGCAGCAGCCAATAGAGCTCATTCAACCCAGGAAAGGATATGGGAAAAGACTGTGAAGAGAAAGCAAGTCCTGGAGGAGTCAAAATGACAGAACAGAAGGATGCGGAATTTGTGTCTCCTCGCAAGTATACCAAGAATACCCCTGCAGATGGAACAGTTCTCACAGAGCACCTGCTGAACACGAGCAGAAGACCTTGGACACCGAAAAGGAGAGGAAAAATGCCCACACAGCCAGGTAGGATGACAGAAAGGAAAAGAGAAAAAAGAAAATGGGAAGAGACCAGGACCTCTGGCGGGAAACTAAAGGTAAGAAGATGGTCCCAAACTCAGAAAAGCCCACTCACAGCAGGAAATCAGCTAAGACAGAAAGGGGCCTTTAATGGATTGGAGGGAAATGCAGCAACAGGTCTGTGAAAGGCAGGACAGAATAAGAGCTGCACACATGATCTATGCCCCTGACCTGTGTACCCCTGCCTGAATTGTGCGTTTCCCGGTGCAGAGAGGGGCTGGGTGCTGGATAGTGGGGTTTGGAGAGCGGACCCAGGGAGGGTACAGCTGTTGGCTGTGAAAAGACAACCTGAAGACTTACAGAGTGATGTAAGTCAGAAAGAAAAAAAAATATTGTATAATATCACTTACGTATGGAATCTATAAAGGAGGCCCCTGGCTCAGAGGTTAAAGCGTCTGCCTCCAATGCAGGAGACCTGGGTTCGATCCCTGGGTCGGGAAGATCCCCTGGAGAAGGAAATGGCAATCCACTCCAGTATTCTTGCCTGGAGAATCCCATGGACAGAGAAGCCTAGTACATTACAGTCCACGGGGTCGCAAAGAGTCGGACACGACTGAGCGACTTTACCTTACCTTACCTTACCTTACCTTACCTATGGAATCTATCCGGGGCTTCCCAGGTGGCACAGTGGTAAAGATCCGCTTGTCGATGCAGGAGACACAAGAAATGTGGGTTTGATCCCTAGTCGGGATCCATTCCCTTCCTGGAGAAGAAAATGGCAACCTACTTCAGTATTCTTCCCTGGAAAGTCCCATGGACAAAGGAGCCTGGCAGGCTACAATCCATGGTGTCTCAAAGAGTTGGATACAGCTTAGAACACACACACACATGGAATCTAGAAAAGTATCAACTTATTTCCAAAGCAGACATTGAGACACAGACATAAAGAATGAATATATGGATCCTGGGGAGGGAGTAGTTGGGGTAGGATGAATTTGGAGACTGGGATTGACATATTCACAACCAGGTATAAAATAGATAACTAATGACAATCTACTGTATAGCACAGGGAGCTCTTCTCAGCACTCTTTGGTCACCTAAATGGGAAGAAAATCCAGAAAAGAGAGGGTATATGTGAAAGTATAGCTGATTCACTTAGCTGCACAGTAGAAACTAACACAGCCTTGTAAAACAATTATACTCCAATAAAAATTAATTTAATTTTTTTTTTAAAAGAAGCCAGTCCTAGCAGGGTGCTTTCGATGGGCACAAGAACACAATGACAGGCGCTGACAAGGCATTCCTCCCCACCTCGTGGGAAAGAGCACAAGCCTGGAACAGGTGCAGTCAAGGGGGCCCAGAAGGGGGTGGCCGAGAGGATGAAACTTCCATTATCAGCGTTTGGCTGAAACCTTCAGAGCCACATTTCCAACAGAAGTGTAACTGCTTACTCATCTCATATAACTTAAGGCATGTCATCACCACTCGCGGCCACAGGAATGAACGCTGCCACAGACTGGAGATCTGTTTTCTTCCTTAAAGCTCTGAGAGTGTTCTGCTTCAATTCCCTGTATGGGATGTAGATATATTAAATACCCAAAAAATGACCATAAAGTGAACATTAAGGTTGAGAAATGAGGTCCAAGGATGCCAAGAAATTCGAAAGTAAGTGTTCCCCCAGCAGCTCTAATTCAACCATCTTTGCAGTAATGCCTCCTTCTGATTTCTGGATCCTCAGAGGAACGCCCACTCTGGGTCCTTCATCTAAGCCAAGGGGGGGATGTTTGGGGTCCCTGCTGATCCTTCTCACTTCCCCAGATCGTGAGAAAATCCTGTCTCGGATCCTTCCACTGAGCCCTTGAATGAGGCCAACTATGGCAAAGCATGCTCAAGAGCCCAGAGCAGGGGCAAGGGGCAATTTGGCCCCAGGAAGCTGGACCAGTTCCCTTCCCTGGCTCCTCCCTGAAAGCCAGGAGGCGACTCCTGACTCCATGCAGCAAATGTATCCAGGCAGATTCCAGGATGCATTAATGGTTCGACACAACTGATGTGCTCAGGCACCTCCAGGGTACATTAGTTGAAGTGGCTATAGCAGCTGGTGGCTCCTCTTCAGGCATAATTTATCTATTGCACTTTACTTAATGTGCAAAATTAAATTTATGCTGAATCCATGTGTATTACCTACTGTGCATGAGCAGCATGAAATATACCATAAAGCAAATCAGCCCAGAACCATGCTCTTAATTGCTAATGGCTTTCAACACACTTCATTGTGGTCTAACCAAACTTGGAGTCGATTCTACACTAAGAATCCTGCTCACATCAAGGCTGAAAGTGCTTCTCCCCAAAACCTCCTAGAGAAGTAAAGGATCAAAGAGAAATGCTTTTAAGCCAATCTTTCTAGAGCCTATGTTCATTAGATCACAGATTTTGCACTGTTTCACAAATATTGTGACCAGTAAAATTTTCTACAAGAGACATCATTTTGCTGAAAAATAAGCAAATCAATGTCAGCTTTTAAAGTGGAATATAGGAAATAACCTCAAGATTTATCCCGAGTTCTGTTACTGCCAGGCCATTGTTGCTGTTGATGTTCAGTTGCTCAATTGTATCTGACTCTTTGCGACCCCATGGACTACAGCACGCCAGGCTTCCTTGTCCTTCACTATCTCCTGGAGTCAGATCCAATTTCTGATTCCATATTTTAAAGTGTAGGAGTTGGAATGGTTGATTTCTGCCTTAACAAGAAAAAAAAAAAAACTATGCAATCAAGTATAGTGAATTTCATAAAAACAAATCTCTCAAAGGAAGCTTTAAAAAATGTGGTGTAAAATATATTAGCACACACTCTCACACATCTAAATTCACACTGAGCAAAAATTAATTCACGTTTGAAACCTGATTTGAAAAAAGAAATTTGGTGGAGGAAAACAGAAAGGTAAATGCAGAAATTTAAACACAATTGTATCTCCTCCAACAATGATTATTCACATCTTTTATGTCTCTTATCAGTTTAAAGTATGCTTTGTAGGACTACAGAGACCATTTTCTATGGGGGAAAAAAGTTATTTGCTTTGTAATTTGCATTTGTGCTAGAAAGGAAGCATCTGTAGAAATGTCATGTTCTTCCCTTGAAAATAATTTGTAACCTTCCCCACGTAAAGGACAGAAGAAAAATAAAACCAGTGACTATATTACCTTTCAGATGTCATCTTTACATATATTTTCAGTAGACGAATATTAGTAAAAAATTTTAGAAAATATATCAGGCTTACAAAGCATAGCATTTTTATAAAAATAAGAAAGTTCTACTAGGAAGACACAAAGATAATTTTGCTTGTTTCTCTGCTCATCCTCATTTTGTTTTCCATAAGAAAATAAAGATATTATTCACTAAGGATTTTAATCTGACATTTTAAATGTTTTATTCAATTCTAGTTCTTTTTGATTTTATGTGATTTACGGCTGAAAAACCAAAGTATAAAAATGAACTGTCTGCATTCATATATAAATATATATATACACATATGTATGCATGCACATGCATTCTTTCAGTCACTATTGTATTGAATCATAATAAATTGAATAAATGTGCATGTAGAAATAGATTTTCCCATTACTTCTGCTTTTGCATGTATAAGCTATGTTGTTTTGCTGAAAGTTCTAATAAATATGCTTCCAGAAATGAAATCCATTAGTAGCATCTGGATCTTTTTTTTTTTTGAAAAGATGTGTTCAATCAAATTTGACTCAGAGGTAAACTTAACTGAGCAACTACTAGGTGTAAGACTCAGATCTGAAATTTGGCCTCTGCTCTGGGAGCACACAGTTAGGTGATAAGCATGGACATGCACATTAATAACTAGTGCAAGGTGAATAGTAGTAAGCCTTAGGATAGGATTATGTCAGCGTGCGGAGTCCTCTGGGGCTGAAGGTAGCCATGGAGGCCACAGTAGACTGACAACCGAGTCTTGGAAAATGAGTATAACTTTGGCTGGAAGACAATGGTGGGAAGCCGAGTGGCTATCACAGCCGGCAGAGGTAACTGCTTGAAGAACAATTTAGATAAATGAAGGGAAGGTCAAAACTCCAAACTGTGACACACCAAAGACATACTCAGAGCCCTTAGCGAGGTTGTCTTGGACTGCCTCAGATGAGACTTTAAAAAAATAAAAACAAAAAAGAAGGAAAGCAGTGATGTTTCCCTTTTCTAGCCATGGAATCTAGTTCACATCTTCCTAGTCACAAGTTTCCTGGGTTTGAGAAGAAAAATTTTCTTTCTTAATCCACAAAGGTGATAAGCTTTTGCAGTGGTCCTTACCTTCTTTAGTTGACCTAGCTTAGCTGCAAAGGTGGTTTGAAGAAACAAGGACATTATCAAGTACATTTAAACATCCCATCTGTGGTATTTTACTGGATATCCTTCAGAATAAGACTTTTCCTAAGTTCATTCTATGTTTTCCCAAACACAAGAATTCCTTTCCTACTTCTTTCTCACCTTTGCCTCCCTCTATCCCCTTTTCTCCCTCATTTAACATCAAGGGGCGTAAATGTGAGACACAAAATTGGAATTAGGTTGTAAGATACCTTCTTTTAATTATTTGCGTGATATGGGTCTTAACAATCAGAGAGACTTATTGTCTTTTAGCTTCTATGATTTTCTCCCATTTTTTCCACTTCTCTGGACAGAATGCATATTTACCATGTTGCCCCAGACCTGGTCTTCCCATCTCATTCAACACTAGAAGGCTTTGTCAAAGGAGAGGTCAATAGCCTCTTAGAATTTTTGGAGATAGAGACAGCCTGGTAATCATTTCCCACAATGGGGTTATCTGCTATCTGCCAGGGCTGTTTTCCTGAAAACGATATCTGATGAAACAACCCTGCAGTCTCTAAAAGTACCCAAAGGGGTCTTCCCAGCCCCATCCTCTTTCTCTGCTTTCTGTCAATCAACCCAAGCCAAGATAATGTGCGATCCAAATATTTTTTTTAAGTGTCAACATAGACCATGGTGATTGGGTCTACATTTAGATAAAATCTTATTTATATTCTCTAATCCAGCTCATTATTCACAGATGGTTCTACTGATGTCTACTGTGTTGTCCTTCATGTCAAGATCCAACAATAACTGCAGCAAATTTGCATTCTTTCCTTCCTCTTGTTTTGACTCAAGCACATTGTTCACGGAAATTCGAGCGATAAGAAAAGGAAACAAACTACCTTGGAATGTGGCTGATTCTCTAGATCTCTGACCCAGTACAGGGAAACTTCAAACTCTATCATCGCTAGACATAAAGAACAGACGTTTAGACTCAGTGTGAGACAGTGAAAATAACATTGAAACATACACATTACCATATGTAAAATAGATGACCAGTGCAAGTTCAATGCATGAAGCAGGACATCCAAAGCCAGTGCTCTGGGACAACCCAGAGGGTTAGGGCAGGGAGAGAGGTAGGAGAGGTTTCAGGATTAGGGGGACATATGTACACCTATGGCTGATTCATGTTGATGTATGGCAAAAACCAACCCTATATTGTAAAGTAATTATCCTCAAATTAAAATAAATTAATTTTAAAAAATTAAATGCAAAATCTTTGAAAGCTGAAAGCAATGAAATTCCACTAATTGAAAGAAAAATATAACGCACTGACACACAGTAAAACTGAGAGTGTGTCTGTGAGGAACATTATCCTTATACCTTCCATTCAGATTTTCTAACACTATCCTTCTAGAAAATTAAGGATTGCTTCCTTTTTTTCTTTAGAATCATGAGCATTCCATGCTCAAATACCTACATCTAATATTGGAATTTTCAGGTCCCACCCGAGCTGGCTAAAATCAACCTACCAAATCTCTTTCCTCACTGTGCCTAAATAATGAAAAGGGTTTGGCAGGGATCCAGTTTGTGTATGTCTGTGTGCTCATTCACTCAGTTGTGTCCGACTCTTTGCAACTCTATGGACTGTAATCTGCCAGGCACCCCTGTCCATGGAATTCCCAGCTGATGCAGTAGTAAGGAATCCACCTGCCAATGCAGGAGATGTAAGAGATGCGGGTTCAATCCCTGGATCAGGAAGGTCCCTTGGAGTAGGGATCCAGGGCCCAATCCAAAATCTGACCTGAACTGGACTTCTGCAGGCATCAGTCATTTCACTGGATGATACAGGATCTCCACCAGCCATGAAACAAACCTCTGGCTTCCTACCCATCATCTGTCCCAAGATCAGCAGGCACATTCCTGTCTAAACCCTTTACTGCAAATCGCCACAGCTCCTTTCATCAAGTTAATTATAGAACCAAGAAGGGGAGCCTAAGACATCATCTGTTCCATCCCCCTGGCTTTCTTGCAGTGCTGTATTTAAATCATCCTAGACAGATGGAAATCTATCCGGTTTTTAAAGACCTCCAGAGAAGGAGATTCCGCAAGCCCATCAGTCACTCACTCTGCTGTTTAACAGCCCCTGTCAGAGAATCCCTCTTTATCTGTAGTTCAAATCTCACACACTGCAGTTCAAGCCAATTTCTTCTTGTTCTGTATGTACATCAACCCTTCACATACCTGAAGATCATTACTGAGGCATCTCTCGAGCTTCTCTGAGCTGAGCTGATCAATTCCAGTTCCTTCCACCTCTTCTTATAAATCTGACTTGCTAATGTTTAATCATCTCTGTGACTTTTCACTAGACTTTGGTTCCTTTCCACTCAAGGATTAACTAGAAATATAGGTAGCTATTTTTGTCTTCAAGGCACTGCTTCTCAAATTTTTTACTCTCAGGATTCTTTTTTCTCTCTTAAAAATTAAGGACCCCAAAGACATTTTGCTTAATAGGTTCTATCTACAGGTATTTGCTCTGTTAAAAATTAAGACTAAAAAATCTTGAGGCTTCCCCAACTGTCCAGTGGTTAAGACTCTGCACTCCCAATGCAAGGGGCACAGGTCTGATCTCTGGTTGAGGAACTAGGATCTCACATGTGGCATGCCAAAAAATAAAAAAAAAAATTAACAGTAATAAAAACTTTAAGACCCCAGAATACCCAAGCATACAACCCATTATCCATCAGAGTGATGATGTCATCATATTATGTGACCTCTGTATGCTTGTGAGAGAGTGAGCTAAGAAAGCAAGGAACAAACTAGTATTATTATAGAAATTGTACAGATGCTGCAGGCCTCCTAAGAGTCTCCAGGCTCCCCAGGGTTTCTGGACCACACTCTGAGACTCTCTGCTTTATGGGGAGTATAGCCCTCTTCTCAGAGTAAACCTGGATGTGCAGGCAGTGGGCAAGGAACAGAGTTTAGGGTAAAGACAGCCAAATCAAACCAGGCTACGTTAGGCAAACGAAAGCCTTTAGCTGTCAAAATGTCTGGGTTCTCAACCTTAGAAAGGAGAAACTGATTTTGAGATAAATAAACTGAACTTTGTTGGTCTTTTTATGGGAGAATATGTAGTATCAGAACAGAAAGGCAAAGGGAGTCACTGTTGATTGTGCTTTCAGAGCAAAAGCAGATTCTCTAACACGTAATCCTCTTAATCACACACAAAACCATTCTGTTTATTAACTCTTGAACTGGGCATAAATAAGTTGTTTGCTGTGAAACAACAGAGCTCTTCAAATCCCTTGCTTACTGCTGTTTTTACAGTTGGAATTGGCACTCCACTAGATCCTCCCTAGGTCTGCCTATTGATTTTACAGACCCTGAGGGGATGGTGGGGCTTGGGGAAAGGAAGCCTCTGCACAAGTCCTTTTTTGCAGGTTCAATCCCCAAGCAAAACCAGACACTCAAACGACCTCTTTTCCTTTGTTCTCCCTTCACTAATTTTATATTGTCCTCTTTCATACCTGAAAATTGCTTCTTTCCTCACCATCTCAAATTTTAAAACTGTGAGCCCGAGTCTTGTTTAACATATGTATAAGGCATTATAGGTTTATCCATCAAGCAACAAGTACTTATTATTTACCTTATATTCAAAATTCTGTTAGACATAGTAGGTAACTACCACAGAGGCATAAGTCTTACTTTCTATCTCTAGGGACTCACAGTTTAGTTGGAGGTAAAATAAAACTCAAATAAAACAACAGCTCACTGTAAATGACAGAATAGAATTAAGTTCTAAATTCCACAGCACAGGCTAAGCATTATAGGAGTTGTCAGAAAGAGTCTCTCTGTTAGGATATAAAGCACACCCCACAAATTTTTTAAAAGTGGAGTATTTCAGCAGTGTTAAGGTGAATTTTGAGTTGGAACTTGAAATGTATTTCTTCTGGAAACTTGCAGGGTCATTCATACAAGCAGGCCTGGCCCTGTGTTTAGGGGTCCGGGACCAGAGGACAAATGCTCCCTATCTCCTGCTTTCCAGTCTGGCCTGATGCCTGCCCCTAGGGAGAGCTTCACCTGCATGAACAGGAAACCCCAGCCTGTAGCATGAACTCACTCTACAGCCACACTTGCAAGACAGCTACCACTGGCACCGCTGGGGCTTACCAATGAGTGTGCTGGAAGCCTGCTTAGCCCCAGGGAAGATGAAAGAGGGGCTGAGGACCCTGGAAACAGTCTCTGTCCCTCTGGGCAGGAATTCCAGAGCTCTGGGATCTGAGATGTACCTGAAGGGGGATGGTATAGTGCAATCTCCAGGTGAGCATTGCACGGAGTGCTCAGAATTCACTCCTTGAAGGAGAGAAGCACCTGTACTGGGCCAAAGCAGGTTCTCCAACATGCAGGACACAAAGCCAAATCGCCATATCTGAGGAGGTACCTTTAAAGTAAAGGAATTCCAATATAAAATTCTGTCAAAATAAATATTCCTCATATTAAGAGTCTTTCAATATTCCTTCTACTTCTCCAGTCAAGCAATTTCTTCTTCTTTAAAGAATTCTGTGCTTTGATTAGATTTTTCAAAGTAAAACTATCACAAATTTTATTTTACTTAGATTAATTTTGGAGAAGGAAATGGCAACCCACTCTAGTACTCTTGCCTTGGAAATCCCATGGACAGAGGAGCTTGGTGCAGGCTACTATCCATGGGGTCACAAAGAGTCGGGCACGACTGAGCGACTTCACCTTCACCTAGATTAATTTACCTTTTACTATTTATTCCACAAAAAAAATTTTAATGCACTCTCATAGGAATTTTCAGAAGTAACTTAATTTCAGAAAATGATCCAGACCTGGAAAAGTAAAACTTTAAGTCAATTAATATTTTGAATGAACACAAAAGTTGAATGAAAGATTCTTTTAATAAAGTCAATTCTCAATCTTTTTTTTAAAAATGGCATTAGTCTTTCCTAAATCAGCTATTTAATTTAATTTTAATATTTACTCATCAGACTTTCTTGATTTCTCAGTAGTCATCAGACTTGTAATCTCATTGCACTTCTTTAAAAACATCTTTTCACCTGTAATTGCCCTTGAGGCATCCTAGCTCTATTCTTCCTCTTTCCTTCATCGTTCTGAATTAATGAGATTTTCCTGTCCCTGGTGAAAAACCAAAAAGAAACATTCCAAGCGTATAGACATGGAGAATGGAACCAAGAAAAGATGTATTAGAAGAAAATGACAGGCTGGGTTTTTCTTGAGTGCTGCCTTGTGGCCCATCACAGCATGGACAGCATTCACAATAGTTGGAAAGAAATTTAATTTATTAGTACAGCCTCTTGTGAAAGTACCATAGGGAGAGTACAGTCACAGCACAGAGCAAAACTTCTTCAAAAGCCCATTTCCTACTAGGAAATGGGCAAATGACTTGAACAGACACTTCACCAAAGGGGATATATGGGTGGCAAATAATACATGGAGAATTACCCTATGTCATTAACCAACAGAGGAATGCAGATTAAACATACAAGGATATATATTATAACACTACATATCTATTAAAATGGCTAAAGTAAAAAAAAACTGTTAATACCAAATGCTGTTATGGATGGATGCAGAACAATTCGATCGTTTATACACTGCTAGCAGGAATGTAAGATGGCTAAGCTATTCTAAAAGACTGTCTGGTAGTTTCTTAATACAGCTAAACACAGTTATTATACAACCCAGCAATCACACTTTTGCCTATTTCTCCTTAGGAAATGAAAACTTGTATTTATAAAAAACCTGTAGATGAATATTCACAGCAATTTTATTTACAACAGCCCCAAAATAACAACCCAATTGTCCTCTGATCAGTCAACAGGTGAAAAACAATACATATATACAATAGAAAGTTCCTCAGCAATATAAAGGAATAAATTATTGATATATGCAAAGAAATAGAGGACAACAATACAATGGGAAAGATTAAAGATCTCTTCAAGAAAATTAGAAATACCAAGGGAACATTTCATACAAAGATGGGCACAGTAAAGGACAGAAATGGTAAGGACCTAACAGAAGCAGAAGATATTAAGAAGAGGTGGCAAAAACACACAGAAGAACTGTAAAAAAAGATCTTCATGACCAAGATAATCACGATGGTGTGATCACTCACCTAGAGCCAGACATCCTGGAATGTGAAGTCAAATGGGCCTTAGGAAGCATCACTACGAACAAAGCTAGTGGAGGTGATGGAATTCCAGTTAAGCTATTTCAAATCCTGAAAGGCAATGCTGTGAAAGCACTGCACTCAATATGCCAGCCAATTTGGAAAACTCAGCAGTGGCCACAGGACTGAAAAAGCTGAATTTTCATTTCAATCCCAAAGAAAGGCAATGCCAAAGAATGCTCAAACTACTGCACAATTGCACTCATCTCACGCACTAGTGAAATAATGCTCAAAATTCTCCAAGTCAGGCTTCAGCAATACGTGAACTGTGAACTTCTGGATGTTCAAGCTGGATTTAGAAAAGGCAGAGGAACCAGAGATCAAATTGCCAACATCCACCGGATCATGGAAAAAGCAAGAGAGTTCCAGAAAAACATCTATTTCGCTTTATTGACTATGCCAAAGCCTTTGACTGTGTGGATCACAATAAACTGGGGAAAATTCTGAAAGAGATGGGAATACTAGACCATCTGACCTTCTGCCTCTTGAGAAACCTGTATGCAGGTCAGGAAGCAACAGTTAGAACTGGACATGGAACAACAGACTGGTTCCAAATAGGAAAAAGAGTATGTCAAGGCTGTATATTGTTACTCTGCTTATTTAACTTATATGCAGAGTACATCATGAGAAATGCTGGGCTGGATGAAGCACAAGCTGGAATCAAGATTGCCAGGAGAAATATCAATAACCTCAGATATGCAGATGACACCACCTTTGTGGCAGAAAGTGAAGAAGAACTAAAGAGCCTCTTGATGAAAGTGAAAGAGGAGAGTGAAAAAGTTGACTTAAAGCTCAACATTCAGAAAACGAAGATCATGGCATCTGGTCCTTTCACTTCCTGGCAAATAAATGGGGAAACAGTGGAAACAGTGGCTGACCTTATTTTTGGGGGCTCCAAAATCACTGCAGATGGTGATTGCAACCATGAAATTAAAAGACGCTTACTCCTTGGAAGAAAAGTTATAAGCAACCTAGACAGCTAAAAAGCAGAGACATTACTCTGCCAACAAAAGTCCATCTGGTCAAGGCTATGGCTTTTCCAGTGGTCATGTATGGATGTGAGAGTTGGACTATAAGTAAAGCTGAGCACCAAATAATTGATGCTTTTGAACTATGGTGTTGGAGAAGACTCTTGAGAGTCCCTTGAACTGCAAGGAGATCCAACCAGTCCATCCTAAAGGAGATCAGTCCTGGGTGTTCATTGGAAGGACTGATGTTGAAGCTGAAGCTCCAGTACTTTGGCCACCTGATGCCAAGAGCTGACTCATTTGAAAAGATCCTGATGCTGGGAAAGATTGAGGGCAGGAGGAGAAGGGGACAACAGAGGATGAGATGGCTGGATGGCATCACCAACTCAATGTACATGGGTTTGGGTGAACTCCGGGAGCTGGTGATGGACATGGAGGCTGGTGTGCTGAGGTCCATGGGATCACAGAGTCAGACACGACTGAGCTACTGAACTGAACTGATATGCAAAAACTTGGTGAATATCAAGGGCTTTATGGTGAGCGGAAAACCAATCTCAAAAGATTACATGCTGTATGATTCCATTTATATGGCATTCTCAAAATGACCAAATTATGCTCCTGGAGAATAATCAAGTTGGAGTTGGAGGGAGGGTATGATATTGAGGGAATTTCTTTATGGTAATATATGGTTCTGTATCCCAATTGGGGTGACTGATAAGGCTATAAAATCTATTGCCAAAAAGATTAGGCATCCACCACTGGCTTGTCCAGAGCTTTTTCCAAAGGGAAGTCATTTCTTGATCACTTGCAATTCATTTATCACTCATCCGGTTCTCACAGGGTATTCATTGCACTTGAATGCCCCATACAGCCACTGGGGTTGGAAGGGTGATGTCAGTATTCCTCATATATTAATGAGCAGATGGAGAATTTCCAGGCTCCTAGATTTTTAGTCTGTTGCTTTTTTCACCACACCTCCTCTCAACAAGACCCTAGGTATGAAAGTCGGGGAAGAAAGCAAGCCCCACTCAGAAGAACCATCTTTCTGTAGTGAAGATACTTATCCTGAGATCCCTACAACTGACTTTCCAACTGGACCCTTATTTCATTGCAAGATGTTGTCAGACACTTAGAGGAAACTCACGGGTTATTTCTCACCTTCTCGACATTAAATATATTCATTTGCATTTACAAAACCCGTGATTCCTTCCTCAAGGGTAAGGACATAAACCCTTGCCAGACTGTAAGTCACATTTTATTTTATTTTGATAGCTTCAGTTCATGTGGTATTTTCCCTTCATTCCTGCTACAACTACCCTAAAGTTCAAACAAAACGTTATCAACAGATCTGGGTGGCCTCCAATAAAGGGTGCTTTCTCTTTGTCTATTTAAAGTGCCCTTGCTATTTTTTTTAAAAATTACATTCTATTAATAACAGATGCCTGATATCTTACTTCGGTATATACTGTAATTAACAATGCAAATGTGAAATAAAAATCTCATTATTTATCAGATAGACATGAGCAGGTGATTATGTACTTAGAGGTATAAAATGCATAATAAAAATGCACAGTGATAATTGTTCCAGAAGAGCTTCCACTTCTGGGCCATAGATAAAGTTTTTAATTTTAAATATAAAGACTATCTGTGTATTTCCTTTGCTCTAGTCTAGCTCTGTGCATAATATCATTTTTTTCCTCAATCCATCCAAGCTCAGTTTGAATAACTTAAATTTTATAGCATCTTGTTTAAACTCAAGGCTAACTGAGAAAAAGTGTTACAGAGCCTATACAAATGATACATTTCTGTTTTTCCAAAATACTTGTATAACTCAGGAAAATTAGACAGACCAATTTTATTAACCATTTTTTAAGATTCTATTTGAAAGGAAAGCACTCCTGGATGGAGAGCTTGTATATCAAATTTCAGACCTAAGTAAACTTTTATAGCTGAGCTGTAAAAATAGTCATTTATAATGAAAACACTGCCAAATTTTTAACTATAATCCTGCCAGTGGGTGACTATAATAATCTAACAACAATCATCATCATTATAACAAATCATCAGAAAGAGAGGTTGTTGCCCTCTCCAAATGGGCAAAACACTCCCCTCCAACGGGAGCATACTCCAACAGAGAGAACTTAACAGCCAGAGAGCCAGGTACCCTTCCATCCCAGCACTGTCAAATTGCAGGAAGAAACTAGTCAAGGGAACCGCCCTGCCCTCATCCATTATACTTTTTGCATCCTAAATGACCTAAAAACCCAATTTTATCAAAGGCAATTCTGTTACTCCCTGACTGCGTTATCTTCATCCTTGTCTCATAATTCTGTAAAGCTTTTAGTTCAGTTCAGTTGCTCAGTCATGTCTGATTCTTCGCAACCCCATGGGCTTCAGTGTGCCGGGCTTACCTGTCCATCACCAACTCCCGGAGCTTGTGATCCAACCTTCCTCTGTTGTCCCCTTCTTCTTCAACCTTCAACTTTCCCAGCATCAGGGTCTTTTACAATGAGTCAGTTCTTTGCAGCAAGTGGTCAAAGTATTGGAGTTTCAGCTTCAGTATCAGTCCTTCCAATGAAAATTCAGAATTGATATCCCTTAGGATTGACTGGTAGGAACATCTTGCAGTCCAAGGGACTCTCAAGAGGCTTCTCTAACACCACAGTTTAAAAGCACCAATTCTTCAGTGCTCAGCTTTCTTTATAGTCCAATCTCACATCCATACATAACTACTGGGAAAAAACAGAGCTTTGACTAGACATACCTTTGTTGGCAAAGTAATCTCTGCTTTTTAATATGTTGTCTAGGTCAGTCATAGCTTTTCTTCCAAAGAGCATCTTTTAATTTTGTAGCTGCAGTCACCATCTGCTGTGATGTTGGAGTCCAAAAAGATAAAGTCTGACACTGTTTCCACTGTTTCCCCATCTATTTGCCGGGAATTGATGGGATTGGATGCCATGATCTTAGTTTTCTGAATGTTGAGTTTTAAGCCAACTTTTCACCCTCCTCTTACACTTTCATCAAGAGGCTCTTTAGTTCTTCTTTGCTTTCTGCCATAAGAGTGGTATCATCTGCATATCTGAGGTTATTGATATTTCTCCTGGCAATCTTGATTCCAGCTTGTGCTTCATCCAGCCCAGCATTTCACATGATGTACTCTGAATTTAAGTTACATAAGCAGGGTGACAATATACAACCTTGACGGACTCCTTTCTCTATTTGACCCCAGTCTGTTGTTCCACGTCCTGTTCTAACTTGCTTCTTGACATGAATACAGGTTTCTCAAGAGGCAGGTAAGGTGGTCGGGTATTCTCATCTCTTGAAGAATTTTCCACAGATTGTTATTGTTATGGTTCACACAGTCAAAGGCTTTGACATAGTCAATAAAGCAGAAGTTGTTTTTCTGGAACTCTCTTGCTTTTTCAATGATCCAATGAATGTTGGCAATTTGATCTCTGGTTCCTCTGCCTTTTCTAAAACCAGCTTGAACATCTGGAAGTTCACGTTCACGTATTGCTGAAGCCTGGCTTGGAGAATTTTGTGAATTATTTTGCTAGTGTGTGAGATGAGTGCAGTTGTGCAGTAGTTTGAACATTCTTTGTCATTGTCTTTCTTTGGGATTAGAATGAAAACTGACCTTTTCCAGTCCTGTTGCCACTGCTGAGTGGCCAAATTGGCTGGCATATTGAGTGCAGCACTTTCACAGCATCATCTTTTAGGATTTGAAATAGCTCAACTGAAATTCCATCACCTCCACTAGCTTTGTTCGTAGTGATGCTTCCTAATGCCCATTTGACTTCACATTCCAGGATGTCTGGCTCTAGGTGAGTGATCACACCATTGTGATTATCCAGGTCATGAAGATCTTTTTATACAGTTCTTCTGTGTGTTCTTGCCACCTCTTCTTAATATCTTCTGCTTCTGTTAGGTCCATACCATTTCTGTCCTTTACTGTGCCCATCTTTGCATGAAATGTTCCCTTGGTATCTCTAATTTTCTTGAAGAGATCTCAAGTCTTTTCCATTCTATTGTTTTCCTCTATTTATTTACACTGGTCAATGAGGAAGGCTTTCTTATCTCTCCTTGCTATTCTTTGGAACTCTGCATTCAAATGGGTATATCGTTCCTTTCTCCTTTGCCTTTTGCTTCTCTTCTTTTCTCAGCTATTTGTAAGGCCTCCTCAGACAATCATTTTGCCATTTTGCATTTCTTTTTCTTGGGGATGGTCTTGATCACTGCCTCCTGTACAATGTCATGAACCTCTGTCCATAGTTCTTCAGGCACTCTGTCAGTCAAATCTAATCTCTTGAATCTATTTGTCACTTCCACTGGATAATTGTAAGGGATTTGATTTTGATCATGTCTGAATGGTCTAGTGGTTTTCTCTATTTTCTTCAGTTTAAGTCTGAACTTGACAATAAGGAGTTCACAATCTGAGCCACAGTTAGCTCCCAGTCTTTCTTGCTTTTGCTGACTGTATAGAGCTTCTCCATCTTCAGCTGATAAGAATATAATCTATCTGATTTGGTATTGACTGTCTGATGATGTCCATGGGTAGAGTCTTCTCTTATGTTGTTGGAAAAGGGTGTTTGTTATGACCAGTGCATTTTCTTGGCAAAACTCTGTTAGCCTTAGCCCTGCTTCATTTTGTACTCCAAGGCCAAATTTGCCTGTTACTCCAAGTATCTCTTGACTTCCTACTTTGTACTCCAGTACCCTATAATGAAAAGGACATATTTTTGGGATGTTACTTCTTTAAGGCCTTGTAGGTCTTCATAGAAACATTCAACTTCAGCTTCTTCAGCATTACTGGTCAGGGCATAGACTTGGATTACTGTGATATTGAATGGTTTGCCTTGGAAATGAATAGAGATCATTCTGTTATTTTTGAGACTGAATCCAAGTACTGCATTTTGGACTCTTTTGTTGACTATGAGGGCTACTCCATTTCTTCTAAGGGATTCTTGCCCATAGTAGTAGATATAATGGTCATCTGAGCTAAATTCACCCATTCCAGTCCATTTTGGTTCACTGATTCCTAAAATGTTGATGTTCACTCTTGCCATCTCCTGTTTTATCAATTCCAATTTACCTTAATTCATGGACCTAACATTCCAGGTTCCTATGCAATATTGTTCTTTACAGTATTGAACTTTACTGCCATCACCAGTCACATTCACAGCTGGGTGGTGTTTTTGCTTTGGCTCTGTCTCTTCATTCTTTCTAGGGTTATTTCTCCACTGTTCTCCAGTAGCATATTGGGCACCTACTGATCTGGGAGTTTATCTTTCAGTGTCTATCTTTCTGCCTTTTCATACTGTTCATGGGATTCTCGAGGCAGGAATACTGAAGTGGTTTGCCATTTCCTTCTCCAGTGGACTATGTTTTGTCAGAACTTTCCACCAAGACCTGTCTGTCTTGGGTGGCTCTACACGGCATGGATCATAGTTTCATTGAGTTAGACCAGGCTGTGGTCCATGTGATCAGTATGATTAGTTTTCTGTGATTGTGGTTTTCATTCTGTCTGCCCTCTAATGGATAAGAATAAAAGCTTATGGAAGTTTTCTGCTGGGAGAGACTGACTGAGGGGGAAACTGGGTCTTGTTCCGTTGGGCTGGGCCCTGCTCTTTAATCCAATTTTCTGTTGATGGGCAGAGCTGTGTATAATGGTGACCTCCTTCAAAAGACCCCCTGCATTAACTGCTGCGCTCAGTGCCCCCAACCCTGCAGCAGGCCACCACTGACCCATGCCTCTCTGGAGATGCCTAGACATTCACGGGCAAGTCTGGGTCAGTCTCTTGGGCAATCACAGCTCCTTTCTCCTTGGTCCAGATGCACACATGGTTTTCTTTGTACCCTCCAAGAGTCTGTTTCCCCAGTCTTGTGTAAGTTCTGGTGGCTGTATGGTGGGGTTAATTGTGACTTCCTCCAAAAGGGCTTATGCCATACCCAAATCTACTGCACCCAGAGCCCCTGTCAATTTGGCAGGCCACTGCTGACCCATACCTCTGCAGGAGATGCTCAAACACTCAAAGGCAGGTCTAGCTCAGTCTCTGTGGGGTCTCCTGGTGCGCACAAGGTTTTGTTTGAGCCCTCCAAGCAGCTCTGGTGGGTATGGGATTTGATTCTAAATGCACTTTTGTTCCTCTTACCATCTTTCTTGGGCTTCTCCTTTGCCCTTGGACCTGAGATATCTGTTTTTGGTGGGATCCAACCTTTTCCTGTCTATGGTTTTTCAGCAGTGGGTTGTAATTTTGGAGTTCTCACAGGAGAAGATGAGCACACATCCTTCTACTCCTCCATCTTGCAAGTAATATGTACTGATCTCAACAATCAGCACCAAATTCATCAGCACTCCCTGAGGAGGCAGATGGGCTCAAGGGGCCACTGCTGTAAAGTTTTACCACTGCTGTAAAGTTTTAATAAGGCCAGTTCACTTTTTAATGTTTACAAATGTGCTGTGTACAGGAAGGGAATCTCTCAGACCCAGTTTAACTCAAATCAGAAGTGAATCTACTCCTGGCACTGCTGGGTTTCAGGTTAGCCTGAATGGGGTCCCATGCAAGGCCACTTGCAAGGCCATCTTAAAAGGCCAGTATCTCCACCTGGCCCCGGCAAAGCCCATCTACCTCAAGCTTCTTATCTCCTCAGCCAAATGAATAGTTTCATTAAAGAATCACTGGAGTGGTCTACTACCATATTACCTTGAATGCACTCCTCATATGATCTCAGAAGTTAAGCAGGGTCGGGTTTGGTTAGTACTTGGAAAGGAGGAAATGACTGAAGAATTTTTTTTGAGCTCGTCAATGTTCCTTAAGGGGGCTGATTTTTTTTTAAGTCTTTTATTGAATTTTTACAATATTTCTTCTGTTGTTCATGTTTTGGTATTTTGGCTGCATGAGGCATGTGAGATCTTAGCTCCATAACCAGGGATTGAAACTGCACCCCCTGCATTGGAAGGCAAAGGCTCAACCACTGGACCACCAAGGAAGTCTCAAGGGGTTTAATTTTTTTGCATGTGAAACATTTTCTTAATTATTGAAATGTGAATTTATGACATATTACTTTTCATTATCATCATACATTAAAGACAATAGGATTTTTTTTTTCAATTTACTGTTGGGGAACACATTTCTTATTCCCCAAGTCTTCATAGGAAGACATTTACACAAGTAGAATTTCTTCCTTAGCACTTCTTTATTCTTGTCTCATACTGACGATTTAGGGAGAAGGAACTAGGCAGGATGGCCAGCATTTGCTTGGTTTCTCTTGAGGAATTACCTTGTCAACTGTGGTCCAGAAGATGCTGACTTCCTACATTGGAAAAGACCCTGATGCTGGGAGGGATTGGGGGCAGGAGGAGAAAGGGACGACCGAGGATGAGATGGCTGGATGGCATCATGGACTCGATGGACGTGAGTCTGAGTGAACTCCGGGAGTTGGTGATGGACAGGGAGGCCTGGCGTACTGCGATTCATGGGGTCGCAAAAAGTCGGACACGACTGCGCGACTGAACTGAACTGAACTGAACCTGCCCATAACCAAGTGAGTGTGACACTGACAGAGGTAAACAGTCAGCAAGCCCCATTGCCGAGGACCTAAACCTCATTCGCAAAGCTGATGTGTTCATTTCTATCTGTCCAGTTTCTGTATCTTTCAACTGGTGCTAAGAAAAGCGAGGATCATCTTTTACCTCTTCCAGCTATAACATATATCAAGTGATCTGCTGTTGGGGGCTGAGGGAAACCTAGCTCTGTCTATTCTTCAGGTAGGAAACAGTTAAAGAGAGGCTGGGCTTCCCTGGTAGCTCAGCTGGTAAAGAATCTGCTTCCCTGGTGGCTCAGAGGGTAAAGCGTCTGCCTGCAATGCAGGAGACCTGGGTTTGATCCTTGGGTCAGGAAGATCCCCTGGAGAAGGAAATGGCAACCCACTCCAGTACTCTTGCCTAGAAAATCCCATGGACAGAGAAGCCTGGTAGCCTACAGTCCATGGAATCGCAAAGAATTAGACACGACTGAGTGACTTCACGACTTCACTTTCAGTGCAGGAGACCCCAGTTCGATTCTTGGGTAGGGAAGATCCCCTGGAGATAGGGATAGGCTACCCACTCTAGTATTCTTGGGCCTCCCTGGTGGCTCAGACAGTAAAGAATATGCCTGCAATGCAGGAGACCTGGGCTTGATCTCTGGGTTGGGCAGATCCCTGAGAATAGAATGGCTACCCACTTCTGTATTCTTGACTGGAGAATTCCAAGGTCAGAGGAACCTGGTGAGCTACAGTCCTTGGGGTTGCAAAGAGTTGGACACAACTGAATGACTTTCACTTCATTCAGTTTTTATGATATTGGAAGTGTTCCTTCCTAAATAAGAAATAAATCAAAACCTTCTGATACTTCACAAATCCATGCATTTTGGAGCCTGGGAAAATGTGGCATAGAGTTATCAGACTTGAGTGCTAAATACATGTGATAACATCCTTCATAAAGAGGTGGATTCCATGGGAGACCTGAGTTCCGGTTCTGCCCCACCCACCAGGAAAGCTTCCCACTGCCCACCAGGTATGCTGCATTTTCTTACTAACACATCCCCAGGCTCTTCAGCAGCTGTTCTCCTGAGGTATGATCTCTTTTATTTAGAATACTGAGATATACAAGTTTTGTTGGAGCTTCCCAGGCGGCTCAATGGTAAAGAATCCACCTGCCAATGCAGGAGACACAGATTCAATTGCTGGGTTGGGAAGATCCCCTGGAGAAGGAAATGGCAACCCACTCCAGTATTCTTGCCTGGAGAATCCCACGGACAGGAGCCTGGCAGGCTGTAGTCCATGGGGGTCACAAAAGAGTCAGATACAACTGGTGATTGAAGAACAAAACAAAGATTTTGTTTAAAAATTTCTTAAAGATAAGTAGTATTCCATCCTCAGTCATTTTCAAAAGTAATTAAAACCATATGATTTCTTAACTTCCATGTAATCTAAAATGTTTAGTTACCACCCAATGGCTTATAAACGTTTAGCAGGCAAACATGAACAGAGACAAATAATGCTTTTCACTTGAAAATCACAGGAATGAAAATTCAAGTTTCAGATGAATCACAAAATAAGAAATATTTGCTCTCATTGAGAGCAAGGTGTATTTAAACTCTAATCAGAAAACTCATAACTCATGTTATAGGATGGAGGGTTTTCAAAGACTGTAAAAATTGTTGAATTTGAATAATACTTGACCCAGAGAAATAATGCAACAGAAGGAACAAGGTGAGCCTGGAAACATCGGTGTGGCACCAAGAAATGACAATCTACAGGCAATCTGCTTGAATTTTTCAAAGTAGATATTTCTTAACAAGATTCTCTAAGGTCCTCTTAACCCTAAGTTTTCTTCTCAGAATAGCTTTCTTGATACACAATTTGGGAGTAACAAGTCTCCTAAAAACTAGCATTCACAGGTAAAGAAGACATGGTATCCATATATAATGGAATATTACTTAGTCATTAAAAAAAGAAGGAAATCTTGCCATTTTCCACAATGGGGATGAACCTAGAGGGTATTATGCTTAAGTGAAAGAAGTCAGAAAGAGAAGGACAAATACTATATGATTTTACTTATATATGGAATCTAAAAAACAAATGATCAAACATACAAAACAGAAATAGAGTTATAGATACAGAGAATAAAGTGGTGATTGCCAGAGGACAGAGAGGTGGGGAGATTTGTGAAATGAGGGAGGGATATTTAAGAGGTACAAACTTCCTATTATAAAATAGTCACAGGTATGACATGTATAAAATGGGGAATATAATCAATGTTAGTAATAACTTTGTGTGGTAACAGATGCTAACTATATTTATCTAGTGATCCTTTTGAAATATGCAGAAATATCAAGTCACTATGCTGTGCACCAAGAGCTAACATACTGTTGTAGGTCAACTATACTTTTAAAAAACTCAAGCTCAAAAAAAAGATCAGATTTCTAATCTCCAGAGGTGGAGACTAGGGGCAGGGGAAACCTAAAGAAGATGGTCAAAAGGACAAGCTTCTGGTTATAAGATAAATAAATACTAGGGATATAATGTACAACATGTTAAATATAATTAACACTGCTATGTCTTATATATGACTGTTGCTAAGAAAGTAAACCCTAGTAAGTCTCATCAAAAAGGAAACTTGTTTTCCTTTTCTTTTATTTTGTAGTTGTATGAGATGACTGGAGTGGGTTGTCATTCTTTTCTCCAGGGGATCTTCCCGACCCAGGGATTGAGCCTGGGTCTCCTGCATCGCAGGCAGATTCTGTACTATCTGAGCCACCAGGGAAGCCCTATATGAGGTGATAGATGTTCACTAAACTTATTGCAGTAACCATTTCATAATGTGTATAAAGGAAATCATTATGCTGTGCACCTTAGACTTACACAGTGCTGCCTGCTCAGTTCCGTCCAGTCGCGCAGTCGTGTCGGACTCTGCGACCCCATGAATCGCAGCACGCCAGGCCTCCCTGTCCATCACCAACTCCCGGAGTTCACTCAGACTCACGTCCATTGAGTCAGTGATGCCATCCAGCCATCTCATCCTCAGTCATCCCCTCCTCCTCCTGCCCCCAATCCCTCCCAGCATCAGAGTCTTTTCCAATGAGTCAACTCTTCGCATGAGGTGCCCAAAGTACGGAGCTTCAGCTTCAGCATCATTCCTTCCAAAGAAATCCTAGGACTGGTCTCCTTCAGAATGGACTGATTGATCTCCTTGCAGTCCAAGGGACTCTCAAGAGTCTTCTCCAACACCACAGCTCAAAACCATCAATTTTTTGGAGCTCAGCCTTCTTCACAGTCCAACTCTCACATCCATACATGACCACAGGAAAAACCATAGCCTTGACTAGATGGACCTTAGTCGGCAAAATAATATCTCTGCTTTTGAATATGCTGTCTAGTTTGCTCATAACTTTTCTTCCAAGGAGTAAGCACCTTTTAATTTCATGGCTACAATCACCATCTGCAGTGATTTTGGAGCCCAAAAAAATAAAGTCTGACTCTGTTTCCATTGTTTCCCCATCTATTTCCCATGAAGTGATGGGACCAGATGCCATGATCTTCGTTTTCTGACTGTTGAGCTTTAAGCCGACTTTTTCACTCTCCTCTTTCACTTTCATCAAGAGGCTCTTTAGTTCCTCTTCACTTTCTGCCATAAGGGTGGTGTCACCTGCATATCTGAGGTTCTTGATATTTCTCCCGGCCATCTTGATTCCAGCTTGTGTTTCTTCCAGTCCAGCGTTTCTCATGATGTACTCTGCATAGAAGTTAAATAAGCAGGGTGACAAGATACAGTCTTGACGTATGTTATATAAAATTAAAAATCTAGCATTCCACTTTGTTTCCCAGACATGAAAGCAGTAGCAGTGTGAACTCTCAGTGAGATGACATTGCTGACACATGAATAGTGGTATGTCTCAGAAGGCCCTCTAGACAGGACTGACTATAGGATTGTAAGGTAAGGTAAAGTCACTCAGTCATGTCCGACTCTTTGCGACCCTGTGGACTGTAACCTACTAGGCTTCTCTGTCCACAGGATTCTCCAGGCAAGAATACTGGAGTGGATTGCCATTTCCTTCTCCAGGGAATCTTCCCGACCCAGGAATTGAACCCAGGTCTCCCGCATTGGAGGCAGACGCTTTAACCGTGGACTCAGTGAAAATGAATATGCAGGGGTCCTGTTCAAAAATTAAGAATTTCAAGATAGCAAGGACAATTCATTTAGCAAGTGTGGAGCCCTTGTGTCTGCACAGGTCACATGTCCATTGAAGACAGCCCAGCCTCTGGAGCCTTCAGTGGGATGGGCCACCATGGAGATTAGGGATGGTATCTTGTTTTTTCTTTCTTTCTTTTTTTTTAAGGATTCTAAAGAACTTAATAGTCACAACCACCTATCACTTTTCCTTTCAATATTCTTGGCATCCAACTTTCTAGAAGGCAAGGATTGTTTTTAGACTGTCACAGGTGGGTAAGCTAAAGCACATGGTGTTTAAATAATGTCCCCAATGCTAGAGCCTTAAGCTACAGATAGTGAGCCTTGAAGAGGGTATCACAAGTCCCAGTGGCCATCAAAGCTGCCTACAACTCTGTCCTTCTATTTAGGAAGCCTTGGAACTTATTAACAGCATGCAAACAAGCATTCTTTGTGCCAAGTCAGTTCTGTTTCATCTTTGGCACTGGTTTTTAACTAGAAACCATATCATCACAAGATGATAATATCAGAGGAAAACCTTGGTAGAGAGCTGTATAATTTCTCTCTACATGATGGGATGCGTCAATGGCCCTGTTATGGTGCCCTGGACTTGACATTATCACTGAGAATCAGAAAAGCCTCCTTTTCCAAAAACCAGGTGTGCTCTGCAAGAGCCTAGTTTAAGGATTATAATGGCTGTAATTTCGCTTTTCTTGAGGTATTTCTATGTCTCCATCTTGGTTTTTCTTTCCATTTCTACACACACACATACCTCCCCCCACCACACACACACAAAAGCCGGCTTATTTCAAAGCAAGCAGCTAAGAAGAAAATACAGTTCACATTTCAGCCAACGGTTTTTTCCTTTTCGGCCCTAGTTGTTAATAAACATCTTTAACTACCTGCCTGTCTTAAATTAAGAACAAGGAAAGCATCAATTTAGGAGCAAGTCATTCTAACCTTGTTCACTTAAAATTTCCCTTTCTATGCAGTGGTACAGTTCTTCAAATTCAAAAGCAATTATAAAGCCTTCCATGGATGCAGGTGTATGAGCTTTAGCTGTAGGAATGCGCAGGTGTACACCAAAGACCGTCATGGTGCAAAAGTCCCCACCTCCATCTCCCTGCAGCTATTTCCACAGATGTGTATTTTAAAGTGTGTCACTGATCATCACTGAATATTGGTGATGGATACATGGGGATTCCTTATAGTATTCTTTCTTTACTTTTTTGTATGTTTCAAATTTTCCATAATAAAAATTTAATTTAAAAAAGGATAAAGCTGATTCAAGTGCATCAATGTTGCTGTGGATTCCCAGCTAGAACTCTCACTTCAAGACAAGAGAAGAAAGCAGAATGGCATAATGAAGCCTGTGGCTCCCCAGGCAGCTCAAAATGACTGTCCCATTTTTTTTTTCTTTTCCTCATGAGCATGCAGGACACACCATCGTGAATGCAAATGAACCCCTTTCCTCACTAGCCCACGGGCACACTGACCAGTGCTTGCAAGGACCTTCAAGGTTCAGATATAAATACGATTTTAAAATGGCAGAAGGAAGGAAACACATTTTTTGAGCTCCACTATTGGCCTGTCCCTCAGTGAGATACCTGGATCATGAGATGTAGGTCACATAGTCAAGGCCAGGTACCCTTCCTGCTTGGAGCTGGGCACTGGGAAGGAGGTTCAGAGTCACAGGTCCCATGCCTCCCATTCATGAAAGCCTTACACTTCGAATTTTGATCTTACCTTCAAATGAATTTAAACATATGGTCATGGGATTTCTGTGTTTCACAATCATTAATTTGTTAAATGTAAATATTTAAAGTACACCACAGCCGCTCATCCCTGTTTGGACCACTCTTGCTTTTTAATAGATGAAGAGTGGCCAAAGAACAAAAAAGAAAGAAACAAAAAACAATGAAAAGAGGAAGTGGTCTGGGACTCTTACAGCTTCCGAGACTCCGCTCAGAGAAAACGGAGTGATTTTCTTAGTAAATAGAGGTCACCAACATTTCTCCTTTTATTTCTACCGTCTCTTCCTGCAGTTTGTCTGTTTTGTTTGTTTTGTTTTCCTAGAACTGCTGGACTCTCTCAAAGCAAGTAGCAGAAAAATATATGAAGTGACCAGTGAGGGTCATGTTATAGTAAAAGAAAATAACAAACAAAATCTACTTTGGGAAAACTGAGTATTGCCAGGAAAAATAATTTTCCAAATTCCAGAGAAGAGTAAATGAGACTTTAATAGTTTTAATATTTCCCAAATGTGACAAAAAGAGAGAGAGGGAGAGAGAGTTTGAGGACAGTGCCTTCATAACTATGTTTTAAACATGTTCCATGCTGGGCTTGTTTCTCAGGTGCTCCATGGCCCTTTCCTTCAGGTGATTCTTACATGGTAAGAGCTTGTATATTTTATGTACCTGCCTCCATTTCCTTCCTTTTTCCACAGGATGCTTCCTATGCTTCCAAAGTCTCCTCTAGTCTTCCTGGTAACATCAGAGACTGAAATAAATCATTTGTTAAAAAATCTAATTTCCAATTACCACAGGTTTAATAAAGGGAAGACTGAGAAAGAACTTTTAAAGATCCATATACTATCAAATGGGCTTCCCTGATAGCTCAGTTGGTAAAAAAAAAAAAAATCCACCTGCAATGCAGGAGATCCCTGGGTTGAGAAGATCCCCTGGAGGGGGGAAAGGCTACCCACACCAGTATTCTGACCTGGAGAATTTCATGGACTGTATAGTCCATGGGGTCGCAAAGAGTCAGACACGACTGAGCGACTTTCACAAACTATCAAATAATTCATGTTTAATTTTTGTTTTTGTTTAACTGTTTCTCTTTTCCTTCCTTTAAGAGCTACTTGATTAATAGCCAGTCTTGTTAGCAGAAAATGGTCAGGAATTCAGTGGAGCCCCATTTATTCAAAACTCTCATTGCACTGCTTTGCAAATTCCTAAAAGGAATACAAAGGGTTTAGTATCAATCCCTGGGGCCATATTTCTTAGCCTGCATTCTGGAAGATCCTCTTCATCCCAGATGAGGAGTCAGTGAGCTGGGAAGAGGCTAAGAATGAGAAACCAGCAAGTAGAGTCAACCAAGATGGCACACTTTCTTCCTCATTCTGAGGTGTGAATGGTAAAGTCAGTGGTCACTCCAGAGACATGCTCAGATCAAGCCCTTACCTTTTGGAGTGTGGTTACTCACAGCATAGACACTGAGACTCATACTGAAACTTCAAAATCCAAAAAGACTGTAAGCACCTCATTTGTGCCTCTTGGGTCTTATGTGTAATGATAACATGATAACAAACTTTTATAAAGATAAACTCAAAGTCCTATATTATTTTCATTGATCAAAAAAAGTAAAACTGAATTTCATATACCAGCCTCAAAACCTCAGAAATCTTGACCAAAACTATAGTCAGGGAAGAATTCAAGTAATTGACACTGACTTTAAAGAAATAATGAAATCACCAATCATCATCATCTGCTGCTGAGTTTTGTTCCTCATTAGAGATTTGTAGTTTAGTGAGTTGATGTGGAAATGTTCCTTATTATCACAGTTTTATTGCCTACCTTAGTACATCTGTTCCAAAATTCATATAGAAATGTCCAGACATTTCAACAAGCCAGTATGTCTTGGAATTTTCGTATAGTTCCCATGCACTAAAATCTGGATGGAAAGCTGGTATTTTGAAATTTACAATCACAAAGACTGAGCAACATCTGGACAGCTTTGCTCAATCGCTCTCTCTGTTCCTTTTGATTTAGGCTCAAGTTATGATTGCAGAAAAGGCCAAAAAACCTTTGTGTGTGGCAGGTGTGAGTTCAAGCTGACAAACGTTTAATACTATGTTCAATTCACTTTGATACAGCCTTTTGCAAAACACATGGAACACTGTTTCTGCCTTTTACCAAATAACTCAACCAACAGGGAAGACGGCCAAGCTGGGGAAGCGATTTTTTCTTGGAAATGAAAGAGAAAGACTGGGGAAAACATATTTATAACCTCAACTAGGGTCCTTGAACTAATTCTCTTCCATAGCACCCCCTGTTGTATCTGTGTGACTGTGTGTGTGTGGGCATACACAAGACTGATTTCTAACACAAGAAGAGAAACTTCTGGAATTCCCAAACAAAAGTACCCCCCTCAACAACTTGATCAGCCTTCAACAGTGAATCTTCAGAATGTCCTTCCTAGCTCTTTGTATAAATGAAAGACAAAGAGGGGAAGAGAGAAAGAGGACACACAGCAGAGAAGGAAATGTCTGATGCATCTAGGCAAATGTAATTATAACCAAATGCTGATGACAACCTGACAGTTCTTGTGACTCTGTAGCACTTACTATCAAAGCTGCAAAAGCCTCTTCCTTCACAAAGCAGAACTAAATGTCACTTCGGGGCAGCCTGGCCTCAGGGCTTAGCTTTGGGTTCGAGGTAGGCAAACTGCTCTTTTGCCAGAATAGGTTAGATCAATCTGAATTTTCAACCTGACCTTCCCCTCACCCCTAATAACTTCCTGGCTCCTCACTCACAGGGTGATTTATGAGCAAGAACAAAGAATGATGTGTTTATCCTAGCAGCAAGGGAAACTAGAATATATATTAAGTGGGTGAAAAAAATAAAGACAAAAGGAAAGAAATAGGAAGGAACCAAAGAGAAAATACTAGTTTCATGCTGAGGTACCTCAGTTTCTAGGCTGCTGTAATTACCTGGTCACTGAAGAAATAAAACGTGGAAATCCATTTCATTAAAAATCAATATTTTAAACAATATGAGGAGCTCTCATAATTTTAAATCTCCCTACACTGTCTGTGTGCAGAACTCTGATCACCTTTAAAGAGGAGCTCCAATAATTATAAACTGTTCTTCACTGAGAAGGCACCAAACCTCTATCCTCTTCCAAACAGAAACCATCTTGAAACTCTGAAGCAACCAATAATTTTAAATATGCCCCTCAACCATCCCTCACACTTTAGGCTTCTTCTTTGTTTTTTCTTAATTTTTTTGGACAATGTTTTTAACTTTAAAATTTCTTAAATGTACAATTGCAGATTAACCTATGGTAAAAACTGATTTCTTGTGCCTTTTTCTTGAACAAGTAAACACATCCTTTTCTCAGATTAATGGTAACAAAAGTGAAGGATTTTATTTAGGAAACCCTCCCAAGAATGTTTTGATTTAGTGTTTGCAAAAAATAATGTAAAATTAATGAATAAAGATTTTATTATTCCTAATCTACAATCCTATAAAGAGTACAATTTTATATTGAATTCCAGTCTCATATACATAGACCTTCTATAATTAAAATGCCTCAATCTTCTTCAAATTAGAAAAGCAAATTGTTACATATCCTAAGTAGGTGCTTTTCTGTTTAATGACAGTCACTCAGATGATTTATGACACACATTATTTTATATCAAAGTACAATGAAATAGGCATTACCAAAGGTAATCTCCGTAATGTCTGGAAAGGGATCAGAAACCTCAGTGCAACAATGAACGCAGTATTTAAAATGCAAAATCCAAAGACATTATTATGGTTTTGATTTCTTATGGCATAGCTTCGCCTGATCAGTTATATTACCAGCGCAGCACAAAGGATGTTTGCGTACGAATGCTGTGAAGATAACAGACGGGAAAAATGAAATATAAAGTCAATTTTCATGCAGAAATTGTTATCAAAGGAATGATAAACCAAAAGTGTATAATCATAAGAAAAAACAATTGATGAAGAACAATCTAAAGTAGCCTGAGTCTACTATGTCTAATTCTGGCTTTTAAACTCTTGTCCTATTAAAATACATAATAAAGTGCTGAGATAATGTATAAACAAAGGGAGATAGAGCACTATGTTGATTATTATTTAGACACTGCCTCCCAAGATCTCTCTTTGCAAATGGAATCAAGCAGCAGCTTAAGTGTGCACATCATGAATTGGGATGAGCTTTCATCAAGCTCAGATTTCTAACTTCAATGAAAAAAATAATTGTGAGTTTTAAAACTCCTAGTTGCTTCAGTGTATTGTGGAAACATAAGGCACCAAGGGAAGAGGAAACACATGCACACAGACACGAATTCTTTAACATGCACAAGGGAAAGTCATAATACTGGGGAGAGTATGACTCCCTAAACTTAATCTTTCTGGAATAAGTTGTGAATAATAGCCAAGCAGACCCTGCATCAAAGGGTTACCCATTAGAATAAAGTCTTCTCTCCCACAAAAATGCTATTTACCATGCAGTTTGCAAGCAGAAAGGTGGCTCTTTGACATTCTTTTCAAGACATGCTGCTTGGGGCCTCAGAAATTAAACAGAGAACAGCAGGGAAGGGGTTTACTATTTAATGCTCTTGGTTGTAATTTTTTAATTAGCCATTAGGAAGATGAAGGCAGGTTCGGGCAGGGATGAAAAGAAAGACTTGGAAGAAATATGACTTTCTGCAAAGAGCCCGTGGAGATTACAGGAAAGACCAGGCCTCCAGAGAGGTTCCCAAAGAAGTAGCTTGCAGGCCACTTCCCCACGTCCCTTGGGCAAATCGAAACCTAGTTATTTGAAAGCGTGGGGTTTAACTGGATTTCCTAAAAGATGTCATGTCTCAGCCTCAGGTTCTTACAACTGAAAATAGGAAATGACTGGAAAAAAGACAAAAATGCCAGGAGCACTGATGTGGCTGATCTTGGGGTCTCAGAGCTTCTGGGTGTGTTTACATATATCTCCACACTTTCCGGAGGATTAAAGGGAATAGAGGACGCTGTACTTTGTGTACCAAAAATCCCCAAGCTGCTTCCTATGTTCTAAAGACAGGACCTGTAGGACAGCAGAGAACGGCAGAGAGGAAACACAGAAAAGGCCCCTGGACACAATAAGGTGGAGGGTATGTGCTTTTGAAAATAGTTAATCAGATTAGATTAATTCAACTGCAGCCTTGCTGGAAATCCCAATTAAAGACATGTTCCTGAAGAATGGAGCAGAGAAACTAGATTATTTGCATAGAACTCAAGTCTTTAAGTGATTTTAAGGAATAAGAAATGTGGAGAAAATACTGAAATGGTATTAACAGAAGACACTCAAATAGTTTTAATACTTGGAATATTCTATATGAATCCTTAGGTTTTATTGTTATATCTGTTCCTTCTCCATTGTCAGTTTCATAAGGACACCATTCAGTTTCTTAAAAGTCACCTTTGGCTTCATTTTCTCCCTCTAATCAGAAACTAGGTCTTATCTAGAAAACTACAAGATATATCTCACACCCACCTTCCCTCCCCAGTGCCACTGCTGAGATTCAACCCTCCACTGCTTTGGCTTTTCAAATCAGGCCCCTGTTGCCTGCCTGTTTCCCACGCCACCTCAGTCCAACAACTGTATCTGATTCTCTTACCCAGAGATCCTGATTCAGTAGATCTGGGATGAGACCAAGGAAATATACATTTTATTTTTTCAACGACTTATGAAATTTCCTAACTACATTCAAAGGGGGGAAATACAAGAAATGTATTCCCTTATGCCTACCTCTGTCCCCCAACTTCAGCCACCACCATTTCCCAAATGTGCTTGCGTGCTAAGTTGCTTCAGTCATGGCTGACTCTTTGTGATACTATGGACTATAGTCCACCTCTTCTGTCCAGGGAATTCTCCTGTCAAGAATACTGGAGTAAGTTGCTGTGCCCTCCTCCAGAGGATCTTCCTGACTCAAGGATAGAACCTGGGTGTCCTGCATTGCAGGCAGATTCTTTACCATCCAAACCACCATGAAAGCCCAGTTAAAAGGAAGGGGCATCATTAATAACTAGTCAGAATGTTAATATCTGGGATTGTCTCAGGCAGACACTATTTTATGTTCAGCCTATTCTTTTACATGTATGTTTTCAAAGGATGAGTGGATTCTTTGTAATGGGGGAACCTCCTCTCTTAAGCTTGGCCACCTTCAACAAGATTCTGGACCAAACTCAACTGGTTCCATAGAGAATGGTCCCCATGCTCATCTCTCCAGGACAGCCTGGGGCAGCAAGATATACTGCCAAATCTACTTTACGTTTATTGAAACCCAATACCAGATCTTCTCCCCAGATTAAACAAGGATTCAGCGTCCTGTGGATATACAGGATGTTAGCAGCATTCCATCCACTCTCCTCTGAAACAACAGAAACCAATGCTTAACTCCATTCTCTGGATAGAGATCTTACTCTTTCTCCCTACTGAGTGTCCAGGGGTTGTGAGATGATAAATCCTCATCTCTGGGTTGACACCTAAACAATGAAGACATCCATCTCTGGAGGTAGATCATCAGTCTCTAATCATGTTGCCCCTATGGTTGGCTCCCCCAGTTGCTTAGCCGCTGTCCTACCATGGTGCTCCAGGCACCCCTCCTACCTCCTCACCTCGTCATGATATGAGCACAGGGCCAGGTCTGTGATGACCGGACTAGAGAAAGAAAATGAAGAAAAAGAGATGCAGGAGGACAAGCTGAACCCCATGACTTTCTCCTCCCTCCCTCCTTTCTCCTCCCTCTTCATCTTCTCTACGTGGCCCCTCGCCATTCAGCATCCATGAACCTTGGTCTCTCTTATTTTTTCCTCCATTGATGAAATGCTCCAAATAGTCTAAATCCAGGTTTCCTTCTGAAATGTGTCTGAGCTGTATTTAGCTCCTTTTGGTTGTTCAAAAATCTATTAGGATTATCTCCGTCATACTCTATTGGATCAAAGTCAAAGAATTAGAAGGTAAGGGAAGCATTTAGTTCTCCCATAGAACACAGATAAGTTTTATAATGTTACTTCAAAATGGATTCCCATGTTCTCAGATTTGATTTGAAACATGTTACCTGACATGACATCAAACGAAACTAAATAAAATGTAAAAATTTTTATATGTATACGCATTACTTGATGTTTCTTTTTTATTATTTGAAAGACAGCATCTAAATTTTAAACAGCAATTTAAATGGTGAGAGAAAACATAAAAAAAGAAAGGCAGAAGAAACAGACAGATACTAAGCAGGTATATCTCCTATACATATATATTAGCTTGAAAACAATGTATTGAGGTTCTTAGCATGATTTTGACCTTCAGCTTGGAAAATACATTACTGCTAAATAGAAAGGGAAGAGTATCTGAAGGCTTGGTCTAAACTGAAGAATCAGATCCTTTCATTTTTGACAAACAGGTCATGGCACGCCTCCCTTAGTGCTCTGGCCAGGCACATGCTATTATGAGCATCAGTACCAGCTCTCTGGAGTGAGAAGAGAGGAAATGGAAAACAAGCGAAGATAAAGATATGTCTGCCCCCTTTCAACATCATCTACGAGTGTTTGCACTTGCATACATAAGTTCTTCAAGAAAGACTGGTTCCAAGCATGCTTACCAGGGAACCCTGGATTGATGTCCCATCATCTTCTAACACAGGGATCAGCCATGAAATTAAAAGACACTTGTTTATTGGAGGAAAAGCTATGATAAACCTAGACAGTGTACTAAAAAGCAGAGACATCACTCTGCCAACAGAAGTCCATATACTCAAAGCTGTGGTTTTTCCAGGGGTCGTGTATGGATGTCAGTGTTGGACTATAAAGAAGGCTGAGCACCGAAGAATTGATGCTCTTGAATTGTGCTGGAGAAGACTTTTGAGAGTCTCTTGAACTACAAGGAGATCCAACTAGTCTTTCCTAAAGGAAATCAACCCTTTATACTCACTGGAAGGACTGATGCTGAAGCTGAAGCTCCAATACTTTGGTTATCTGATGCGAAGAGCTGACTCATTGGAAAAGACCCTGATGCTGGGAAAGACTGAGGGCAAGAGGAGAAGAGGGCAACAGAGAATGAGATGGTTGAATGGCTTCACTTACTCGGTGGACACGAGTTTGAGCAAACTCGGAGAGATAGTGAAAGACAGCAAAGCCTGGCCTGTTGCAGTCCATGGGGTCACAAAGAGTCGAACACAACTTAGCCTCTGAACAACAACACAGAGATCAGCTGACTATGGCCTGAGGTCACATGTAATTCTCCTTCTGTGTTTATATGATCCCCAAGCTAAGAGTGGTTTTGTATTTTGAAACAATTGAAAAGAAAATCAGAAGAATATTATCATGACACATGAACAGTATATGAAATTCACATTTCATTGTCTATAAATAAAAATTTCTCAAATGAGTCATTTACCTCTTGCTGAGGGTTGCTTTTGCACCACCTGGTGAACCATGGTAGCTGACATCATATATACTGTTCAGGAAGCTAAAAATACTTAGTTGCTGACCCCTTCTAAGAAAAAGTTTTCTGACTCTTGTTCTAATGCAAATGGGCCTTGAGCACTTCCCTGGCTACCAGGGAAGGCAAGGCTGGGGTTTACACTCCATGGAAACAATCCTTGGATTGTTCCCCGCCCCCACCCCTGGGGCTCACAAATGTTAAGCCCTTTAGTTCTTCCTCCTCGCTGCACAGTTCTGATAGTGTAAAGATCTGCATTCTTATTCTAACATAACATTAAAATGTCTTTGTATTAAGAACTGTATATTTTATGGAATTTGAATAGTATTAGTGTCATATACGTACTAGATTTCAATATAACAATATGAAAAGTGCACATGTAATTTTACTTTTGTATCACATTAATACTAAGCTACATGATGGCAATATTACACTAATGTGACAAAATGATGCCAGTGTAAGATGTAAAACTGCTAATATCACAGCACGTTATTAATGTCTTGCAATGGACTCTGAAGAACAGTGTGATTAAACTTTCTCAATCTTTTCCAGCCTCAGTTGGAACTCCAATGACAAAAGAGGATAAATTACCTTGGCAAATGTTCTTGCCAGGCTATAACAAGTTTGGCCTTCTCATTATGGCTCTAGGACTCTTCAGAGAAGTCAGATTCTTTCCAGGAAAAGAAAATCTATGGTTAAATTAAGGGACCTGCCTTTGACCTTGGTTTGGGCAACAATTAACTGCTTTATTTCTGAAGTCTTCAACTCTGGTGTCTACACACTGATAACAAAGTCCTGTCCTGTTTGCTTTCACTCTTATCATGATTCTCTGTTTTTAACCACCCAAAGCTTCTAATTCAAACCTTTCTCTCTTCCTCCCAAGCTGACACCTCCCTCCTGAATCATTTCTGTCCCTTGGAAGCCTAAATCAGCCTATCTAGCCTTTACCATCACTCTGGATTCCTTGTCTTCTTGATTTACCATGAAATCTGTCCAGCATCCTCCTTATTTTGATTTCTCTTGTCCTATGTCAGGGACATGAACTACTGTTGGAGAAATCAGATCAAAACATAGACTGGTGTCTCATACATCAGTGGTCTTCAAAGTCATCTGGGCTCTAAAATAGCTCTGCAGTTCAATGAGTTCCTGTTCAGCCTCTCTCCTAATGCTTGTAATGGGTGGTTTGTTCTAACCTTCCCTCTTCTCTTCAAACTCCTTGTATCATAGTTTTCCCCCTTGTTTTCCTCCCTCAATTACAAAGTTCCTTCAACTTGCTGAATTAAAAACTACAAACTTGGGTCTTCCATGGTGGTCCCATGGTTAAGACTCTGTGCTTCTGCTGCAGAGGGCATGAGTTCAATCCCTGGCTGGGGAACTAACATCCCAAACCTCTCATGGTGTGATCACACACACACACAGACACACACACACACACACACAAGCCCTACAAACTTAACTTCAGTGGTCTCCAACTTTTCTTTCTTCCTTCCCTCCTATTTCCAAGGGAGCATTGCCCTTCACTCAGTACAAGACTAATCCCTCCACATGTGCCCTTGATCTTGAGGTCTCCTACCTTTTCAGGAGACACCTTGTTCTATTCAGTTCAGTTCAGTCGCTCAGTCGTGTCCAACTCTGTGACCCCATGAATCGCAGCACACCAGGCCTCCCTGTCCATCACCAACTCCTGGAGTTCACTCAGACTCACGTCCATTGAGTCATTGATGCCATCCAGCCATCTCATCCTCTGTCAGCCCCTTCTCCTCCTGCCCCCAATCCCTCCCAGCATCAGAGTCTTTTCCAATGAGTCAACTCTTTGCATGAGGTGGCCAAAGTACTGGAGTTTCAGCTTTAGCATCATTCTTTCCAAAGAAATCCCAGGGCTGATCTCCTTCAGAATGGACTGGTTGGATCTCCTTGCAGTCCAAGGGACTCTCAAGAGTCTTCTCCAACACCACACTTCAAAAGCATCAATTCTTCGGCACTCAACCTTCTTCACAGTCCAACTCTCACATCCGTACATGACTACTGAAAAACCATAGCCTTGACCAGACAGACCTTAGTCGGCAAAGTAATGTCTCTGCTTTTGAATATGCTGTCTAGGTTGGTCATAACTTTTCTTCCAAGGAGTAAGCATCTTTTAATTTCATGGCTGCAGTCACCATCTGCAGTGATTTTGGAGCCCCCCCAAAATAAAGTCTGACTCTGTTTCCACTGTTTCCCTATCTATTTCCCATGAAGTGATGGGACCGGATGCCATGTACTAAACAAACAATCCTGATTTGATCCCACATTCTTTTCGCCTCTCTTTTACTGTTGGAGTATACTTGCTTTCCTCCTTTCGTTTCCCTCCCTTTCATCCCTCCACCCATTGTCATCTTTAATTTTCTCTCACTCCCTCACTTCTTTAGCTTTGGTCTCAGATAACTTCTGTGATGTTACATTCAATGCATCATTTTGTGCCCTTGGCTTACAAGAACTTTTTTCTGCACTTGACATCAGCGATCACTTTCTTCACCTTGACATTTCCTTCCCTCTTGGTTCCTAAGTCTCTCTCTCTCACTTTCTCCTGGGCTTCTCCCATCTCTTCATCCATCCTTTCTTGGACCCTTGCACAGGCCTCTCTGCTCACTCACACCTTACATGTTGGTGTTCCTCAGCCTATGTATCTTCTCATCATCTACATTTACCTTGAAAGACATAGCCAAATCACTAGTTTCAATAATCATTATTATCCTGTAGACTCCTAAATCTGTCATCCCAGATTCTTTGCTGAGCTCCATAACTATATATCCCAATGCAATGAAACATCTTCACTTGAATTTTCCACAGAGTGCTCAATCTCAACATAAGCAAAGGCATAGCTCTCAATTTCTACTCCCCTGACTGTGTTTCCAAGTATATCTATCCATAAGCTCAAGTGAGAAATGTTTCCTGTACTCCAGGAGCTTCTCTGTGCCCCACAACAAGTCATCAGGTTCTTTACACCTTCCTTATCTGTATTTTCTTTCCACATCTACCACTATTCCCTTAGCTCCGGTCCTGATCAGTTCGACCTGAATTATAGCCAAAGCCTTTTTTGGATTAATTTATTTATTTTAATTGGAGGCTAATTACTTTACAATATTGTAGTGGTTTTTGCCATACATTGACATGAATTAGCCATGGGTGTACCTGTGTTCCCCATCCTGAAACTGCCCCCCCCCCACTTCCCTCTGGATTATACCCAAAGCCTTTTAACCAGCCTCCCCTCTCTAGTCTTTTTTGTATCTTGAATTTACCTTGTGCACTGTTGAATGTATGACCTTACAGAGCTGATGACAAATCTGATCATATGTGACTCACCCTCTTTAATCCTTCAAAAGCTCCTAGAGGCTTTCAAAAGATAGTTTAAACTCATTTTACTGGGCTTTCACTGGCCTCTGTTTACATTCCAGTAATGGGTGTCTTCTTGGAGGAACTATCTGTAAGTATTTGGTAGTATCTTCTGATTACAAGGACCTAAGATTCATTCCGCTTACCTCTAAGAAATGAGGGTCTTATAAACAGTGTTTACTAGTGGCATTGGATTAGACATGTAGTGTGTGTGTGTGTGTATGTGTGTGTGTGTGTGTGTGTGTTTGGGCACATGTGTGTTTGCGCACATCCCCACCCTCCTCTCCAACCAGTTGGCTTCCTCAAAACTTTGTAACTGCATTTTTCAGTCGGGATTATAACACTTGCACTGGCCCTGAGTTTTCTCACCCATCTTTTCTCTCAGCCTCTTGGCTAACTAGCCCAGGTCTTTGGTTGCCAACTTCATAATTCCTTGGTAGCCCTACTTGGATGGCCTAATTTATCTCTTCAAAAGCAAGTCACATGAGTAATAAAACATTGGCTTCCTGATTGATGCTTCACCTGGATCAACTGCCTACCATCCCTTATCTGGTCAGCTATGACAAGGAGGCCCCTGGCTCAGAGGTTAAAGCGTCTGCCTCCAATGCAGGAGACCCGGGTTTGATCCCTGGGTCGGGAAGATCCCCTGGAGAAGGAAATGGCAATCCACTCCAGTATTCTTGCCTGGAGAATCCCATGGCAGAGAAGCCTAGTACATTACAGTCCATGGGGTCACAAAGAGTCGGACATGACTGAGCGACTTTACCTTACCTTACCTTATGACAAGGAGGCAACACTCATATGGAAGAGTTTGTATGCTATTAATATTAATGATCAAAACTAATATTTATAGAACTCTTAAGAACTAGATATTGTCTGTAAATGTTTTATATGCTTTACTATCCATTCAAAACAACCCTAAGAAGTAGGTTCTACTATTACCTTCAGCATATTACTGTTGGAGAAAATAAATCAGAGAGAGTAAAGTAATGTGCCTATGGTCTTACAGCTACTACAAGGCACAGTCAGGGTGACTCTCAGGCAGTCGGGTTCCAGACTCTCTGTGCCCTTTCCTGCCAGCTTATACAGCCAGGATGTAGTGGGGGGTGGGGAAAAGATGCCCAGACAATCATGGGCACCTCTTGTTCCCCAACGCATCATGCTGGTTCCCATCTTTATACTTTTAGATATGGCCAGTCTCTCTGCTTAGAATTCCTTTTTCTGTCTCCAGGTGAATCAACATTTGGGGATGAATGAACAAATGCCTTAGGTGCGTAGCCTTGAGCTCATCACTTCCACTCTCTGGGTCTCAGGTTCCTCATCTGTAAAATGAAATGGTTGAATTGGATCCTTCAAATTCTACAACTGTGTAACTTTAAAGAAAGAACAAAGGCAGCTCAGAAATCAAAGGTGACTACAGTATCATTTTGATATTCCTGTCATCTTACAGCCGTCAGATTCTCTATTGTAACACTTAAAGGAGATGTGAACATTTTAGTGAATCTGTAAATGTTTAATGATACGGATTGCTCCTCAAGTACAATAACTGAGCAAGTGGCAACTACTTTCTCAAATGATGGTACAGTGAGTGGGTGCTGATCCCCTTTTTATAGAAGATTTCAAGTTTATCTCTCAGCCTGAAGCATCTCCTTTTAACTCTGTAACTTCAGAATTCTGATGAGGCCAAATAGCAACACTATTGAATCAAGACATATATTTTCTTGTTGGATCAAATCACTCAAGGCTGCCAACAAGTATCGATTGTGGCATGTGGAAAGCCAACTTTTACATGAAACCAAGCGAAAATGTATAGGGGCTAAGGCCTTAACTGGGAATTCTCTTTTGTGGCTTTTCTTTTAGTGTATTATTTGTCAGACTTTTATAAGAGCATTATTGCTTTAAGAAAAAAAATTAAACCCTGAGAAATTACTCTCAGTCTAACGAGTTCTTTTCACTGACTTCAGACATCATTAGGGGAGGCTATAGCCTAGGGCTGTGCATGAACTTTTTCTTCTAACTGTACACTTTATGTATAATTTAGCTTTCTTGCCTAAATTATTCAAGCAAATAGTGAGTGAAAATAATGGAGTTCACTGAAACCTTCCAGAGTATTAAAATAAAACAGTTTTTTACGCTGGTTTGAATTTTTAAGCTTTTTAATCATGGATTTCAAATAGCATACACATGTCTGGCTGTTCTTGAATTGTCTCCTACATCTTTTGCAGAAGGAGAGAAGAAAGGAAACTAAGTTTAGTAAATAATCCATTAATTAATCACTGGTGCTGATAGCAGCTCAAAGGTAGAGTAACAGTATTTGGAAACAGCCTGTCGAGTGGCCAAGGGTATGACTGGCACATATTTTAAAAAGTAGATACCTCTTTTCCCTATTTCTTATGATCAGAGCAGGGCTGAAATTGAGTGGTATGTTTGAAAAGAGGAGCTAATATGCTTAGTTTAAATAGGAAACTACAGTAGCAGGATTTGTACTCAAATCACCCTCAATATATTTCTTTAAAGAACCAAACACATGTTCTAAATAATAATATTTCATCTTGGATGTGAGTGGTCTGGAAAATTTATTTTTAATCCTAGATAACTCTGGAGTAAATTAGGAAATCATTGGAAGAATATGATTTTCTGGCATATTTATATAGTTCCCCAAACTAGGAATGTAGCCCAAGGTTAAGAATTCAATTAAGATATTTTAGAATTCTCAAATATCCTCTTTTGTCAGTCAGAGATCAAAGCAGCATGTCCTTCCATAAACTAAAAGAAAGTAGTTACCATAGCACATAGTCTTTGAAAACAACAAAGGCAATAATAGTGAATGGGGCTGTGGAAGGGAGGTCACCAGTACTCACCCAAGAGCTTCAGATGTTAGATTCTGAATAGGCGAACGGAAGCTTCTGAGTAATATATGGAAAGGAGCAATGGCTAATGCTCTTTGTAGAGGAACAAGAATGACCTAGAATAATAGACCTGTAAGTTTAATTTATTGACCTGATTAATAAAGAATCATCACAAAATCAATTTTTCAACACAGAGACTAAGACAGAGTATTAGGGAGTAAGCACTCTGATATAAAAACTATTGAAGTCTCCTCCTCCTATTCAGTGAACTGGTGGAAATTAGAAAATGAATTCTATATTGAGTTTAATAATATGTTCAATTTTCTCCAGCATGACAATTTAAGCAAATATCTGGAAAAAATTGTATTTAGAAATCCTATGATTTTAAGCATTGAGCAAAGAGTTATGCTAGGTTCAAATCCTAGCTCTGCCATCGAGGAATATAAGCAAGTTACTTTACCTTCCCAGGGACTATATTCCTGATCTGTAAGGTGAGGGAGCTGGGCATCTTTAAGGCCTGAAATTATTTGACTGTTGTTATGGAAATTTCCCTTAATACATGTGTTTCCATAAGGAACAAGTTACCTATCTCTCTTAAGACTCATTTCCTTACCTAAAAAGTGAGATAGATGATAACCCTCTAAGGACCTAAGGTTGTTAACAAGTATTGAATTAAAAAACCCTATGAGACTGTCATACAGAGTAAAGTTAAGTTAGAAAGAGTAAAACAAATACCATATATTAACACATGTATGTGGAATTTGAAAAAAATTGGTATAGATGACCTTATTTACAAAGCAGAAATAGAGACACAGATATAGAGAACAAATGAATAGATACCAAGGGAGAAAGGGGACTGTATGGAATGAATTGGGAGATTGGGATTCACATATGTACACTATTGATTCAATATAGGTATTAATGAGAACCTATTGTATAACACAAGAAATTACTCAGTACTCTGTAGTGACCCAAATAGGGAGGAAATCCAAAAAAAGAGGGGATATATGTAGAGCTGATTCACTTTGCTATATAGCAGAAAATAACACAACATTGTAAAGCAACTATCAGTTCAGTTCGGTTCAGTCGCGCAGTCGTGTCCGACTCTTTGCGACCCCATGAATCGCAGTACGCCAGGCTTCCCTGTCCATCACCAACTCCCGGAGTTCACCCAGACTCACATCCATCGAGTCCATGATGCCATCCAGCCATCTCATCCTCGGTCGTCCCTTTCTCCTCCTGCCCCCAATCCCTCCCAGCATCAGGGTCTTTTCCAA
>SJXQ01008724.1:0-268249 GCA_006408695.1 Aepyceros melampus
GTTGGACACGACTGAGTGACTGAGCTGAACTGAACTGAATGTTAGGCATCTATTGATGTGCTTTTTGGTCATTTGAATGTCTTCTTTGGAAAAATGTCTATTTAGATCTTCTGCTTATTTTTTGATTGGGTTGTTTGTTTTTTGATATTGAGCTCCATGAACTTTTTGTGTATTTTGGAGGTTAATCTTGTTCGCTTCATTTGCAAATATTTTCTCCCAGTCCTTAGGTTGTTTTTTTATTTTTGTTTATGGTTTCCTTTGCTATGCAAAAGTTTTAAAATTTAGTTAGGCCCCATTTGTTTATTTTTGTAGGTTTTTTATTTGTTTGTTTTTATTTCCACTGCCCTAGGAGATGAATCTAAAAAAATATTGCTGCAATTTTTGTCAGAGTGTTCTGTTTATATTTTCCTCTAGGAGTTTTATAGCAGCTGATCTTACATTTAGATCATAAATCCATTTTTGAGTTTGCCTTTATATATGGTCCTAGAGAATGTCTAATTTCACTTTTCTATGTGTGTTAATAGCTGTCCAGTTTTCCCAGCACCACTTATTGAGGAGACTGTCTTTTCTTCATTGTATATTCTTTGCCTCCTTTATTGTAGATAATTGACCATAAGAGCATGGGCTTATTTATGGGCTTTCTATCTCATTACAATGATCTATATATCTGTTTTTATGCCAGTACCATACTACAAACAGTATTATTAATTACAACTGACATGCTATTTGTCTTATATCTACAAAGGTGTTTTTTTCTTTTCCAAGATTTCACATATAAAAGAGATCATATGGTATTTGTCTTTGTCTGATTTCTTTCACTTAGCATAATGCCCCTCATGGTTCAACAAAATTTTTGCAAATGGAAAAGTTTCATTCTTTTTTTTTTTTGACCCAATAATATTCCATTTTATAAATCTGGGGAATTTTTAATGACTATTTTTGTGTGTTTACTAATCTTTTTTCCACTTAGTTCCTTTGGTTTGTTGAGTTTATTGATCATCCAGTTAAAACATTCTTTTTTCTATTATTGTTTTTTATTTTTAGCATTTTCATTTTTTCCCCTATAGTATTGACTGCTCTGCTTAAAATTTCCATCTGGTTTTTCATGTTGTTCACCTTTTCTAGAACCTTTAAAGATATTAATTAGTGATTTTAAATTACTACTCTGATAGTTGCAACATCTGGTTCATCTCTAAGCCTCTTCTGTTGACTGCTTTATGTTTTGAAAATGAGTTGTTTTCCTTGGTATTTTGGTATATTTTCTAATTTTGATTGATTGCCTGATCTGACAGATATGAGGTAAATATTTGTTTGACTAGAAATGGACATGATACTTCCTTTGTTAGACCATCAGTGGGGGAAGAGGGTGATAGTGTTATTCAATCTAATCAGGAGTTGATTTTGGGTTGGTTTTTTTGTTACCATGGGGAAACAATGGAAACAGTGACAGACTTTGTTTTCCTGGGTTCCAAAATCACTGTAGATGGTGACTGCAGCCATGAAATTAAAAGACACTGCTCCTTGGAAGAAAAGCTATGACAACTTAAAAAGCAGAGACATTACTTTGCCAACAAAGGTCCATCTAGTCAAAGCTATGGTTTTTCCAGTAGTCATGTATGGATGTGCGAGTCGGACCATAAAGAAGGCTGAACACTGAAGAACTGATGCTTTTAAATTGTGGTGATAGAGAAGACTCTTGAGACTCCTTTGGACTGCAAGGAGATCCAACCAGTCAATACTAAAGGAAATCAGCCCTAAATATTCATTGGAAGGACTGATGCTGGCCTCTTGATGGAAGAACTGACTCATTTGAAAAGACCCTGATGCTGGGAAAGATTGAAGGCAGGAGGAGAAGGGGATGAAAGAGGATGAGATGGTTGGATGGCATCACCAACTCAATGGATTTGAGTTTGAACAAGCTCTGGGTGATAGCAAAGGACAGGGAAGCCTGGAGTGCTATAGTCCATGAGGTCACAAAAAGTTGGACATGACTGAGTGACTGAGCAACCACAACAACATAGTTACCTTCAATGTATCACTAGCTTCAAATTCCTCTACTACTTTGTGGTGGAGGTTGAATTACTGGAAGGGTTTTTCAATGTTCTTCCTCCATCTGCAGCTTTAAGCCTTCCTGTATCTCAGGGGCTTTTCTCTCTGCTCCTGATCCAGGAGTAGACTCTGCTTCTTGTTATTTGGTGCCTGTTAGCCTGGTTGTAGGAACAGGCAATTTCTTTGTTGTCCTGGTTCAGTTTTTGTCTTGGAGAAGTCCTGTGGCCCTGTACCTTGGCAGGGGGTGGTGGTGGGGTGTCTTTAAAAAAAAAACAACAAAAAACCTTTCCACGTGGAAAATACGTTCAAACTGATTTAACAAGTGAAATCTTCGACACTGAGGCCAAAGGAGTTTCCAGCATTAGCACTGTGGTGAGACCAAGAAAAAGACTTCTTCAATACACAGCCTCTGTCCTTTTGTTCATTTTGTTCTTGCATAAATGTGAAGCAACAGTCTGGGGCAATGATACAAAAGTCCAAGGAAGACCTTACATATAAAATAATACAAATGGTACCGCTGCAGTTGTGGGACCCAGTGGTACTGGGTGAGGAAATATTCTAGATCAGTGTTGGTACTTTGGGGAATTTGGTTTGAGGTTAAAGTGCACAGGGCCATTTCTGTGGCCAACAGATCTCTGGCCAACAGACTTCTAGTTTTCTTGGAGAAGCGGGATTGGTAGTAGATAGCAAAGATGGGCAAAAAGAGGTACTAAACATCTTTCATGTTGGTGATGAGGCCTACCCTATTAATCAGTATGTTGCAATCAGAGAGAACTCTCTAGTCTGTCATTCTTTTAATTATTTCATGATCCAGCTTAATGGAGCAAAGTACCATGTCTGCCTATTCATGGAATAGGAGCTCTTTCATTGTTTTATAGAGCTGTGTTGTGATGTCATTAATATTATATTTTTAGTGATTTGTCATAATAGGCAATGGCACCCCACTCCAGTACTCTTGCCTGGAAAATCCCATGGATGGAGGAGCCTGGTGGGCTGCAATCCATGAAGTCGCTAAGAGTCGGGCACAACTGAGCAACTTCACTTTCACTTTTCATTTTCATGCATTGGAGAAGGAAATGGCAACCCACTCCAGTATTCTTGGCCTGGCGAATCCCAGGGACGGGGAGCCTGATGGGCTGCCATCTATGGGGTCACACAGAGTTGGACATGATTGAAGCGACTTAGCAGCAGCAGCAACAGCATAATAGGAAATTATTGGAAGCAGCCTAAATGCTTGAAAATAGAGCTTTAGTTAGAAATGTAATATTCTGTATCTACTAACATGTAAGAAGAATTATCAATGACCTGGGAAAGTACTCATTGAATAAGGCTAATTGAAACAAAAAGTTCAAAAAATGTGTATATGCAGTTGTTTCTTAACTGTGAAAAAAAGATATAGTTTGTTTAAAGAAAAGGTTGGAATGAATCTACCAGAAAAAATTAAAGTCATTAATTCTGAGTAAGAGATTATGGGTGATTTCCCTTCTTATCATCCTAATCTTAATGTCCCGATTTTCTTTTAATGAGCAAATACTACTTTTAAAAACAGAAAAAGAAAAAAGTAGTAATGTAAATGTTACATTTAGCAATTACTAAGGACTAGAACAAATGGCATTATTTGTTATTTAGTGATTGTTTTCATGGGAAAGCCCTTAACGTTTGTACAGGTATCAGAGAAAGCATACTATTTTTGCTTCAAATGTTTTCATAGCTGTTTTACATAATGATATTAACCACATGATTCATCAATTCTGGATCCTGTTGCTATCTTCAAAGTATACCATTTATACCTTTTACATATACAAAGAAGGAATTAAATGCTTTCTGTGTTTATGTCTTACCATTCTCTTCTTTGGTTAGAGGCCAACTCTGTGTGATTTAAATGATACATGCATTTTTGTTTTTAATAATTTAGGCATTAAGAAGCTCTTCTTTCCATTCAGACTAAATCCCTTCAATTCTTTCTTGGGTGGAAAAGCAGAACAATCAAATGCAATTTCCTAATGGGAAATGCTTCTAGTGAGCCTCGAAGAGTATTATAGAGATTTTTCTTAGATTTTAAAGACACAAGTCATCAGTAGCTCTACAAGCATTTTTCTTTTCTAGGGAAAGCTCTAGAAACAACTCATAATAAACTATGGAAAATTCTGAAAGAGATGGGAATACCAGACCACCTGACCTGCCTCTTGAGAAACCTATATGCAAGTCAAGAAGCAACAGTTAGAACTGAATATGGAACAACAGACTGGTTCCAAATAGGAAAAGGACTACGTCAAGGCTGTATGTTGTCGCCCTGCTTATTTAAATTATATGCAGAGTACATCATGAGAAACGCTGGGCTGGATGAAGCACAAGCTGGAATCAAGGTTGCTGGGAGAAATATCAATAACCTCAGATATGCAGATGACACCACCCTTATGGCAGAAAGTGAAGAGGAACGAAAAAGGCTCTTGATGAAAGTGAAAGAGGAGAGTGAAAAAGTTGGCTTAAAACTCAACATTCAGAAAACGAAGATCATGGCATCTGGTCCCATCACTTCATGGCAAATAGATGGCGAAACAGTGTCAGACTTTATTTTGTTAGACTCCAAAATCACTGCAGATGGTGATTGCAGCCATGAAATTAAAAGATGCTTACTCCTTGGAAGGAAAGTTATGACCAACCTAGATAGCATATTCAGAAGCAGAGACATTACTTGGCCAACAAAGGTCCATCTAGTCAAGGCTATAGTTTTTCCAGTGGTCATGTATGGATGTGAGAGTTGGACTGTGNACTTTATTTTGTTAGACTCCAAAATCACTGCAGATGGTGATTGCAGCCATGAAATTAAAAGATGCTTACTCCTTGGAAGGAAAGTTATGACCAACCTAGATAGCATATTCAGAAGCAGAGACATTACTTGGCCAACAAAGGTCCATCTAGTCAAGGCTATAGTTTTTCCAGTGGTCATGTATGGATGTGAGAGTTGGACTGTGAAGAAAGCTGAGGGCCGAAAAATTGATGCTTTTGAACTGTGGTGTTGGAGAAGACTCTTGCAGTCCCTTGGACTGCAAGGAGATCCAACCAATCCATTCTAAAGGAGATCAGTCCTGGGTGTTCATTGGAAGGAATGATGCTGAAGCTGAAACTCTAATACTTTGGTGAAGTATTGACTCATCACAAAAGACTCTGATGCTAGGAGGGATTGGGGGCAGGAGGAGAAGGGGAGGACAGACGATGAGATGGCTGGATGGCACCACCGACTCAGTGGACATGAGTTTGGGTGAACTCTGGGAGTTGGTTATGAACAGGGAGGCCTGGCTTGCTGCAACTCATGGGGTTGCAAAGAGTCAGACATGACTGAGTGACTGAACTGAAATGAACTAGAAACAACTAACACAGTGCCTGACTTGTAGGAGGTTCTTAACAAATACTGTTACTATAATTGACATTGATTTTAAAACATCACTACTAAATTATTGTATCTGTGGACACAGATGTGTACATAGGACATAATGATGTCCTATAGTAAATGTGATTTGGGCAGTCTACTTGTTACAAGAAACAGATCAAGGGTTTCTGCATTACTTTTTAAAATTAAATTATTAAATAAATTATTTAACTACTAAAATTCAAAGTTTTATTTACCTTTGTTTTCCCAAATTCTGATAGTTATCTTTGTTTCATTAGGGCTTTTTTTGCTCCTGAGATTTTATCTTGTTTTTCATTTTGAACATATTCCTGTTTCCTCATTTTGCTTGACTGTCTGTGTTGGTTTCTCTGTAGTAGACAAAACAGCACCTCTCCCGGTCTGGAAGGAGTAGGAAATGAACCTCATCATTCAACACTGCCCTAGCTCTTGGTTGTCTCTCAAATCTTTGTGGTGGTGCAAGCCAATTATTCCATTTTTAATGGCTTCCAGTAGTTGAGGTTGTGCCAAAACCTGTCAGTGTAACAAACAGGAGCATCTAGATCCACGCACCTAGATTCAGGCTGACTGAAATCAGACCCTTGGGTAGCAGCTTTTAAAGTATGCAAAAGCTCCCCAGGCCATCTGAGCCAGGCGATCTGGAAGGTATTTCAGGGGGCTCCAGACAGTGGAGTGTATAAGCCCCCTTCAAAGAGAAGCCAGCAAGCTGTAGGAAGGCATGGGGAGAACAAAGATGGCGCTCATAAGCCTCTCCTCTGCAAGACCTGAGAGGTGCTCGGCAGGCCTCTTGTGTGGCAAAACGGAAGCTTGCGCCTCAGGTCAACGCTCCAGGCTGAGCAAATGGGCCTCCCTCACCAAAAGACGGGGCTGCTGTTTCAGTTAGCAGCCTGAACTGTGCCCTGAGGTGGTACTGTCTTTCCCTTTGTTGCAAGCCTCTGGGACCCAGAAAAGCAAGCCCACCATGGCCACCAAAACCATGTAGTTGGAGTGTCCCCTGCCCAGCAGATGTAAAACCTGGGCCCCAGACATTGTAAATATCCCCCTCGTAGAGCTGTTCGCAGCCTGAAGCATGGACATGGTGCCCACCGCTGGAACTGGAATTAAAGAGGGAGGGTATAAACGTCCACAGAAAAAAAAGAGGACAAAAAGAAAGAAAAAAAGCCTTGTATTAAAAAAACAACAAACAAACAAACAAAAGTTGGTGTTCCCTGACTAGCATGAGGATTGAAGATGGCGCCCCACAGCCATGAATTCCATGATTGTCCTTCAGGCAAGATTAGCACAGGGGCCTCATTCACAACAGTGTGAAAGCCTCTGGATCAGCCCTGGGGTGAGTGAGCCCACAGCCAGCCCCTTCAGGGTGCTTTCTCAGACTTCTGTTACCGGTGGGCCTTGGGGCACCTTTGGTTTTCAAAGCTAAATGTTTTGGGGGCTTGTCTCTCAAATACTTGTCTTAAAAGTTGGGGTCACTGCTGTGGGGTTCAAACTGTTACCTCCTCAGGGAGAAGCTCTGGGTTTTGAGTTCCCTCCTGATTGTGGGTTGCCTCACAGCTGCTGGGATTTTGGTGAGATTATGTCCCAGACTTTTCTACCCCTTCCATATGGGTGTTCTCTCCGATTGTTTGCCTGATGCATAGAATCATTCAGTTTTTAGTGTCTCCCCAACCACTCCCCCCAGGCACTTTTTCTATACTTAGCTGCAAATTCATTATGTCTGTGAGTGGATGTGAGCCCAGGATCCTTCCTGGTTGCCATCTTGAACAGAAACCTGTGTTTCTAATACCTATTTCATATACTGGAAGGACATAAACTTAAGACATCATTCATTTGACTTGAGAATATTATAGGAAGAAAATAAGAGATGCATGGAGTTCATGATTCCTTTAATTTTTTTTCCCCCTTTAGTCAAGGGGTTGAATCCTGTATGCCACATTGTTAATTTCCCCTTATGCAACAAAATTTGAGGAATAACCTCCTTGAAACCTGTTTGTTTTTTTCTAGTAACTTTGGTAGGCCAAGTTTCCCCAGTGTCATAAAGTGTTTCTTAAGAATTCCTGTGCACTGATTTTTGTGGGACACACTATTAGAAACAAAAGAAAAATATTTTCTGGATAGAGTCAGCCTTGCATCACAGATAACAGTTGGTCCAAGTCAAGTTCTAATTGAAGGCATTTCTGCATGACTAAAAACAGTGCAAAAATGCACTTTTTTCCCCCAAATTTATTTGCTTTTTGGTAGGAATTGTGGGTATGTTGGTAAGTGAGGTAATTGCTGCCAAGACTTAAAAGTTTTAAAAGGAAAAAAGACAGTATTTATTACCTGGGGAGTTTACAAGCCCATCCATGCTTCTGTACAGTGGGAGAATTTAATATGCTGTAGTTGTGACTGAATTATGGAACAGATAAGTGACCAAGTGCCCTGCATCCATTTTTCCTGGGGGAAGCTTCTTCCTACTTCCAAGGTAAGGCTGGATGATCTCTCTGCAGAAATCTCCCTGCTTCCATTCTTGCCTTCCTGCGGCCCGTTCTCTCCACAGAAGATAAAGTAAGGCTTTAGAAAGAGAAAAAAATGAATTATTTCACTCTCCTATTTAAAATTGTCCAGGGTTAGCCACAAGGCTTAGAATAAAATCCAGTCTTTACCCTAGCCCTCAGAAAGCCCCGTAACCCATTGTCTGACATCCCCTTGGTCACTTCTGCTTTTTACTCTCATCTGCTGTGCTGTAGTCTCAGTGGCCTTCCAGTGACTGTATTTGTTCCTGCCTTAGGTCCTTGTCTCTACCTACTCTTTCCGTCAGCAATGTTCTTGCTACCTCTCTTTTCTTAGCTGCTTCCTTCCTTCAATCAGATTTCACTTCCTCAGAGACGCCTCTTCTGATTGTCTATTTTACAAGATGAGCTGGTAGCCATCTTATCCTTCTATTTCTTTTAAAACCCGTGGCGGATTCATGTTGATGTATGACAAAACCAATACAATATTGTAAAGTAATTAGCCTCCAATTAAAATAAATAAATTTAAATTAAAAATAAAAATTATTTATTTGCTTATTTATTTAGCTGTGCCTGGTCTTAGTTCGCACATGGGATTTTTGATCTTCGTTGCATCATGTGGGGTCTTTTTTTAGTGGTGGCGTGTGAATGCTTAGCTTTATGTGGAGTCTAATTCCCTGACCAGGGGTTGAACCTAGGACCCTTACATTGAGAGAGTGGACAGCCACTGGACCCCCATAGAAGTCTGTATCTCTTTGTTTTTAATCTCTGCTTAATCAGTTCAATTCAGTTCAGTCGCTTAGTCATGTCCAACTCTGCAACCCCATGAACCGCGGCATGCCAGGCCTCCCTGTCCATCACCAACTGCTGGAGTCTACCCCAACCCATGTCCATTGAGTCAGTGATGCCATCCAACCATCTCATCCTCTGTCATCCCCTTCTCCTCCTGCCCTCAATCTTCCCCAGCATCAGGGTCTTTTCAACTGAGTCAGCTCTTTGCATCAGGTGGCCAAAGTATTGGAGTTTCAACTTCAACATCAGTCCTTCCAATGAACACCCAGGACTGATCTCCTTTAGAATGGACTGGTTGGATCTCCTTGCAGTCCAAGGGACTCTCAAGAGTCTTCTCCAATACCACAGTTCAAAGGCATCAATTCTTCAGCACTCAGCTTTCTTTATAGTCCAACTCTCACATCCATACATGACTACTAGAAAAACCATAGGCTGACTAGACGGACCTTTGTTGACAAAGTAATGTCTCTGCATAATACTTTTCACTATAAGCTACTTCTCTTGTTTGTTTGTTTATTGTTAACCTCCCCTTCCTGCCTGGAATAAAAGCCTCATGGGTATAGTGACTTTGTCTAGTCTTATGAATCTCTAATCCTACTGCCTAGTACAGTGCCAGGCACATAGAAGTGCTAAGTTGCTTCAGTCGTATCTGACTCTTTGTGACCCTAAGGCCCTCTAAAAATGTGGAATAATGTTCAATGAAGGCAACAGTAAGGTCATAGAATACCATTATGAGGATTAAATAAGATAATGTCTATAAAGTTCTTAAAGTAGGAAAGTGATATATAATATACTTAGCAGGATTCTTTTTGCTTGTTTGTTTCAGCCATGCCATGTGATATGCAGGATTTTAGCTCCCTGTCCAGGGATCAAACCTGTGCCCCCTACATTGGGAGCTTAGAGTCTTGACCTCTGGACCACAAGCAAAGTCCCCAAAGTGATATATAATATACTCAATAAGTGATAACTACTGTTGTTATATTTTGTAATTTCTTCAGTTATTTCTCATCTGATCTTTATAATTGGGAAGTTCCCTGTAATCCAACTCTTTTGCCCACAGTGATCTAATTTTATTCTTTGTGGGCCACAGAGAATTGTACTCATGAGCTATTAGAAAATGGCAAGTTTAGCCCTTGGCTTTCACCTTTTAAATTAAACAATTCCTTCTTATTAAGTTAAATAATTCTAATTCCATGTATCTTTTCTTATACTTGGAGAAGTGACTTAAGAAAATTCTTGTGTTGTCCCTGTCAGAGCCCTGTGCCAAGGCTACTGAATGGAGCCATCACCACATACTAATTAGAAAATTCCAATACAGCTCTCATTTGTCCAGACATAAAAGAAGATGCCCACAGAATTTTCCCTTGAAAGTGACAATTTCGCAATAGTAGTTCCACCTACTCTTAAGGGGCAGGAGTTCCTTGAATAGACATTCTTATATGCATTTTGAAAAAGCAAATGAGATAAATAAGGGGCCTGGTCTTTATTCACCTCTAAGTTCATGAACTGTTTTTAGAGAGCTCTTTCCATAGCACCTTAGGTTCCTCAGTCATAAGAAGACCATAATAGTTGAAGTTAGAATCTGGGAAATTATTTCATATCCACAGTGAATACTGTTATATTCCAAAGGGAAATTAGAAGCGATCTGGTCTGGGTATTTCAGCATGTGCAGAAGGTTCTGATTTTCTGGGTTCCTTTGTTCCATTTAGACCCAAAGGATGGAAAGCACTATGACTACGGCATCTTTCTTTTGACTCTTTGTGCAGGATTCTATCTAAGGACTCTTAATTTTCATAGCAAACAGTGGTTATTTCATTAAAAAAGAAAAAATGATGTACAAATATTTCCTCAATATGTCAGAGGCATTGGTGGGATTTTGAAACTATCTGAACAGTTTATGTTATAGAATTGCAGAATAGAAAAGGAATTTGTCAGCTCACTCTGGGCGTGGCCAAGCTTACTCATATTTGGCTGTTCTCCTAAACTATTTCTCAATATGGAATGTACATTTGAAGAAAAGAGACAAAATAAAAGCATGTAAAGACATTACAAATGCCAATTTATCCTTTTGTATGTACACTTTCATAATAAAGTCATTCATAATAAAGTCAATTATGCTTTTTCTTTTACTCCTGGTAGAAATTGTGATATTAAGGCCATCCTAAATCTGAAATACCATAAAGCAGAGGTCCCCAACTTCTAGGATCTAATGCCTGATGATTTGAGGTGAAGCTGATGTAATAATAATTGAAATAAAGTGCACAATAAATGTAAGGCACTTGAATCACCCCAAAACCTTCCCCCAACCCTTGTCCATGGAAAAGTTGTCTTCCATGGAACCAGTCTGGTCCCTGGTGCCAAAAAGGTTGGGGACTGCTGCTACAGAGCATTCATGACTGCAATCTAGCATTGCTGTCTTGTTATAGAAATTTAAGTTACATTAGAGGCAATAAGAGAACAATATTAATACTGTGAAGACCAAAATTAGTGAGATAAAGGATAGGATTGAGAAAAATCACAGAAGTGGCTAAGGAAAAGGCCTGAGTTGCAAGAGATTAGAAAATAAATTATGGATATGAAGACTAGCCAGTGGGGATCCAAGACACAGAAAAAAACTATTCATGGACAAGAAAAGATTCAAAGATATACTAGAAGAAAACTTTCCTAAAATTAAAAGACGATCTGAGTCCTTAGATTTAAAGGGTTTATGGTGGTCCAGGAAAAATTAATAAATTATAACCACATTTCAAAATACATTCTGGTGAAGTTAAGTAAAGGAAAACAAAATTCTACAATGTCCACAAACAGAAACAGGTCACTGTTATTCCTATTCTCTCCCCATTTCCATAAACTTGTGACTACAAAAACAAATGTAGCCAAACAGTTCTCACTAATTTCTGATTCTTCAGAAGCATTTTCTGATGGAAGACAATGAAATAACATCTATAGAATGTTATGGGGGAAAGAATGTTGAGTATCACCCAGCTGAGGCATCATTCTCATGTGAGGCCAGTACCAAAATATTCTCAGGAATGGAATTATTCACAAACTTTCCCTGGAAAATTTCTTGAAAATGTAACTCAGCCAATCAGAATAAAAATAATAACAGCAGTGTAGAAAGAGACTAGGGTGTTAGTCACTCAGTCGTGTCCAACTCTTTGGGACCACATGAACCATAGCCCACCAGGCTCCTGTGTCCATGGGATTCTGAAGGCAAGAATACTGGAGTGTGTTTCCATTCCCTTCTCCAGGGGATCTTCCCAACCCATGAATTGAACTGTTTCATTACCAGATTCTTTACTATCTGAGCCACCAGTTGCTCAGTCGTGTCCAACTCTTTGTGACCCCATGAACTGTAGCCTATCAGGCTCCTCCGTCCATGGGATTTTCCAGGCAAGAATACTGTAGTGGCTTGCCATTTCCTTTTCCAGGAGATCTTCCCGATCCAGGGATTGAACCCAGGTCTCCCGCATTGTAGGCAGATGCCTTACTGTCTGAGCACTAGGGAAGTCCTCTGAGCCACCAGGGAAGCCCATAAAAAGAGAAGAAGAAACCAAATTCATAGGTGAAGTAAAAAAAACTGGGGGAAAAAACACAATTGATTTAGCTTTAAAAGTAAGGGCAACATTTTAAATTGCAAGTATAGAAAATCTTATACTGACACTTGCAATAAATAAATATTTATTAATTAATTTTTTGGCTGCACTGTGTGGCTTGTGAGATCTTAGTTTCCTGACCAGGGTTTGAACTTGGGCCCTTGGCAGTGAAAGCATGGAGTCCTAACCACTGCACTGCCAGCATATTCCCTGAAATAAATATAAAGTATGATTCAGCTGTTGGTAAACTAAGAATAATTGGAAGCCAGAAACAGAAGAAAGAGTGATTCCACAGGAGCATGTGACCTTGGAGTAGTGTCTGTCTGGTACAAAATCTCCTTACGCTGATCCCTGGTGGATTTTGCCTAGATTTTAATGGGCCAGATGTTATCAAGGGGAACAAAAACTGGAGCTTAATCAAGATAAGGGTAAATTGAAGAGTTCTACATAAATCGGAGACTCCTAAAAGATGTCATCTTCATTAGGTATAAGATCAAAGACAAGGAAGAACTATTTAATTAAAAGTACAGGTACCATTGGTTATCCTTATGTTGGATTAAAAAATGGAAAATGCTTTCCTCTTCATGTCTTACATGAAAATCAGTTCCAAAGAGATTCATGACTTAGAAATGAAAAGGCAAAATTTAAGAGCTTTCAGTAAAAGTAGAGACTATATGACTTCAGAATAGGGAAAGCTTTCACATACAAGACAAAAATAAAGAAATTAACAATAAAGGTAAAGATTAATATATGTATAATTATAATTTATATACAATTTAACATAATTATTATATTAAACATATATATTGATATGGGCTTCTCTGGTGGCTCAGACAGTAAAGAATCTGCCTCCAATACAGGTGACCTGGGTTGGATCCCTGGGTTGGGAAGATCCTTTGGAAAAGGGAATGGCAATTCATTCCAGATTCTAGCCTGGAAAATTCCATGGACAGTGGAGCCTGGGGGGCTACAGTCCATAGGGTCATAAAGAGTCGGACATGACTGAGCGACTAACACACACATACAATTTAACATTATTATATTAAACATATATATTGATACATTGTTTAGGAAAATACACATGTGGTAAAACTATGAAGAAAACCAAAAGAATGTTTAATGCTTATTTGGTGTAGCATTACCTCAGCACTGGGGACCAGCAAGGGGAACACAGGGCCCTCAAAGCTCAGGGTATAGTAGAGGGGGCCTGGGTGTCATTTTATTATTCTTCATATATATAAATATGTATATATGTGCATATACTTATATGTCTGTCTTATCTGTATCTGTGGGCTAACTGGGATCAACTGGGCAGTTCTTGCTTGGGGTCATTCATGTCATTGCAGGTAGATGTTGGCTGGGGCTGCCCATTCAAGGTGGCTTTCCCGTGTGGTTAGCAGCTGGTACTGGCTACTGTTTGGGAGTCCAGCTGGGACTGCCTACCAGGATGTCCACATGTGACTTCTCGTGAGGTTTGTGCTTCTCTTGGTGTGGAGGCTAGTACACGAATGACTGTTCTTTAAGTCTCAGGATATTGCCAGGCTCTAATGAACTAGCCTCAAAAGTCATATGACTTCGTTTCTGCCATATCTATTGTCCAGCTAGTCACTAAGGCCAGTTTCAAAGAGAGAATCGGGATACACATCTTGATGGGAGAGGCAGCATGTGTGTGCAAGAGGGAAGGCATTGGTGGCAGCCATCTTCTACTTTGGGGAAGTGTTTCCCACCCCACCTACCTGTTGCCTGCTTATTGAGCCACTAAGGGGCCAGCCACTCTGTCTCCAGGTAAGGTGCAAATCTGCTCTATTAGATCTTGTCTTGAAGATCTAAAAGTCAAGTGGCCATATACTGTGTGCTTCTGGCTTTTTTTTTTTTTTTTTTAATGGTCATATCTTTTTCAAAACCAGCAATCTATAGCAATTTACTTTTGAAAATGACTGGCTTTGAATTCATTCTTGAACTCATCTGGACAGTGGAGGTGACTTTGAGGAATGACAGCCAGCATCTGTTCCCCCTCAGCCCCAACCCAATTTTGAATTGTACCTTGCTGTTCTTGAATTACAGAAGATTTCACCATGTTCACATGCAGGGTTGTGTGGGTGGTTGGAGGGGCTGTCGCTACACTGGGAAAAGGCTTTGAATTTGAAAGAATTTTGCATTTATTTGAGGACTTTTATTTGTGCACTTGAGCAGTCCAAAGTGTCCTTGTGTACAGGACCTGCCTTTGCTTAACTCCTATTATTATCTTGCCTTGGAAGGTCATGCCAACTGCTTAATTACATGGAGAGTTATGAAACAGCTAGGGCACCAGCACATTATTCAAGTGTGGGTTCCTAAAGGAAAATAAACTCTTCTCCTTCCTGCACTGAGGACAGCTGCCAATCAACCAGGCATGTTTGTTTGTTTGTGGCCACATGTATAGCTTCCTTGTATAAAGGAATTCCGTGGCTGGCAAAAATCCTGGATTCACCTTTCCTGACAGCACCAGTGGTTATAGTATAATAGAACGGTTTTAATTCAGAAAGAGATTAAATCTGAGTACTTTGAGTCAGACTTCTCCTTTCATTGAATGTAAACAATAAAACCTCTTTATGAAGGCTTTCCTACTTTACTCAGAAGTAGGCTAATGCATTTCACATATACCTGTAATCAAACATCAGGCTTAATAAAAGTGTACGTTTATTAAAGAGATGATTATGTAGTTTAAGTTTCCCATAGTCCACCTGCCCCCCAACTTTCACCCTTCAGAAGAAAACTAAGAAAACCCATGTTCCAAGAGGTTCAACCAGTCAGATTCCAGTCTGGGACCAACTCTCACCTTGGGAACACATAGACTTGGCATTTCAAGCATTGCCTTTGTTTTAAATGTGTTTAGGCAGAAGAACGTGCTAATTCTAAAAGAACTCTTTGCAAAATTAGATGCTGAAAGAGAAACAGAGCAGAAGCAGATCCTTTGAGAAAGCTCCTCTCTGAAGAAGTGTTTTTCACAAGGTACTGAGATAGCCAGGAATTCTTGCTCCTGCAGGAAACAGCTTGCCCCATTGCATAGGGTGGGGCCCTCTCTTATTTCTTTAAACACTTTTGGAGGAAAAAAAAGAAAAAAATCAGGCTCAAATGCCAAAAGACTACTTTAACCTTCCAATCCCAGAACCCAAGGTCAACCAGAGGTCACACATGCCTTGCTTAAGCCAAAAGGTTGGCCTGCTCTCCAGGCAGTGTCTGTTCCTTCTGAAATCTATAGCAAGAATTGAAGCCATGGAAACACTGCTCACTCATTCTAAGTCAGAGCTACCTGTGATTTATTAAGTGGTATGAGGTGCTGGTCAGGGTGTGAAGTCAAATATTAAAAAAGAAATCAAACTTCTGCTCCCACCTCCCCCGCTCCTTCTTGAAAACTAATTTAGACCATATCCAAGTTTTTATAAAGACATTCCTAATACCATTGTGCTGTAAATCCTGTCTGATCCAACCTTCAAATATTTATGTAAACTGAAATATGTCTGAAAAGAAGTCAAAACAAAACAAATATGTTCCTCATCTTGTTACACAGGTCCCTCCTCCCTCATTTACATTCAAGTGTAAACCTCTCCAACTGGTTCCCAGCTGTTAGGGCTGGTTAATTAGTGATAATTGCAGAGACTATTTCTTTGAATGTGCTGATGGCCTTATGTCTTGCAACCAATTTAGCCTGGAGTTTTCAGCATGTGTGAAATGCTTTGGTAGCAGTTTTTTAAAATTATTACAGATAAGGGCAGTTGGTTTAGTCTCCCTACAACCTGCCCTAGCAATAATGAGTGCTTTTGATACAGCTACAGGTTGGTCACGATGTGTTGCTCCTTAAGCTGTGAATTCAGGTTTTACTGTCATTAGAATGAGCTGTTTCTCCTGGGATCATTTTGGGTGAAGTGCTTTAACTCAGTTCCAGATGCAGTTTGCTAATGATAATTTGCGTCACTTGCAAGTTGTAGCAACCTCAGGATCTCATGGTCTACTTTTGGCTCCTGATACCATGTAATTAAAGAGAGTGGAAAACAGGAAAGAATTTTAAAGTGACTGTACTCACAGTTCTGAAACCCAGGGAAAGAAGAGAGGAACCATTATTTGTATTAACGAAGGAATACTCTTTGGAAGTTACCTGGTAACCTTTTTTTTAACTTTTTATTTTATACTAGAGTATAGCCTATTAACGATGTGATGGTTTCAGGTGGGCAGCAAAGGGACTCAGCCATACATATACATGTATCCATTCTCTTCCAAACTCCCTTCCCATCCTGGCTGCCACATATATTGAGCAGAGTTCCCTGTGCTATACAGTAGGACCTCGGGTAAACTTTTGATATAGGAATTAAAAATGAAAGTTAATGGTTTTTGCCCTCACAAAATTGATTTGTTTATGCTGTTTTTATTGATTCATCCAACATTTATTGAATACACTGTGCTGTGTTTAGAGAGATGAGAATAAAGAAGAGTAGGTGGGACACAGATCCTGCTTCAGGGGGTCACTCACATATTGTATCTTATTTGAGAATGACTGTATTCCTGTGGGGTATGCAGAGCCCGTGTTCATCACCCCACTGTATAGGTGAGGAACTTGAAGCTTGGAGAGGTTAAGTGACTTTCCCAGGATGACATACCTAGTGAGAGCTAAGATGAGGCACCAAGGCTCTGACTCCAAGTCTAGTCTTTTTTCCTTGCGTGTATTGAGGTCTCAATGGTAGGGAAGTAGGGAAAATGCAAATAGGCCTGTAAAAACAAAACAGCCACAGCTACATGTCACCTACCTGTTTAGAGCTGCACATACCAGAACTAGATCTTCTGGGCAGTGAATAGTGCAGATACATAGGGAGAACTCTGGGGTGCTGGGAGTCCTTGCAGGCTTCACCCTGAAGCACATTCCGTGCCTCTGCTACCTCCTTATCTCCCCCCATACTCCAGTACCCTGATGTCAGCAGGGAGGGTAGCCCCTTCTGTCTTTGCCATGCCCCATCTAAAATGTACTGAGCAAAGCTTTGAGAGACTAGGGTCTGTGCGAGCTGGATACTACAGATGAAGTGAATGGCATGTGACACCTAAAGTCTCACAGGAGGATGATGGCAAATGATTTTCTTGTCTTGAGCAGAGATCTGGAGTGAAGCAAGAGATGGCAGTTTTAGGAGTATTGGGCCAGAGTGGTAGTGCTGGTGGTGACAGCTGTGTGACCAGGATCAGGCCTTATTGGGCATATGACTTCTGTAGACGGTACTTAGGTTTGATGCTCTGCTGTCACCATCTTGAAATTTTTAATAATTTTTGAATAAGGGGCCTAGCATTTTTATTTTGTACTTGTTGCCGTTCAGTCTAAGTCATGTCCAGCTCTTTGTGAACGCATGAGCTATAGCATGCCAGGCTTCCTTATCCTTTGCTCAAACTCATGTCCATTGAATCAGTGATGCCATCCAACCATCTCATCTCTGTTGTCCCCTTCTCCTGCCTTCAATCTTTCCCAGCATCAGGGGCTTTTTGAGTCAGCTCTTGGCATCAGGTGGCTAAAGTATTGGAGCTTCAGCCTCAGTATCAGTCCTTCCTATGAATATTCATAACTGATTTCCTTTAGGATTGACTAGTTTGATCTCCTTGTAGTGCAAGGGACTCTCAAGAGTCTTCTCAAGCATCACAGTTGGAAAGCATCAATTCTTTGGCACTCAGCCTTCTTTATGGTTCAACTTTCACATCCATACATGACTACTGGAAAAATCCATAGCTTTGACTATACAGACCTTTGTCAACAAAGTGATGTCTTTGCTTTTTAATACTGTCTAGGTTTGTTATAGCTTTCCTTCCAAGGAGCAAGCGTCTTTTTGTGGTTACAGTCACTGTCCACAGTGATTTGGGAGCTCAAGAAAATAAAATCTATCATTTTCCATTTTTCCTTCATCTATTTGCCATGAAGTGATGTTCAGTTCAGTTCAGTCACTCAGTCATGTCCAACTCTTTGCGACCCCATGAATTGCAGCATGCCAGGCCTCCCTGTCCATCACCAACTCCCGGAGTTGACTAGACTCACGTCCATCGAGTCAGTGATGCCATCTAGCCATCTCATTCTCTGTCATCCCCTTCTCCTCCTGCCCCCAATCCCTCCCAACATCAGAGTCTTTTCCAATGAGTCAACTGTTCGCATGATGTGGCCAAAGTACTGGAGTTTCAGCTTTAGCATCTTTCCTTCCAAAGAAATCCCAGGGTTGATCTCCTTTAGAATGGACTGGATGGATCTCCTTGCAGTCCAAGGGACTCTCAAGAGTCTTCTCCAACATCACAGTTCAAAAGCATCAATTCTTCGGCACTCAGCTTTCTTCACAATCCAACACTCACATCCATACATGACCACAAGAAAAACCATAGCCTTGACTAGACGGACCTTTGTTGACAAAGTAATGTCTCTGCTTTTGAATATGCTATCTAGGTTGGTCATAACTTTTCTTCCAAGGAGTAAGCATCTTTTAATTTCATGGCTTCAGTCACCATCTGCAGTGATTTTGGAGACCAACAAAATAAAGTCTGATACTGTTTCCACTGTTTCTCCATCTATTTGACATGAAGTGATGGGACCAGATGCCATGATCTTCGTTTTCTGAATGTTGAGCTTTAAGCCAACTTTTTCACTCTCCTCTTTCACTTTCATCAAGAGCCTTTTTCGTTCCTCTTCACTTTCTGCCATAAGGGTGAAGTGATGTGTGCCCTGCAAATTCTGAAGCCTGTCCTGACCACGTGTTTTACTTCATTGTTTATGCTCCTTTAGTGTTTGAATATTAGGCAGTATTAGTACTATTGAGTATCAAACCTGTTTGAGTATTGGTATTGAAATTTAGTAGAGACCACATATACTCTTCAGGTTGCAAGTTGGAGCCACTAGAGAAGGCAAGGATGAAAGAGAGAAGAAGGACATATTTTTCTTACACATCAGGTAACAGAAAATAACCTTAGCTTGGTGGAATAACAGAAGGGAAAGTACTAAAAGTACTCAATTACTGGTTTTGTTTAAACCTAGTAAGCTGTAGCAGTGAGTCTCTGTGTAGTGACAGAAAAACACATTGAATTGAGTTATTTGACCTATGCTTTTCTTACAGCATGTTCAATATCCAGTATAAATAGAGACTTCTTATCTTGAATCCCTTGAATTTCTGAGATATGAAAGGAGTTGCATAGAATGGAATGCAAGAGATATTTGGCTTAAGAGTTCTATAGAATAGACTTTTAGATCAAGATACATGTTGAGACAATCTGAGAGATTTATTCAGATACTTGGAACTTGAGTGGTAGGGCATGCATTTGTTTAACTTCAATTATTAGGCAACAGAAATTGATTCAAGTTTGTAAATTTTCTTAGGGAAGTGCTGGCTGATGATTATGATGATAGAGAAATAAATAACAGCAATTGCAACAACAGTCACAGGTTCTATTTACTGAGTGTTTTCACAGGATAAGATGGTTGGATGGCATCATCGACTCACTGAACAAGAGTTTGAGCAGACTCCAGGAGATAGTGAAGGACAGGAAAGTTTGGCGTGCTGCAGTCCATGAGGTCACACAGGGTCAGACATGACTTAGTGCCTGAACAACAACTTACGGAAGGACTTTTCAAGTATTAACTCACTTAGAGTTATTATTGTTATGGGGTTGCCATTTATATTATTCTAATTTGACAAATGAGGAAACTGGCACCATAGAGTCAAAAAACTTTGCTCAAGGATTCACAATTGGAATGCTTTGCTGTTGGATTTAGACTGGCTGTCTGGCTCCAACACTAATTTCAACTGAGCTGTTTTGCCTCCTAAAGTTTTTCTGTTAATGCTCCTCCCAACAAATGAAAATATACATAAAAAAGACATTTTCCTGTGGTTTCAACTCTTAGAACCTGTCTTCATCAGCACTTGCCCCACCACTAATTCTAACCCAGTTGGTTCAGGGGAGGGTTGAAACAAAGTAAATTTGGGTACTTGCTGATATGGATTCTGATTGTAATGAGCAGCTTGTGAGAAGGAGGGCAGGACTAAATGGAGAACTGTGAAATATGGTCATCATTTTTGTCATTGACTCTTCTCCTATAAAGTTGCTTGGAGTGATGGGGGTCACACTACCTTTGCGCACAGTCAGAAGATAGACCTGGCTGAGTTGTCCCAAGTGGTCAAGGAGGGGCATGTTGAGTTCTTGGTGACTCATCAGTGCTCTCTAAGTGGGGAATCAGGAAATAGCAGGTGCATCCACATTGGTGAGACCCAGCCAGGAGTCAGCAGGCCTCCACTTCTAGATTTCTAAGGAGTTGCCATTTCCCCATCTGTTTTAAGACCATGAGTTCTGCTGCGTAGGTCTTCTTAATGGGCTGATGTCCTTTAAATAGGTGCACAGTGTACCTCTGTTGATTTTTCTGAGGACTGCTGTTGTATCATCCAGTTCAATCGACTTAGCTTTGTACCATTCCATATAAAGAAACAGGTATTGAATTTCACTGGGACTTCATTTTAGGCTTATCTTGACCTTTATCCTTATGGTCTTTTAGCTTTCAATAGGTATTCAGCATTTTAAATGCCTGCTTTTAAGGAGAATGTTTATTCAATCTCAGGTACTAAAAGAAAGATTGGCAGTCCAAACAGATTTGAAAACAAAGAGGGAGAGTCAAAACAAATTTGAATAAAAGTTTGTTTGTGATTAATGTCTTTGAGTTTAGGCACTCAAAGAGTGCTTAAGAAGTTGTTCTAACTTTTTTGCTGTTTGAGATTGGAGGGGAAGGAGGGGTTTTTGGATTGGATTGTGCTCTGGGTCACCGAGCTGCTACTGCCTGAGACCTCCATTCTTTTATTTTCCTGCTTAGAGATCAGTTCTTTTTTGTAGCATAAAGTTAGCAGGTTTGGGAAAACAGAGTGGGTCTACCCTTTTGTCTTAGATGGGTTTAGGAAGCAGACCTTGAGAAGAGGATTCCTGTATAAATGGTGAGTGATAAAGTGCTCTAAGGAGAAACCAGGAAGGGAAGGAAGCAAAACCAAGAGGGAAGCAGGACAGGTAAGGCTTTTAGAAATACGAAGGAAGCTTGTGACTTCAAGTGAGAAGCCACCCTTAGCTGGGTCCCAGAGGAATGCTAAAGTCTAAACTATACTGCAGTTTGTCCTGGGCAAGAGAGCTGGACTTTCACTTTCCTGCATCAGGCATTCATTAGCCATGAGCCCTGGGTGGCAGGAATGTAAATTCCCGGGCACTTCCGGCTCTGGGTGCTTCCAGGCCAAGTGAAACTGACATTCAGGGTAGGCTTCTGCAAAAGATGGTAAGTGAGAGCAGTGGGAATGAAGCTTGCAGAGCTGGGTGACAAGCACATAATTCTGGGTGAAGCACAGCAGAATTTGCTATAGACAAGGGCTTCCTTGGTGGCTCAGACAGTAAAGAATCTGCCTGCAATACAGGAGACCCAGGTTCTATCCTGGGGTTGTGAAGATCCCCTGGAGAAGACAATGGCAATCTAACCCACTCCAGTATTCTTGCCTGCAGAATCCCATGGACAGAGGAGCCTGGCAGGTTATAGTCCATGGGGTCACCAAGAGTCAGACACAACTCAGCAACTCACACTTTCTATTATTCCTTCAAGAAGTGGACCCTGGATGAAGAGGACCTTGGATGATGAAGAGCCCTTGTATACCTAAGGGCTCATGGAGGGAAGCTATGCAGAGGAGTTCTGGAAGAGATGAATAGATAAAATGTGCTTGAAAGCATGAAAAACAGCTAGAACCCCTCAAATCATGAAGGCGACAGGGTTTGGAGTGCATCTCCAGAGTAGGAGAACCAGTGCTCTGCCTGTTGCTGGCAGCTCATAGAGGTGGTAGGACCACTAAGGGGAAGGCTACCAGTTTTCATTAAGGATCCAGCCTTGACATAGAAGCAGGACAGTCACTTATTTTTCAATGGTTAATGAGCATCTCAAGGCTGGTCACAATGGAGAAAATCTGGATGCTCTTCCAACATTTTCTGGGCACAGTTCAAACTCCTGATTGCCCTAGATGAAGAGAGAGACCAAAATAGGGCTCCTGATCCCATTTTGGGTCAGAATTTTTGATAAGCCCAGGGTATGTCTAGAGGACTGTACATTGATCCTTAGAGATCTAGTTGAGCTCCTATAACATAACCGTTACTTTTAGTAAGTGGGACTCACAGGATTTACACAGAACATGTGTGTGTTTGTGCACACATGCAGTTACTAAATCATGTTTGACTCTTTGCAGCCCCATGGACTGTAGCCTGCCAGGCTCATCTGTCTATGGGATTTTCCAGACAAGAATATTGGAGTGGATTTCCATTTCCTTCTGCAGGGGATCTGCCTGACCCAGGGATCGAACCTGTGTCTCCTGCTCGGCAGGCAGAGCCTTTACTATTGTGCCACCAGTGAAGCCCTATGCAGAACATAGCTAATTTCATTTCTTCTGAACACAGCTAATATCTCCAGTCCAGAAAGCTCGACCCTCTTGGACAAGTATGCTGATCATTCCTAGTCAGAAAACAGTCTCAGTTTAGTATTTATTATGCCCAGTCCAATGTTGTAAGAAAAATGTACATATCCTTCCAAGATAAGACATCTCCCTATCACTGCTGCCCCATCCCAAACGCGGACCTCCAGTGGAGGAGGAGGACATTTGCTTCTCCATTGTGTTGCCTGTGTTTCTCAGCCCTTCTCATCCACTCTCCGGGCTGCCTCTGGCTCTTCCTGGGTTGGAGGTAGGGGAAGGAGAAGAGAGAAGGAAGCAGGAAAGTTCTTACTTAACCAACGCTGTGGGATGTATCAGAGCCTGCAGGTGGCTGTAGCCAGCTCTTTTGGAGGAACTTTGTGAGTCTGTGAGTCCTGCAGTTGTGGTCTATTCATTCTGGGGATGGCTTTGTAGTTCCCTTGCTGGTGGCTCACAGTTTCTCACTTTGGGACTCTTGATGGCCTGCCTTCCTATGGCATCACTTTGCCCCTCCAGACGGCCCTTTTGGCTAGGATGTGAGATGATCTCAGGCCGTCTCTGTCTTTCATGGCTGAAATCTGATCCACAAGAAACACTCATGTCTCTTCTACTCTGAGTGTCTGGGAGCACTGTTCCATCATGATGCAACCATGCTCTTTTATTCATTGTGACAGCAGCCTGCTAGCTTTACTACTTGCCCTTCACATGTCTCAGCCCTGAGACAGACATCAACCATATTCAGGGCACACGGATCAGTCTCTTAAGTGGACCACTTATGCCCATTTTCTTGACTTCAGATCCAGGGAAAGCACTCTGACCCCTACCCCGTGGGATGGGCATGAGACTCAGAGTGCCACCATAGTTCTCTCCCCATATCCTCCTATCTTAAATGATATTCATCTTTCAATTTAGTGGGGTTTGCTCTTAATGTGATAAAGGGCTAATAATTTTTAAAAACTGGTTTGTACATACTGCCTTTGCAAACTCTATTCTGAGCATTGCATCTCTTTTGGAGTGTGGTATCTATTATCTGGTCCAATAAGGCTAAAAGACTTCTGTCTTAACCCTCAGTCACATTGTACAAGAGATCACTGAAGAAATGTTTTACTTATTGATTCTGTGGTTTATCCAATAAACACTGAACTTTCATTGTGCTGATACATTTAGACTAGGTGCACGGCTCAATATAGGCTTCCCGTGTGGCTCAAAGGTAAAGAATATGCCTGCAATACAGGATACCCAGGTCTGATCCCTGGGTCTAGAGGATCCCCTGGAGAAGGAAATGGCTACCAACTCCAGTATTCTTACCTGGGAAATCCCATGAACAGAGGAGTCTGGTGGGCTGTAGTCCATGGGGCTGCAAAAGTGTCAGACATGATTTAGTGACTAAAACAGCAACGCCACGGCTAGATGTAAGCATACGTATTATGTAAGTATGAAGTCCCTAGTGCGCATAAAAAGTATGTTACTATCAGTTGTATATGTTGAGTGGCAGTTTTGTGGGTATTCAGTATGAAATAAATATATTCGTTAATAAAGACGACCCATGGATTAATGATGAGAATGTGTCATAAATCAAAGATTATAGCTTACCCAATTCAGTGCATCCAAGTTAAAAAAACTTAAAGTCCTTTGAGGAGCTCTGAGTCCAGACCCTAACTACAATAATCATCAAGATTTGTCAAGTATGACCATATGCTAGACACTTGCTAAGTGTCTTACAAACAGTGTCTCATCTAGTCCTTTCAACAACCCAGTGAGGTTAAGTACTGTTTCTTTCCTCCATTTTACAGATAAGGAAACTGAATCCCAGTAACTTTCTCAAATTCCTGTGGCAGACTGTGGAATCAGATTCAGGTCTGCCTGACAGCTAACTCACTCCCATTTCCCAGACGGGAACCGTCCACGTTTCATCAGGTATGCTACAGGCTAGCAGACACGACATGTTGGAGTGGAAAGAGCTTTGCAGTCAGTCAGAGCTGGTTTCTGAGTTGGCTGTGTCATTTATTAGCTGTATGATTTGGGTCAGATTCCTTAATCTCGACCTCTTGATACCACCTATGAAGTAGAGAATAATAATATTCACCGCTCAGGGTTGTGATATGAAGTAATGACTTTGAAGCAGCTGGCATATGGAGGCCCTCAAAAATCATACATATTATCATTTCCATTCCTACTGTTCACCTGAAAATGTTTTAAGAGCACATAAAAGGAGACAAGCCAGGCTTGGACCACAAACTACAGTGATCTAGGATTTTTTGGTTTTGGGAATCAGGCTCCAACCATCTAGGACTTATCCTTACTAGGGATTGTTCTGTTGTGGTTCTTAAGCAACACTGTGTAGCCGAATCACAGAGCACACTTGGGGAAATGCTCAAGACCCCAACTTCTTTTGGACTCGAACTTCTGAATATGGCATTCTTCTTCCCTGTGGAAAACATACAGTCTTCAGTACCCCTGGATAGTATATGGTGGTATTAGGCAAGGTCTCCTTTTGGTAATAGAGTGGTTGGATTGTGGCTGGCTTGGGCATGATAATGCTGTTGAGTCTCTCTGTTAGGGATCAAAAGAGAGAATCCTGGGAAATGTTCCCCAGCGTTCTCAGCTGACACTGAAGGAGTAATAGCTAGAGAGGGCAGATTCAATCTGCTATTTTTCCACAGAGCCATACGACCTTGTCCTCCCTATTGTTACCCTCCAGCATCTGAGATGGTGGCAGGGGCATAGCACATAGAACTTGAGTTGTGATAGTACAGTTGCTGCTTCTAGCTCTGTCCCCAAATTTCCAGCTGTTATAAGTCTCTGCTTTAGAGCTGGAAAGCCAGAAGAGTCATTAAAGCAGGACCAGGGCAAAAACAACAAGGAACCACCACCCCAGGCTTTCATTCAAACACTTCTCCATCGTTAGTATTTGGATATTGGAGTTGGGCTGTGACATCTCTGACACCTAGTCAGCAGGCAGCTTCCTGAAGCCCCCTTCTGTTCCTTCACCACATGGCTCCTCTTCTTCCCCTCACTTAAGTTATTCATAGAGCCTCTTACAGATCTAAGAAACTAATTGTGAAATACCTTTGTGATTACAGTTCAGACATCTAATTAGAAGCAAGGAATTAAGCTCCCAAATACCACAAAATGAAAGCTTGAGATTCTCCTAACAAAACCTCTGCTTTCCACGAATGGGGGCTGACTCATCCATCCACCTTCTGCTCCCCAGCCCTTGTCTTTCATGCTGAAGTCAGCCAGTTTCTTCACCTGGATTTGGAAAACTGCTGAGGTCTGGTTCAGCTTCATTCCAAAATTGTCTGTCAATAGCAGGGACCTGGAAAGTAACTGCCTGTTGCAGGGAAAACAGGATAAAGGCACATTCCTTGAGTTTGAGAGTCTCATGAAGACTGTCAATACTGTGTTTCTTCTCATGACAACAGACTAAAAATGGACAATTAAATATGAAGCAGAAGGACTATCTTGCTGTTGTGATTTCATTTAAAATGTATCTAGAAGACTGGGCGATACTGAAGTATGTGACTTATTTCCTTCTATGAGTTGAGATAAAATGGTTCTAATTTTCTTGCTGTTTTTCTGGCTTTAGGGCCCTGTGAAAGAATGTTCCTTCTCTTGCTTTTGGTGGGAATTGGATGTTTGTCGATTTAGCATATGCTTAAAATATTTTGGCTTTGGAAAACTGTTCTGATAGCCTTTTCCCTCTAGTCAACATGAATCTCATTTTCCTCTAGCTCTCATAGCTTGTGGCCCAATGCAACATTTCTCATATTCTACTTTATTCTATGGTAACTTATATTTCTGCTTTTCTCATGTATCAGATATGCAGTTCTATGTAGAACTACATCTTATACATCTTTGTACTCACCTGGGTCCAGTCTGGTGCATTATGTAATGTAGGTATTCAATACATCTTAAATGAAATGGGACTCTGAAAGATAATACAGAAGGGGGCACTCTGAGGGACAGCAACAACCATCTTTGTAGCATATGTGCCAGGGTTCAACTATTTTTCAACAGAAAAATGAGTCAGTTATACATATATGTGTATCAATTTTCAAAGATTTTTTCCTGTTTAGGTTATTACAGAATATTGAACAGAGTTCCTTGTGCTATACAGCAGGTCGCTGCTGTATTTTAAATATAGCAGCATATACATGTAGAGCCCAAACTCCCAATCTTTCCCCCTACCCTTCCTTCCTGGTAACCATAAGTTCTTTTCCTAAGTCTGTAAATAAGTTCATTTGTAGTATTTTTTTTTTTTTTAGATTCCACATATAAGCCATATCATGTGATATTTGTGTTTCTCTGACTTATTTCACTTATTATGATAATCTTCAGGTCCATCCATGTTGTTGCAAATGGCATTATTTCATTCTTTTTAATGGCTGAGTAATATTTCACTGTATTAGGTGGGCCAAAAAGTTCATTTGGGCTTTTCCATAAAACCTTATTGAAAACTCAAACGAACTTTTTGGCCAACCCAGTATATATGTACCACATCTTTATTCTTTCATCTGTCGATGGACACTTAGGCTGCTTCCATGTCTTGGCTATTGTAAACAGTGCTGCAATGAAAATTGGGGTACATATATCCTTTCTAACTATTTTTTTCTCTGATACCTAAAACTAAAAATAGAGCTTTCATATGGTCCAACCTGTGCTCTCTAGCCATGAACTTCCTTTATTTTTAGATTCCACATGTAAGTGATAGCATACAGTATTTGCCTTACTCTGTCTCCCTTATTTCCCTTAACATAGTGCCTTTGAATTCATCCATGAGTTTGCAAATGGCAGGAGTTCAGCAGCTCTTATACACACACATGCACTCCACATCTTCCTCATCCATTTATTTGTTGGTGGACGCTTAGTTTGTTTCCATATCTTGACTATTGTAGACAATTCTACAATGAACATGGGCGTATATATATATTTATGGGTTAGTGCTTTTATTTTCTTTGGGTAAATACCCAGAATGAAATTGCATAGTGTAGTTCATTTTAAGTTTTTTGAGGACTTTCCATACTGTTTTCCATAGCAGCTGTCCCAATTTAGATTCTCGCTTGTAGGACAAGAATTCCCTTTTCTCCACATCCTGGCCAACACTTATTTTGTCTTTTTGATAATAGTCATTCTAACAGCTGTGAGGTAATGTCTCATTGTGTTTTTGATTTGCATTTCCCTAATGATTAGTGAGAAACACTGGATTGGAAGAAACACAAGCTGGAATCAAGATTGCTGGGAGAAATACCAATAACCTCAGATATCCAGATGATACCACCCTTATGGCAAAAAGTGAAGAGGAACTAAAAAGCCTCTTGATGAAAGTGAAAATGGAGAGTGAAAAAGTTGGCTTAAAGCTCAGCATTCAGAAAATGAAGATCATGGCATCTGGTCCCATCACTTCATGGGAAATAGATGGGGAAACAGTGGAAACAGTGTCAGACTTTATTTTGTTGGGTTCCAAAATCACTGCAGATGGTGACTGCAGCCATTAAATTAAAAAACATTTACTCCTTGGAAGAAAAGTTATGACCAACCTATATAGCATATTGAAAAGCAGAGACATTACTTTGCCAACAAAGGTCCGTCTAGTCAAGGCTATCGTTTTTCCTGTGGTCATGTATGGATGTGAGAGTTGGACTGTGAAGAAGGCTGAGCACCGAAGAATTGATGCTTTTGAGCTGTGGTGTTGGAGAAGACTCTTGAATGTCCCTTGGATTGCAAGGAGATCCAACCAGTCCATTCTGAAGGAGATCAGCCCTGGGATTTCTTTGGAGGGAATGATGCTGAAGTAGAAATCTGTATGCAGGTCAGGAAGCAACAGTTAGAACTGGACATGGAACAACAGACTGGTTCCAAATAGGAAAAGGAGTACGTCAAGGCTGTATATTGTCACCCTGCTTATTTAACTTCTATGCAGAGTACATCATGAGAAACGCTGGATTGGAAGAAACACAAGCTGGAATCAAGATTGCTGGGAGAAATACCAATAACCTCAGATATCCAGATGATACCACCCTTATGGCAAAAAGTGAAGAGGAACTAAAAAGCCTCTTGATGAAAGTGAAAATGGAGAGTGAAAAAGTTGGCTTAAAGCTCAGCTTCAGAAAATGAAGATCATGGCATCTGGTCCCATCACTTCATGGGAAATAGATGGGGAAACAGTGGAAACAGTGTCAGACTTTATTTTGTTGGGTTCCAAAATCACTGCAGATGGTGACTGCAGCCATTAAATTAAAAAACATTTACTCCTTGGAAGAAAAGTTATGACCAACCTATATAGCATATTGAAAAGCAGAGACATTACTTTGCCAACAAAGGTCCGTCTAGTCAAGGCTATCGTTTTTCCTGTGGTCATGTATGGATGTGAGAGTTGGACTGTGAAGAAGGCTGAGCACCGAAGAATTGATGCTTTTGAGCTGTGGTGTTGGAGAAGACTCTTGAATGTCCCTTGGATTGCAAGGAGATCCAACCAGTCCATTCTGAAGGAGATCAGCCCTGGGATTTCTTTGGAGGGAATGATGCTGAAGCTGAAACTCCAGTACTTTGGCCACCTCATGTGAAGAGTTGACTCATTGGAGAAGACTCTGATGCTGGGAGGGATTGGGGGCAGGAGGAGAAGGGGACGACAGAGGATGAGATGGCTAGATGGCATCACCGACTCGATGGACGTGAGTCTGAGTCAGCTCCCGGAGATGGTGATGGACAGGGAGGCCTGGCATGCTGCGATTCATGGGGTCACAAAGAGTCGGACATGACTGAGTGACTGAACTGAACTGAATGATTAGTGATACTGAGCATTTTTTCATGTATGCCATCTGAACGTCTTTGGGAAAATGTCTATTCAAATCTTTTTTTATTATATTAGTTCTTTACATTTTTGGATATTAACCCCTTATCAAATATGTGATTTGCAAATATTTTCTTCTTTTCTTCTTGGTTTCCTTTCCTGTGCAGAAGCTTTTTGGTTTGCTATAGTCCCATTTGTTTATTTTTGCTTTTGCTGCCTTTGTTTTCAGTGTCAAATACAAAAAAATTATTGCCTAGACTGATGTTAAGAAGTTTACCACCTATGTTTTCTTCTAGAGATTTTATGGTTTCAGGTCTTACATTCAAATATTTAACCATTTTGAGTTAGCTTTTGTGTATAGTGTAAGATAGCAGCTCAGTTTCATTCTCCTATGTGTGGTGTCCAGTATTCTCAATACTATTTTTTTAAGAGACTGTCATTTCCCATTGTATATTTTTTGTTTCCTTTTCATAAATTAGTTGACCATACAGGCATGGGTTTATTTCTGGGCTTCCTGTTCTGTTCCCTTGATCTATTTGTTTTAATGCTGATACAACAGTAGTTTTTTTTAATGTATTATTTTAATTGAAGCATAGTTGGTTTAAAACTTTTCAGGTATACAGCAAAGTGATTCAGTTATATATTTTTAAATTCAGATTCTTTTCCACTATAGGTTATTACAAGAAACTGAATATAGTTCCCTGTGCTATGCAGTAGGTGGGTACTTCTTATTTATCTGTTTTATATGTACTAGTGTGTATATGTTAATCCCAAATTTCTAATTTATCTCTCCCCTCCCCTTCCCACTTTGGTCATCATAAGTTTGTTTTCTGGGAGTCCGTTTCTGTTTTGTAAAGAAGTTCATTTGTTTTGTGGTTTTAGATTCCAGATATAAGTGATATCATATGATATTTGTCTTTTCCCGACTTGCTTCATTTAATGATAATCTCTTGTTGCTGTTCAGTCACTAAGTCATGTTCTTCTCTCTGTGACCTCATGGCCTGCAGTATGCCAAGCTCCCCTGTCTTTTACTGTGCCAGAGTTTGCTCAGCTTCAAGGCCATTGAGTTGGTGCTGCTGTTTAACTATCTCATCTTCTGCCACCTTCTTCTTCTTTGCCTTCAGTCTTTCCCAGGATCAAGGTTTTCTCCAATGAATCGGTTCTTCACATCAGGTGATTAAAGTATTGGAGATTCAGCTTCAGCATCAGTCCTTCCAATGACTATTCAGGGACAATTTCCTTTAGGATTGACTGGTGTGATTTCCTTGCTTTCCAGGGGACTCTCAAGAGTCTTCTCCAACATCACAGTTCAAAAGCATTAATTCTTCTGCACTGAGTCTTCTTTATGGTCTAATTTCACATTTGTACATGACTACTGGCAAAACCATAGCTTTGACCATATGGACATTTCTTGGTCAAATGGTGTTTTGTTTTTTTTTTAACATGCTGTCTAGGTTTGTCATAGCTTTCCTTCCAAGGAGCAAGTGTCTTTTAATTTCATGGCTATAGTCACCGTCTATAGTGATTTTGGAGCCCAGGAAAATAAAGAGGTACATAAAACAGGATTCTGTGGATGAATCTAAAGCTTTTTGGAGCTTTTGAACAGGAAGAGAGTGAAATTCTACTTCTGGTCAGGAAATAGAGTTGATGCCTCATAGAGGGGCTCAGAGTAGAGAAGTAGAAGTTCAGGCTTAGACCAGTACATGAGGAGTTCACTAAGGAATAGAACCACACTCTGTTTTAGACCAAATAACCAGAAGAGGAACATGATATAGTAGAAGAAAGGGTTTCCAAACTCACAACACAGAAATCTTCAGGAGAGGAGTGAGAAAGAGGCACTGATCATGTGCCACAGGAGGATTAAAGCCTGGATTGGTGAGGACACTTGATCCATATTTGAGAGGCCCTTGGACTGCAAGGAGGTCAAACCAGTCAATCCTAAAGGAAATCAATCCTGAATATTCATAGGAAGGACTGATGCTGAGGCTGACACTCCAGTACTTTGGCCACTTGATACAAAGAGCCAGCTCACTGGAAAAGACCCTGATGCTGGGAAAGACTGAAGACAGGGAGAAGCGGATGACAGAGGATGAGATGATTGATGGGCTTACCGACTCAGTGGACATGAGTTTGAGCAAGCTCTGGGAGTTGGTGATGGACAGGGAAGCCTGGCATGCTGCAGTCCATGGGGTTGCAAAGATTCAGACACGACTGAGCAACTGAACAAAGAAAGAGGGTGGGGGACAATGGGTAGAAGAAGATCTTGGGCTGCATTCAAAATAGGAATACCTTCTTAGGCTTGGGTGTCAAGCCCCAATGATCTAGAACTTGTCTGGTTTTAGCTGCTTTATATTTATTTCTTAGTAAAAGTATGTGTAGTTACTTGTATCAACTGAAACATAGGGCCAAACTGTGAAACTAGTGTTCTTCTACATATCTGTCAACACAACGTCTTAACACATCCTTAGTCTTATGACTGGCCATGAAACAATCCCAGAGCCAGAGACATGTGATAAAGAGAAGGGAGAAGGCCAACAGACAGAATGTAATGATCTGCTGTGTGCATATGTGTTCCTTCATGAATACACTTTATTTGGTTACAAGATCTGTTCCTGGAATCAATTTTAAGGTATTGTGTTAGGTGTACTTTCGGTGCACAGATTTGAAAATTAATGGCAAATCCCTCCTCTAGCTTTGACAGTTTGGTAATTGGTGAGTTGGTTTCTTTGGAAAATGAAGCCAGGTCCCTCCTAAGGCAAAAATAAAACATTATTCATGAGCAAGCAAGAGCAGGTGGATGGTATTGGAAGATCTTGGTTATAATTCACCAGATCTGGGGCCTTGGGCAAGTCTTCACCATGTGCCTCTTCCTTCACCTGTAAAACGAGGGGTTGACAAGCCATCCTGAGTAGATCTGGGACCCCAGATAAGATGATTGGGTCTGGAGAGGCTGGATTCAGGGCTGGCCAGAAGAGGCCTGCCTATGTGGGCCTATTCTTTGGCCAGAGCTTTGATTCAGCACCTTTAATTGTTTTGGCCTCTGTTGAGATGCTGCTGCTGCTGCTAAGTCACTTCAGTCATGTCCAACTCTGTGTTACCCCATAGATGGCAGCCCACCAGGCTCCCCCGTCCCTGGGATTCTCCAGGCAAGAACACTGGAGTGGGTTGCCATTTCCTTCTCCAATGCATGAAAGTGAAAAGGGAAAGTGAAGTCGCTCAGTTGTCTCTGACTCTTAGCGACTCCATGGATTGCAGCCTACTGGGCTCCTCTGTCCATGGGATTTTCCAGGCAAGAGTACTAGAGTGGGGTGCCATTGCTTTCTCCCTGTTGAGATGAAGAGGTAAGAATATTTCTGAAAGTCCTTCTACTTGAAACTATTTGGGGTCTGATACAAGTTCTTTTATATGCTTCCTTTCCCTTCTCCTTATCTGTTTCTTTTCCTGCGTTTTCTCAAAAAACAATCAACTTTGTTGAAGTATAAGTGAATATCTTTGGTTTCAAGATAATTTTTCCTTTTAAAATATGTCCTTTGGAGAATGGTAGAGGGGAAAAGTAAGCTGGGTTTGAACAAGGGAAGTGAGAAGTCTGTGTGGGCCACCTGTTTTGTCTGACCCACACCCATACTCTGGGTTTCTGCACTTTGGGAGTTCTTCTCAGATGCTCTAGTATATTTTAGTGCTATGATGGCAGGGCATGGTAGATGTTTTTCACACATGTAGATGGACTGTTGGCCACAGTAGGGTACACAGATTTATTATAAGGTGTTCAGTTCAGTCACTTAGTCATGTCCGACTCTTTGTGACCTCATAGACTGCAACACGCGAAGTCTCCCTGTCCATCACCTACTCCCGGAGCTTGCTCAGACTTATGTCCATTGAGTCAGTGATGTCATCCAACATCTCATCCTCTGTTGTCCCCTTCTCCTCCTGCCCTCAATCTTTCCCAGCATCAGGATCTTTTCCAGTGAGTCAGTTCTTTGCATCAGGTGGCCAAAGTATTGGAGCTTCAGCTTCAGCATCAGTCCTTCCAATGAATATTCAGGACTGATTTCCTTAGGATTGACTGGTTGAATCTCCTTACAGTCCAAGGGACTCTCAAGAGTCTTCTCCAGTATCACAGTTTAAAAGTATCAATTCTGTACTCAGCTTTCTTTATGGTCCAACTCTCATATCCATACATGAATACTGGAATAATCCATAGCTTTGACTATACAGACCTTTGTTGGCAAAGTAATGTCTCTGCTTTTTAATATGCTGTCTAGGTTGGTTATAACTTTACTTCTAAGGAGCAGGTGTCTTCTAATTTTGTGGCCACAGTCATCATCTGAAGTGATTTTGGAGCCCCAATAAATAAAGTCTTTCACTATTTCCATTGTTTCTCCATCTATTTGCCATGAACTGATGGGACCAGATGCCATGATCTCATATTTTGAATATTGAGTTTTAAGCCAGTTTGTTCACTCTCCTCTTTCTCTTTCATTAGGAGGCTCTTTAGTTATTCTTTGCTTTCCATGTCATAAGGGTGATATCATCTGCCTATCTGGGGTTATTGGTATTTTCCCTGGCATTCTTGATTCCATCTTGTGCTTCATCCAGTTCAGCATTTCTCTGCATACAAATTTAATAAGCAGAGTGATAATATACAACCTTGATGTACTCCTTTCCCAATTTGGAATCAGTCCATTGTTCCATATCTGGTTGTAACTGTTGCTTATTGACCTCTATACATATGTCTCCGGGTAAGGTAGTCTCATTTTCCCATTTCTTGAAGAATTTTCCAGTTTGTTGTGATCCACACAGTAAAAGGCTTTAGTGTAGTTAATGAAGTGGAAGTAGATGGGTTTCTGGAACTCTCTTGCTTTTTCTATGATCCAACAGATGTTGGCAATTTGATCTCTGGTTCCTCTGCCTTTTCTAAATTCAGCTTGAACATCTGGAAGCTCTAGGTTCATGTACTGTTGAAGCCTCCTTTGGAGAATTTTGAGAATTACTTTCCTAGTGTGTGAGATGAGTGCAATTGTGTGGTAGTTTGAACATTCCTTGGCATTACCTTTCTTTGGGATTGGAATGAAAACTGACCTTTTCCAGTCCTATAGCCACTGCTGTGTTTTCCAAATTTGCTGGCGTATTGAATGCAGCACTTTCAGCAGCATCATCTTTTAGGATTTGAAATAGCTCAACTGGAATTCCATCATTTCCACTAGCTTTGTTCGTAGTGATACTTCCTAAGACTCACTTGACTTCACATTCCAGGATGTCTGGCTCTAGGTGAGCAATCATACCATCGTGGTTATCAGGGTCATGAAGATCTTTTTTTTTTTTTAATTAATTTTTATTTTTTTAGTTTGTTTTGCTTTACAATACTGTATTTGTTTTGCTACACATCGACATGGATCAGCCACAAGTGTACATGAACTCCCAATCCCGAGCCCCACCTCCCCCCTCCCACCCCACACCCTCTCTCTGGATTATCCTTGTGCATCAGTCCCAAGCATCCAGCATCCTGCATCAAACCTGGACTGGCGATTCGTTTCACTTATGATATCACACATGTTACACCTGTCTCTTATACACATCTTTTNGACGTGGGATATCTCTTCACGACTGCTCCAGCAAAGCACAGCCACTGCACCTTACCTTGGACGAGGGGTATCTCCTTACCACCAGTTCCTGACCTTCAATGTAGGATAGCTCCTCTAGGCCCTCCTGTGCCTGCCCAGCCACCACTCCTCCTGCCGCTGGCCCTGGCCTCAGGCATGGGTGGCTCCTCTCAGCTGCTGCTCCTGGCCTCAGGGACGAGGTGGCTTCTCTCGACCACCCCAGACCTCAGACGTGGGTGTCTCCTCCCTGCCGCCACCGGCCTCGGACGTGGGGTAGCTCCTCCCGGCTGCCTCCCTGACCTCAGAAGTGGGGTGTCTCCTCCCGGCCACCCCTGACCTCAGACGTGGCATGTCTCCTCCCAGCCGCCACTGACCTTGGACGCAGGGTAGCTCCTCTCGGCCGTTCCTGCGCTGTCGCAACCTGGCACTCTGGGCCGCTGCCCCTGACCTCAGACGTCGGGTAGCTCTCGGCCGTGCTCAAGTGCTGTGGCCGCCTCCGCCAGCATAATTACCTGAGGATTCCTCTTTTTTTCATAGTAAATATTCTTATCCATAGCACTCATAAAAACAAGTCATGCAATGATATCTAGGCCAAATATCACTTGTTGAATCATTTTAAGGGCTGCAAAAGTCAGGTCTCCAGTGTCAAAGTGAATGGTTTTTCACTTTGAAATGCTCCCTGAGAATTATTTTCAGATTTAAAGATTCTGCCTTAAACCTTTTAGAACAGACTCTTTGGCATGTAACATTTCCCTATTCATCATTAATTGTCCTTCAGAAAAGAAGACATATGAGTTTTGCATGTGTGTGCTCAGTTTCTCAGTTGTGTCCAACTCTTTGTGACCCTATGAACTGCAGCCCACCTGGATCCTCTAGTCATGGGATTTCCCAGGCAAGAATACTTGAGTAGATTGCCATCTCCTCCACCAGAGAGTCTTCATGACAGAGGGATTGAACTTGCATCTGATCAGTTTTACCATAGGCAAAATGGACTCAATTACAATTTCCTCCTAATGACAAATGGGAGATTTGTGAGTAAATTATAATGATTCACAAGTATAAGCCTTTAAATATTTTAAAAAGAAATTGTAAAATATCTTGGATTTCAAATTAGTAGAGCTTAATGATAATATTAATATATAATGGTAATTCATTCATTCATCTGTCCATCCAACTAGCATTATTGAATCCTTGAAGTAATCAGCAAGATTAAGTATGCAAACAATTATAAAGAATTGAGATAGGAAAGCGCTTCCAAATATTAGCCAGTAATAGCAGCTGACATTAGTAACTTTACTTCTGTGCTTGAAACTTGAAATTCTAATTTTAAGCATCATCTTATTTAATATTTATCATGAGCTGATCAGTTGTACAGTTCTTCTGTGTATTCTTGCCACCTATTCTTACTATCTTCTGCTTCTGTTAGGTCCAGACCATTTCTGTCCTTTATTGAGCCCATTTTTGCATGAAATGTTCCCTTGGTGTCTCTAATTTACTTGAAGAGATCTTTAGTCTTTCCCATTCTGTTCTTTTCCTCTATTTCTTTGCATTGATCATTGAGGAAGGCTTTCTTATCTCTCCTTGCTATTCTTTGGAACTCTTCATTCAGATGCTTATATCCTTCCTTTTCTCCTTTGCTTTTCACTTCTCTTCTTTTCACAGCTATTTGTAAGGCCTCCCCAGACAGCCATTTTGCTTTTTTGCATTTCTTTTCTATGGGAATGGTCTTGATTCCTGTCTCCTGTACAATGTCATAAATCTCCATCCATAGTTCATCAGGCACTCTGTCTATCAGATCTAGTTCCTTAAATCTATTTCTCACTTCCACTGTATAATCATAAGGGATTTGATTTAGGTCATACCTGAATGGTCTAGTGGTTTTCTCTACTTTCTTCAATTTCAGTCTGAATTTGGCAATAAGGAGTTCATGATCTGAGCCACAGTAAGCTCCTTGTCTTGTTTTTGTTGACTGTATAGAGCTTCTCCATCTTTGGCTGCAAAGAATATAATCAATCTGATTTCATTGTTGACCATCTGGTAATGTCCATGTGTAGAGTCTTCTCTTGTGTTGTTGGAAGAGGGTGTTTGCTATGACCAGTGAATTTTCTTGGCAAAACTCTATTAGTCTTTGCCATGCTTCATTCCATATTCCAAGGCCAAATTTGCCTGTTACTCCAGGTGTTTCTTGACTTCCTAATTTTGCTTTCCAGTCTCCTATAATGAAAAGTTGAAACACCAGTACTTTGGCCACCTCATGTGAAGAGCTGACTCATTGGAAAGACTCTGATGCTGGGAGGGATTGGGGGCAGGAGGAGAAGGGGACGACTGAGGATGAGATGGCTGGATGGCATCACTGACTCAATGGATGTTGAGTCTGAGTGAACTTCAGGTGATGGTCATGGATAGAGAGGCCTGGCATGCTGTGATTCATGGGGTGGCAAAGAGTCAGACATGACTGAGCGACTGAACTGAACTGACTGATCAGTTAATTTCTGGAATTATTTCCTTTTCAGATATGAATTAACTGAAATGTTGCCCAAAGGCTTTATGCTGAGAATTGAGCTCACTGAGAAACAGAGATGAAAGGAATGTTGTAAAAAAATATGTAGAATGAAAAATATCATTTTTATTGTATGTGATTATTTTTCTATTCAGAATTTCTATGAGCAATTTCTTCTGCCCTTCTTTCCACCATCATTCAAGTAACAATCAGGATTCTCTAGAAGAGATGACAAAGCAAAGCACAGAGATTAAAATAATCCATTATTTAATTTCAAAAACTGTTTCAAAAACTACACAGTTTTAAAACTGTAGCTCAGACCTAAGACAAAATTTTGAAAAATATCCATAGGTAGTTTTTGCTGCTCTAGAGGTTGGCAAATTTCCCCTGAACTAGAGGAAGTGAAAGCCCCTCAGTAGTGTCCAGCTATTTGCAATCTGGTGAACTATACAGCCCATGAAATTCTCCATGCCAGAATACTGGAGTGGGTAGCTGTTCCCTTCTCCAGGGGATAGTCCCAACCCAGGGATCAAACCCAGGTCTCCCACATTGCAGGGAGATTCTTTACCAGCTGAGCCACAAGGGAAGCCCAAGAATATTAGAGTGAGTAGCTTATCCCTTCTCCAAAAAATCTTCCCGACCTAGGAATCGAACCAGGGTTTCCTGCATTACAGGCAGATTCTTTAACAACTGAGTTATCAAGGAAGCCCAAACTGGAGAAAAGGGGAAGAAAATAAATTTTCCTCCAAAAAGAGAGGATAAAAGGGAAGAGGATAAAATTGGAAACAGCGATTTCCCCTAGGTTCCCTTCATAGACAAAAAGAGATGTAATGTGTGTAAAGGATGTAGATGCCTAGACAAAAGGATCTGAGAGCTCTCCAGTGTTGTCCAGATTAGAAATGATAGGGTAGAGACACTGAGAAACCTGAGTTTTTGTGGTCAAGAGAAAAGAATAGCCATTATAGACTAATAAGTGAAGTCCAGATGAAAATGCAGATATCATAGCTATCTTCATCAAGGAGAGTTGACAACATGGAGGACCAAACATCTCTGTCCTTACTCCTCTCTCCATTATTTTTTGAAACCATATTAGCCCCAGAGATTAAATACATCATTGGAAAAGTAAAGGAAAATCATAGCTTGATCGAGATCAAATTGTATTGCCCTTTATAATGATGTTTAAGTGGAAACTAAGACCACCTGATCTGCCTCTTGAAAAATCTGTATGCAGGTCAGGAAACAACAGTTAGAACTGGACATGGAACAACAGACTGGTTCCAAATAGGAAAAGGAGTACGTCAAGGCTGTATATTGTCACCCTGCTTATTTAACTTATATGCAGAGTACATCATGAGAAATGCTGGACTGGAAGAAACACAAGCTGGAATCAAGATTGCTGGGAGAAATATCAATAGTCTCAGATATGCAGATGACACCACCCTTATGGCAGAAAGTGAAGAGGAACTAAAAAGCCTCTTGATGAAAGTGAAAGAGGAGAGTGAAAAAGTTGGCTTAAAGCTCAACATTCAGAAAACGGAGATCATGGCATCTGGTCCCATCTCTTCATGGGATATAGATGGGGAAACAGTAGAAACAGTGTCAGACTTTATTTTATTGGGCTCCAAAATCACTGCAGATAGTGATTGCAGCCATGAAATTAAAAGACACTTACTTTGGGGGAGAAAATTTATGAGCAACCTAGATAGCATATTGAAAAGCAGAGATATTACTTTGCTGACTAAGGTCCGTCTAGTCAAGGCCAAGGTTTTTCCAGTAGTCATGTATGGATGTGAGAGTTGGACTGTGAAGAAGGCTGAGCACTAAGAATTGATGCTTTTGAACTGTGGTGTTGGAGAAGACTCTTGAGAGTCCCTTGGACTGCAAGGAGATCCAACCAGTCCATTCTGAAAGAGATCGGCCCTGGGATTTGTTTGGAAGGAATGATGCTAAAGCTGAAGCTCCAGTACTTTGGCCACCTCATGCGAAGAGCTGACTCATTGGAAAAGAATTTGATGCTGGGAGGGATTAGGGGCAGGAAAAGAAGGAGACGACCGAGGATGAGATGGCTGGATGGCATCATTGACTTGATGGACACAAGTCTGAGTGAACTCTGGGAGTTGGTAATGGACAGGGAAGCCTGGTGTGCTGCGATTCATGGGGTCGCAAAGAGTTGGACACTACTGAGCGACTGAAGTGAACTGAAAGTTCATTTATGGGAAAACAAATAAATATGTATTTCTTAGGAACCTGATACTAATTATTGCTATCAATACATTTACCAGATTAGTATAGAAATAAAAGGATGCAAATAATGCTTAAAAAATCAAACAGTGATTTATATTTCCCTTTTTTCTCTTTCTTGATGATATTTTCCCTGATATAAAATGGGAAAGAAAAAAAAATAAATCTGGCTAGGCCTTGTGGTAACCATTTGTGTGAGTTATTTTATATGAGGATCTAGTAAGCAACACAGAACTAAGAAGCCACCATTATCTGGGAAGAATCTGGGAAAGGTCAAAGAGGATGCCACATGTCCTACTAACTCCCAGAATCCTCCTCACTGGAATCCAGTTTAGCTGAGCAATCCATGCACCACCTTGTGGCTCCAAATTAAAATGTATTTAATATCTAGAGAATATACAACTGATTACAGATAGGGTTCACTGATTACTATTTGTTGGGGAAGTAAGGCACAAGCAGAACTACTACAATATAAAGCATTCTTATATTCAGTCAAGTAGAGAGAAATGAGTTGGATTATCATGATTGCATTGGTAAAACTATACTGACAATTTTATTCTTGTCTGTCAAAGATTGAGATAAAGCAAATGATAAATTTCATGAAATCCCACAAACAGATAATCACATGATAATCACACACACACACAGTCACCCAAAAATACCTTCTGACATTTCTTAAGAAAAAGTATTAACCAGTGTAAAGCAGAAAATGTCATTTCCCAGACAGGTAGATTGTTATTATTTTGCAATAGCTTTTGAAATATTCATAAAATTTGGCCCAGAAATCCTAGTTCTAAATATTTAAACTTTAAACTAATCATAAAATCATAAAACTTCTTGAAGAGTCACATATAAGTCATTCTTCAGAAAGATACTTGTAATAATAGAATAATAACAACAATGTAATTTTCTAACAAGAGAAAATTAATTAAATTAAATAGTGTACCAGTAGTTCTTAAAAACTATGAATTTGATACTTATTTAGTAACATGGTTAAATATATCACAAAGCAGTAAATAACACAGATTAAAAGCAAAAATTAAAGCTATGTTATTTTAGAGAAATAAAATTATTTACAACAGTCACATCTGGTGTCAAGGTTATGGATAATTTTTAATTTCTTTATAACTTTCTGTATTATCCAAATTCATCTTCTAAACATATTCCTTGCTTTTGTGTGATATTTATAATAAAATGACATTATTTAAAAACAAAGTAAGCATAAAATGCAATGTAAAAACCAAAAGCTTAGCTAGAAGCTGTTACTTGGTATTCTACCTGCATGGGTCCATCTTTGAATGCTGCCGAGAAGGAAGAAAATCAAACCACAAGGTCAACACACACCAGTGCTCAATGAGTCTCCAAAGGATGAGCTTGGATGAGCCCCAAAATATTCATCTGTGCTACTGAAAATTAACCTGTACCATCTGAACCTCTGAGGTTTATAATATTACAGATAAAAATTGTCTGAATAGAAGAGATAAAAGTAGAAAGAACAGTACAACTCTGAATCAAAATTTCTCATTGATTTTAAATTTTATTTTAGTCATTATTACTGAGGATGAATGAAATGATAGGTTTAAATCTACATTAAAGTATAAGCTTGATCATGGTTATCTAAAGCAGATTCCACTAGACACAATGTTTTTTTTTAAATTACATAACAGAAATGCCTTCAATGTTTGTTTTATCTCTTTTGATAAAATTTATAGGTGCTTACTATAAACATATCTCACCAAACACATATACACACATAGAAACACATAGACAAAAAATCAATCAACAAATAGAAGACTAGGTAATAAAACCTTGATGCATATTCCAATATTTCAAGTATTTCTGTTTATAGGTGCACACACAAAACTATTACAAATATTTTCATCTATTTCCCTCAGATAATATGACTTAAACTAATATATTCTTAGCTTTAAATCTGCATTAAAATATTATTTTCCAATTTATTTTAATTAAATATAGTATAAATATTTCTTTGTCAATAGAACTAAATCTCTGTCACCAATTTCACTAACAGAATACTATTTTAGTATATGGCTAACCTATTTTCAATGTTTCTTCTAATAATGTACATTTAGCTTATCCACTGCATGAGATAAAGCACATTTATAAAAGAAATACAGAGTAATTACCTCAAGAATTATTATGAATGAAAAATAGATTTTTTTCATTCAAAAATAGGTCAAAATAGATTAAAGACCTAAATGTAAAGCCAGATACTATAAAATTCCTAGAGGAAAACATAGGCAGAACACTCTTTGACATAAATTACAGCAATATCTTTTTAGATCCACCTCCCAGAGTAATGAAAATATACACAGAAATAAACAAATAGGACCTAATTAAAAGTTCTTGGATAGCAAAGGAAACCATCAATCAAACAAAAAGACAACCCACAGAAAGGGAGAAAATATTTGCAAATGATGCAACCAAGAAGGGATTAATCTCCAAAATATATAAACTGTGGCTCTATATCAAACACAAACTCAAACAAAATGTGGGAAGGAGTTCTAAATAGTCATTTTTCCAAAGAAAACATACAGATGGATCATGCCCGTGCATCAGTCCCAAGCATCCTGCATCCTGCATCAAACCTGGACTGGCGATTCGTTTCACTTATGATATCACACATGTTACACTGCCACTCTGCCAACCCATCCCACCCTCTTCCTCTCCCACAGAGTCCAAAAGGCCGTTCTATACCTCTGTGTCTCTTTTGCTGTCTTGCGTAACTCCCGCCCCACACCCTCTCTCTGGATTATCCCCGTGCATCAGTCCCAAGCATCCTGCATCCTGCATCAAACCTGGACTGGCGATTCGTTTCACTTATGATATCACACATGTTACATTGCCACTCTGCCAACCCATCCCACCCTCTCCCTCTCCCACAGAGTCCAAAAGGCCGTTCTATACCTCTGTGTCTCTTTTGCTGTCTTGCGTACAGGTTTATCATTACCATCATTCTAAATTCCATATATATGTGTAAGTATACTGTATTGGTGTTTTTCTTTCTGGCTTACTTCACTCTGTATAATCGGCTCCAGCGTCATCCACCTCATTAGAACTGAGGGAATCCCATTTTTAAGTGTATAGTGACATTAAGTACAGAAACAGTGTTCTGCAACCATCACCATTATCCATCTGCAGAAATTTTGGTACTCCCAAACGTAAACTCTAGACCCATTAAAACACTAATTCCCCATTCTTCAATCCATCAGCCCCTGTCAACCACCATTCTACTTCTGTCTATGAATTTGACTACTCAAGATATCTCATATGAGTGGAATTGTACAATGTTTGTCCTTGTGTGACTGGCTTATTTTACTTAACATAATGTCATTTATGTCATACCACGTGTCACAATTTCATTTTTAAGGCTGGCTAATACTCTAAGTGTATATCACATTTTTTTCATCCATTCATCTGTCAATAGATATTTGGGGTATTTCCACCTTTTGGCTATTGTGAGTAATATTGCAGTGAGCATAGGGGTGCAGGTGTATGTTCAGATGCCTGCTTTGTTATTCTGGGTATATATCCAGAAGTGAAATTGCTCGATCCTGTGGTAGTTCTCTGTTTAATGACTGTTTCCCATAGTGGCTGCACCATTTCACATTCCCACTAATAATAAACAAGAGCTCCAAGTTCCCCACATCCTCACCAGTGCTTATTTCTCTCCTTTCTTCCTCCCTTCTTTTTTCCCTCCCTCCCTCTGCTCTTGCTATTGGCCATCATACTAGATACGAAGTGACATCTTGGAGTTTTCATTTGCATCTTTGATATTAGTGATGTTTAATGTCTCTCTATTTGCTTGTTGGCTTTTTGTATGTCATTGTTGGAGAAATGTCTATGCAAATACCTTACCACTACAGGAAAAATTTTAAAGAATGTCCTTCAGTCAGCAGGAAAATGCAAAAGATGAACAAAGAAAAAAGCAGAAATGGTCATTACTTGGGTAAATGTATAATCTTTTTGAAAGGTAATTTATTATTCAGAGCAAAAATATTAAGCTATTGTGAGGTTTATAGCATACAAAAAAGTACAGTGCATAGTAACAGCTTGAAGGTTGAGGGAGAAATGGAAGAATATTATTAAAGATTTTAATGCCCTTCATTAGGTGGTACAGTATAAAGGTAGATAATATATATGTCATAAACTCTAGCAGTTAGTAAAATAGCAAAACAAAAACTTACAGCTAATAAGCCAAAGCAGTAGATAGAATTGAATATATAAAATAATTAAGTCAACAGAAACCATGAAAAGATGAAGGGACAAAAGACTAGATGGGAAAAATATAATAATATGATAGGTTCAAACCTAATGATATTATATAATCCCATTAAATGTAAATAGTGTTTGCTTCAGCAGCACATGTAAAATTAGAATGATACAGAGATGTACAAAGATGACACATAAACTTGTGTGGTGTTTCATATTTTTAAAAAAGTAAGTAGTGTTAAAAAACATCCTGATTTGAAGGCTGAAATTGAATTAAAAAGCAAGATCCGACCATATACTTGCCTGTAAGAAATAGTAACTGTAAACACAAATAGATTAAAAGAATGGAAAAAGAAAGTAACACACTGACTTAGTTGAAAGAAACTTGGACTGGTTTTATTAGTGTTACAGTAGGTTTCAGAGCAAGGAATATTTCCCACCTGGGTTAAAGAAGATCATTTTGTAACAATAAAGGGATCAGTTAATTAAGAGGACTATTAGTGCTAAATGTTTTGTTGTTGCGTTTAGTTGCTAAGCTATGTCTCACTCTTTTGCAACCCCATGGACTGTAGCCCACCAGGCTCCTCTGTCCACAGGATTTCCAAGGAAAGATTACTGGAGTGGGTAGCCATTTCCTTCTCCAGAGAATCTTCCTGCCCCAGCGTTTGCATCCATGTCTCCTGCATTGGCAGGCAGATTCTTTGTCACTGAGCCACTGGCACCTAGTAATAGAATTTCAAAACAAATGAAACAAAAACTAATAGAAATTCAAGGAAACACTCACAGTTATGGTCAGAGATTTCAGTGATCCCTCTCAATAATTGATGTAACAAATTGACAGAAAAAAAAGTTTCAAAGATGTAGTTGACTTGAATAACACTGTCAACCAACTTGACCTGGCTGCGTTTATAAACCACTTTATACAAGAAGGTCAGGATACCTATATATTCACAAGTTCATACAGAACATTTACCAATATATACTGTATTTTGGGCCATAAAACAAATCTCAATAATTCAGAAGGAATCAACTCCTAAAATGAACCTTCTCAGATAACAGTGCAATTGAATTAGAAATATCTTTGGAAAATCTACAATATTTCAAAATTAAATAGCATCTTATAAGTAATTAATGATTAAAAGAAGAAAAAGGGAAATTATAAAGTATTTTAAATTGTGTAAGAACAGAAACACAATATATTAGATGTTGCTAAAACAGTACTCAGTGGGAAATCTATAGCTTTAAATATTTATATTAGAAAAGAAGAAAGATCTCAAATAAATGACCTTAGTTTCCATCTTAATGATGTAGAAAAAGGATAAATTAATTCTAGAGGATGCAGAAGAAATAATCTGAATAGCTATATATGTATTAAAGATACTAAAGTTGTAGTTAAAAAAAGAAACTTCCCACAAAGAAAACTGTAGGTCCAGTTCACCTATTGGACCAATTGGTGAATTTACTAAATACTGTCAGTTCAGTTCAGTTCAATCGCTCAGTCGTGTCCGACTCTTTGCGACCCAATGAATCGCAGCACGCCAGGCTCCCTGTCCATCATCAACTCCCGGAGTTCACTCAGACTCACGTCCATCAAGTCGGTGATGCCATCCAGCTTATCTCTTCCTCTGTCATCCCCTTCTCCTCCTGCCCCCAATCCCTCCCAGCATCAGAGTCTTTTCCAGTGAGTCAACTCTTTGCATGAGGTGGCCAGAGTACTGAAGTTTCAGCTTTAGCATCATTCCTTCCAAAGAAATACCAGGACTGATCTCCTTCAGAATGCACTGGTTGGGTCTCCTTGCAGTCCAAGGAACTCTCAAGAGTCTTCTCCAACACCACAGTTCAAAAGCATCAATTCTTCGGTGCTCAGCCTTCTTCATAGTCCAACTCTCACATCCATACATGACCACAGGAAAAACCGTAGCCTTGACTAAATACTGTAGGAAGAGGTAATATTAGTTCTACATCAACTTTTCAAAAATATTTGAAGTGGAAGGAGTGGTTTCTAAAGACTCCAGTGTCAGCATTACTGAGATGCAGAACCAGGCAATAGTTTCTGGAACAGGAATAAAAGAAAGTCCTAATAAACAGATGTGACCTGATTTTCTATGTAGAAAATCTGATGGACTCCTACTTGACCTAATGAATAAGTATAGTAAGATTGAAGGATACGAGATAAATATGCAAAAATTGATTGTGTTTCTATATACTAGCAAGGTTTCCCAGGTGGCACAGTGGTAAGGAATCTACCTGCCATTGCAGGGGACACAAGAGACGCAGATTTGATCCCTGGGTTGGGAAGATCCCTTGGAGTAGAAAAAGGCAACTCACTCCAGTGTTACTTGAAAAATTACATTGACTGGGTAGCCTGATGGGCTGTAGTCCATGAGTTTGCAAAAGAGTCTAACATGATTGAGCATGCGCAGCAAGGAACAATCTTAAAAAAATACTATTTAAAAATAGTATAAAAATATGAAATATTTATGGATAAATCTAACAAAGTATGTTAAAGAATACTGAAAGCTATAAAATACGGCTGAAATGAAAGGATACCTAAATAATTGATGATCATTTGATCCTCATTATTCATGGATTCTGAATTTATGAATTGGTCTATTTGCTAAAATTTATATGTAATCCCTAAATAATCCTTGCAGTAGTTTTGTGATCATTTACTGACGAGTGCGGAGTGGTGAAAAATTGAGTTGCCCTGCGTGCACAGTCTGGACTGGGGTTGAACAAGATGATAGTCTACTCTCGTTTCAGTTCTCCTGGCATAAGCAAGTGCCCTTTTCTTGGTTTATTTAGTGCCACAGTTTATTTTTGTGTTATTTGTTTGATGATTTAGCTATTTAAAATGGCTCCCAAGTGCTTTGTAGTGTCTTTAAGCACAGGAAGGCTGTGATATGTCTTATGGAGAAGATACATGTGTTTAGCTAAACTTCATTCAGGAGTTATTGTTGGCTCTTGAGTTCAATATTAGTGAGTTCAACAATATATATTAAGTAAGGGATCTTTAGCTAGATAAAACATACATAGTTCAGTTCAGTTCAGTTGCTCAGTCATGTCCGACTCTTTGCGACCCCATGAATTGCAGTACACCAGGCCTCCCTGTCCATCACCAACTCCCGTAGTTCACTCAGACTCACGTCCATTGAGTCCATGATGCCATCCAGCCATCTCATCCTCAGTCGTCCCCTTCTCTTCCTGCCCCCAATCCCTCCCAGCATCAGGGTCTTTTCCAATGAGTCAACCCTTCGCATAAGGTGGCCAGAGTACTGGAGCTTCAGTTTTAGCATCATTCCTTCCAAAGAAATCCCAGGGTTGATCTCCTTCAGAATGGACTGGTTGGATCTCCTTGCAGTCCAAGGGACTCTCAAGAGTCTTCTCCAATGCCACAGTTCAAAAGCATCAATTCTTTGGCACTCAGCCTTCTTCACAGTCCAACTCTCACATCCATACATGACCACAGGAAAAACCATAGCCTTGACTAGACGGACCTTAGTCGGCAAAGTAATGTCTCTGCTTTTGAATATACTATCTAGGTTGGTCATAACTTTTCTTCCAAGGAGTAAGCGCCTTTTAATTTCAGGCTGCAGTCACCATCTGCAGTGATTTTGGAGCCCAAAAAAACAAAGTCTGACACTGTTTCTACTGTTTCCCCATCTATTTCCCATGAAGTGATGGGGCCAGATGCCATGATCTTCCTTTTCTGAATGTTGAGCTTTAAGCCAACTTTGTCACTCTCCTCTTTGACTTTCAACAAGAGGCTTTTTAGCTCCTCTTCACTTTCTGCCATAAGGGTGGTATCATCTGCATATCTGAGGTTATTGATATTTCTCCCAGCAATCTTGATTCCAGCTTGTGTTTCTTCCAGTCCAGAGTTTCTCATGATGTACTCTGCATATAAGTTAAATAAGCAGGCCTGGAGTATTGCAATTCATGGGGTTGCAAAGAGTCGGACACGACTGAGCAACTGAACTGAACTGAACCTTTTATTTACCCAGAAGCAATGACTCAGTATTTAATAATTCACTGTTTTGCAGGAATGTTAAAAAACATAGCTATCACTGAGATGTCATCATCTCAATAATGAAAATTGACTATATGTCATGTACATGGATCGGAAGCCTCAGCTTTGTTAAAATGTTGATTTTCACCGAATTTATAGACCAGTTTATCCCATCATGATTTTTAGGTTTCTTTCTAGAAGTTTTCTATGTTGCAGGATTTTGACATATATTTAGCCAAGTTTTCTTGTACTTTTGTCATATTTTTATATTCTTCACTTGAATACATTTGGAATTAATTTTTCTGTCTATTTGAGATACGGACAGAGGAGCCTGGCGGGCTGTAGTCCATGGCGTCAAAAGAGTCGGATGACATAGTGACTAAAAGACCACCACAACCATATGAGACAGGAACTTCAATTTTTTCTAGTTAACAGGCAATCCTAGTACAGCAATTCGATCCTTGGGTGGTGATTTTGCTTGGACAGCCTTAGGCTACCGACTGATGTGAAGTTATAAGCTATGTTTTACTTGCAGCTATGGACAAATAGTTACGTTTCTGTTAGAGGGCAGGACTCTGTGGAAGGTAAATTCCTTGTTCTTTTTGACTCTATTTCTTTCTTTTTATTTTACCTGGGAATTAGGATGAGCCCCTTCCAGTAGCAGGGAATAGGGAGAGGGGAGCCAGCAGAGAGACATAGACTGTGTTCAAGTCATTTTCTGTACCTGTGATGGACACGGATTCTTCTATGGAGAGACTTGCCTTGGCAGGTGAGGTTAGCCTATGGCTTCTTAGCATCACTTCAGCTATAATTTAACTGCCTTAAAAATGGTGCTACTCTTGAATTCTGGCTTAGGCAACTTTTGGTATTTTGGTGGATTCTGGTCACATATTTTTTTCTGCTACATCCTACTCTGCATTCTACATTCTGCCAGTGATCTGCTTGCATTTTCCAGAATGTGATGTATTTAATGTGCTTTCTTCTGCATGTGTGCTCTGAAAAAGCTCTGCCTCTTGCTCTTTCCCTCCCTCACTAACTTGGTGGATGCCTCCTTTCCTTAACTAATGTAATGTAATCTAGTCACACCCCTTGAAACCTGCCTTTCAACACCCCTGCACCTAAGGAGTCCCTTTAAAGCCTTGTCTTAGCACCTACTGTATTGTGGTCTAGTGTGTTTGTTTCTTCTGTGTGTGTTTTCTCACAGACTCTGAACTCCTTTGGAACAAGTATTCTTTGCCTGTTAATTGAAAACTGTAAACTGTATTATTTTGGCATATTTTGAAGATCAAGTCCCAGAGAGTTTAGGACATTTTATTAAGTATAGAAACAATCTGTCTCAAAAAGTAGGGTAGGCCTTTGTTTTGCTGAGTGTGCAGATCCTGTTGTTATAGCTATTTTACCAATGTAACGTGTCAAAGTTACGGAGAGTTACATGTAAACAAACTTTATATCCAAGGTGAATTCTTCCCTAACAGAAATATGAGAAATCATATATGTAATGTATATCACACTTGGGGATTTTTCAATGGAAGCAAGCTTAATGTGTTTCAATAAGTCAGTGGAAAAATAATAGCAAATAGAATACTAAAGAAGTATAATAGTATGAATATAATCAACTTATCCAACAAACATTTTAACTCAGAATATTTTAGCTTAGGAAGCCATGAAAATTTATGAAATCATATCACTGTATTCATTTTCAGTGATAGTGTGCTAAAGATTATTTATATGCAGAGTAAAAATGGATTCTTATTGTTAATAGTATCTTACATCATTTGATTCAACCAATATACTATAATCCAGTAATATAAAAACAATTATTATTTATATTTTACTGTCCAGGAAAGTGAGATTTAAGTACTATTTCAACATTATGTGTAGAAGTCAGTCAGTGGCAGAGATACCCAAAACAGGCCCTTAGGCTTTTAAGTGTATGGCATTTGTTTTCTCAGAAACAAAGTTCTAAAATTGTGAAACTCATTGTCATTAATTTTATTTACTTCTAAGTAGGTATCTACTATTCCAGCCACCAAGTTGAATTGACGCTTTCTTCAGTCTCTTGAAAACATATACTTATGCAACAATGTGTATATATATATATATATATATATTTCTCACTTTTTATACTATTGACTTTTCTAAAAGATAATAAAGTTTATGGATCTCAACTTTTATAGACCAATTTGTTTTATAATTTTGTAGGTATTTAATCAAAATTTTGGTTTAATTTTTTATTACAACTTTGTCATTGAACTCTGTTAATGTTGTTAGCATTGTTAATAAGATTTCTGATTGAATGCAGGAACAACTATGGAAAATAAAGTTTTAATCATTTTGTAAAATAAAATCTGAACTAGAACTAATTATTGTAAATTTACTAACTAAACATTTGGACTTCGAAGTTTTATTGATCTTACATGTATTTTGCACATCTTTCACACCAAAACTTAAACATTAAATCCATTATTGGATTCCATTAATGGATTCTGTGAATCCATCATTGGACATGTAATTTTTATGAAGCAGAAAGTTAGAATGAGTGGAATATAAGTTTTAGTGCCATGTTATTATCATTTTCCTTTAAGGAATTTAGATCAGATTTTCTTACCAAGCAGAGCTAAGTTTATAGAGCTATAAACATATTTAAACACATTTAAACATGCTTAAATCCGGTGCTGTTACTTTTTATACTGTAAAATCATCACATTATTCTTGCTATGATCTTAATATTTTTTGTATTGTAACAGATGAATATGCAGCATTGCCAAGGTACCAAAGTATAAATGCTATTTTAGTATTATACGAAATAACTCATTTTTACCAGACTTAAATATTTTCTCATTTTTATTCTTTTGCTTTTTGATGTTCAGGTAGCTGTGTGATCTGTTGTACTTTAGTATTTAACACTACAGTATGCAAGGACCAAAATGTGACTATAGTCCCAAGATCACTTTGTATTTTATATAATAACTGACTTCCTGGCACAGAAATGTTTATACAATGTTTATAAATGCAGATTTCCTCAACCTTTCTTGACTAATAGTCTTTGCCTTTTTTGTGGTGTTCCTTATTTGTTTATTTTTGCTTTGCAAACCGCTTAGAATGGTTTAATTGTAGAATTAACTGTCAACTGTATTGGTCCTACAGTTGGTTGCTTATATTCCTTTTTTTTTTAACTTATGCCTTACTAGGTATTTGTGTAGTATTGTTATAAAATAATTTCTTAATAATGATTGTGATCAAGTTATTATACCAAATTATTAGTCCTGTAAAGGGTATTAAAAAGTAAAAGTATTAAAGTGAAAGTGAAGTCATTCAGTCGTGTCCGACTCTTTCAACCCTGTGGACTGTAGCCCACCAGGCTCCTTGATCCATTGGGTTCTCCAGGCAAGAATACTGGAGTGGGTTGCCATTTCCTTCTCCAGGGGATCTTCCCGACCCAGGGATTGAACCCAGGTCTCCCGCATTGCAGGCAAACGCTTTAACCTCGGAGCCACCAGAGAAGCCCCCAAAAATTAAAAATTAAAAAAGTACATTGAAATGTAGACTATTTTCTACATTAAACCTCACCATAGAAAGTTTATAAATGAAGTTCCTAAAATCAGCTATTTCTGTTTATTTAATGTATTCTTTATATATTGTGACTCCAGTTTAATTGAGCAGGAAGAGTCCATTTGCATATTTTATGCTTAGGTTTTTTTTTTTTTCTTTTAATGTTTGGCCATGCCCCAAGACATATGGGACCCTATTTCCCCAACTAGGTATTGAACCCCTGCCAAACTCTGCTTTGGAAGGCAGAGTTTCAGCCACTGGACTGCTGGGGAAGTCCCTGTGCTTGTTTTAAAATGGGAGGTGAAAGAAAAACTAAAAAAGCTAAAAACGCAGTTAAATATGTCTGTAAATGAGATGAAGGAAAAATATAAGATAAGATACTATAAAAGTATTCTGAAGCTGTAATTGTGGTAGAATTTAAAGTACTATATATTTAAAAATTGTAACCTTATAACAACCTGAGTGTTAGTTAAGTAGAATATATTTATTATTATTTTATAGATAAAGGATAATAGGCTTAGTAAATTTAAGTAAAAATAATTAAGACATTTCAGATTAGGGGAGAGTTTCTTAAGGTAGTAAAGTCACAGACCACAAAAGAAAGATTGATAAATATTATACATAAAATAGTCAGTAGAAAAAAGGACAGAACTAGTTCCCAGAAGTGGAAATCCAGATAATCAAAAACAGTTTTGTCAGACATTAGATTGTCAGAGATGAAAATATCTGACCATACTACACATTTTCAAGGTTGGAGGGAAATAGTAATTATCATGCTGCCAAGGGAAGGTCATTTGGTACAATGCTTTTTAGTGATGTTTGGAGTAGTGTAACTTTAACTTGTATGAGTTAGAAATTGAAGACAATCTATTAATAAAAGTTTTCTGTCAGTAAGGAGGGTTAAAACATGGCTAAGGTATTGTGATGAAAATTATAAATCAGTTAAAAAGTAATACACTGGATCTATGAGTTAAATCTCAAAAATACAATGAAGAGTGAAGAATGTTGTGAAAATGGTACATCTGTTATATTACTATTTATGTGAACTTGAAAACCACATATGCCAGGATTATGTATTTCTTCGTGGATATATATGCATGCATATAAATGTGTTTTAGAATATCTGAGAAGGATATATTTAAATTCACATAGTGGTAGTTTCTGGAAATAATAAAGGGAACTTAATTGGAACGTAATACTGTTTTTCCTTTTTTTAAAAGTAAGACTTTAAAAGCAAACAAAATACTAATTTTAATTTTGGGTGATAACTGGTAATTTGTTAAATTATTCTAGTTTTTTTCCCCTAAAATTTCATTTAAAAAAAGTTATGAAAAAATAATAGTTGAGAGAGCTAGTAATTAAACTTAGGACTTGATTCCCACATCTGGAGCTTTTTCAATTTAATATGCTACCTTAGAATGAGAAGGAAAAAAGGAAGATTACATGATAAAACAGATAAAATTTAGTTTTATAGCAATAAGAATAAGAATTATGTGTTCATGCTAAAATTTCTTGAGAAGAAAGTTATAGGATAAATTAAAAGTTATTATATAATCTTATATTGTTTTTCAATCTTTAAGCATGCTGTTATCATGTTTATGTATAGAGAGCAATTTAGGTACTCAGGAAAAAAAGTTACCTTAATTTATTGTTTAAAATGTGATACATATTTCTGTTGCATGTAATGGAAATTTAGATAATTTAGATGATTTGAATGATGATCAAATGGTTTGATGATTTGAAATTTAGATGATTTGAAACTTTTATCTAAAATTCATGAAAATAATTTAGTCCAAATATACAATCTGATTTCAATCTGAAAAAGTCAAAACTAGTTTTTCTTCCATTTTGTAAAGTCATTCTTCACAAAAACTTTACAGCCTTTTTATTTACAGCTTCTCTCCAAGATAAAATGGCAAACCCCAAAGAGAAAACTCCAATGTGTCTGGTAAATGAGTTAGCCCGTTTCAATAGAGTCCAACCCCAGTATAAACTTCTGAAAGAAAGAGGGCCTGCTCATTCGAAGGTAAGGTTCGGAAGAGAGGTGGTGAGCCATGCTTATCAAATCTGTGAGATTTATCATCTCAGGTTTTAACTGTGCTTTGTTTTGGGGGGAGGGGGTACTGGATGGCCTAAAGGCTCTCTTAGTTCTCTTTTAAAGTATTTTAAAGTCTGTAACTGTATAGCTCATTATGGTTTGCAGAGTTCAAGTTCATTCTGATATAGTACTTCACAAAAATCTTAATGAAACCACATGAGATATGAATTTTTGATTTCCATTTTGTAGATTAAGAAACGCAGGTACAGAAAAGCTAAGTAACTTGCTTAGTAGTTCATGAGTGCCAGCACCAGCACTTGAACATGCATGTATTCTGTGGCTTCCAAGTATGGTGCTTTTCCCATGGCATAGTAACTGATAACCTAAAAATGGGTGCAGAGTGAAATACAGCAACAGTTACTCAGTGAGACGCCTTTTCCAATAGGATGTTTAATTCCAAGATTGATCATTTATAAAAGCTGTATATACCAGTTTTGCTGTTAGCTGTCTATTCATTTACAATGTTCTTTTCAATGTAAAATTGATTTATATTTTTATATAGCCTCATACATACATGTTTACTTAATGTATACATTACAAAGAAATTATGACTAAAGCATTTATGCTTGAGCTTTGTCATCCTGTTTTTAAAAATATCACTTGTGCACACATATCCTTGGTACATTTTTAATCTTGGATATTGGAGATTATGATAATGATTATACATTTTTGTATGCAATGTGGAAGCAATTGATTCTCTAAAAGTTGATTAATCTTCATACAGTACAGGTTATTGGATTATTTAATTGTCTTCTAGCATCTCCTTCAAAGTAAGGGATATGAGATGAAACTGAAATCTGTCCATTTTGTTCCATATTAGAGACTTCTATAAAGGATTTCTGGGCAGCACTTTAATTTGTTCAGAATATCTTTTGTTCAGAGACAAAGGTAGTAGTAGCCTTTCTCTTCCGTACCTGTTAATTCATATCTATTACACACTCATTCTTTCTACCCTTAATCTTGTTGAAGTGTTTGAATTTCTTATAGTGTCTCATGTTTTTTCACATCTGTCAGATTTGAACACACATCTCACATCTTTCAAACCTTTGTGAAACTTCTCTGCTCCCTCACTGGCCTTTGGCAGCCCTGACTTTCTTAGTTGTCGTTGTTACTGTGCTGTGCTACTGTGATGTATGAGACCGTTTCCTTAGAGTAATAAATACTTTATCCTACTACAATTCATAATTCCTTTAGTATGTCTCCTGTTTTTTTTATTCTCATTGCCAATTCCACGAATTCTTCCTTGAGATAGGCCTCCAGGTTTGAATTTCATGTTAATAGACTCACCGCCCATGTGACGTCACACTAGACGTTTGCTGACCTCTGAGTGATTCCATCACATTTCTCATGGCTCACTTTCAGTCTCTACAGTATTCATCCTTAATTTTTGGTGATACTGTCTAAATGATGATTATTTTAGCATGCTGACATTTTAGTTTCTTACATTTCTCCAATTATCTTCCATTCTCCTTCAGCCACTCATTCCTGTGATCAAAGTCTTGATTTTACCATTACCAGTAACTGCAAGACCCTCCAGAATTAGAATCGCACTCATTCATTTGTCTCTGACACCTAGTTCATTCGGTCTAATCGTCTGCCTTCAGTAGTCCTTCCACACCACAAGTCCATTGATTTTTATTATTTCTCACTTACCTCAGTCTTCACGTTTCCTTTTTCAGCTTTAATTCCATACACTTTGTATGTACCCTTAACTCTCTTCCACTCTTGATGAGAACATGCTTAGCAAAATCCCACCCCAAATCCCAACTCTGCCGTCCCTTCTGAGGTATGGATGAATGACTTGTAGAGGACAACGAGTAGTTGTTTCTATTTCTTTACTAAGTCCCAACCCCTCTTTGCCTAGTCAAGGTCATTCCTCCAGCTTTCTCTCCCCTATCCTCCCTTAACCTTCTTCTGTGTCATCCAATTCTGCTTCTAATGGACCAGGTTTAATGTGGCCCACATTCTTCTCTGTAGACAGTCGTAGATTCCCTTGGGTTTTAAGGAAATGTGGCGATTCCTTTGCCAACCTCTATCTACTGCTCGGGGTCTTTGGTCATACACCACACCATTAGCCTGTTGCTCGTCTTAAAAAGAGTGAGAACAGAATAAGTAGCATATTCTTGAATGAAAGGTAGTACTTACAAGTCTTAGTTCAGTTCAGTTCAGTCATTCAGTCGTGTCTGACTCTTTGCAACCCCATGAACTGCAGCACGCCATGCCCCCCATCCATCACCAGCTCCTGGAGTCCACCCAAACCCATGTCCATTGAGTCGGTGATGCCATCCAACCATCTCATCCTCTGTGGTCCCCTTCTCCTCCTGCCCTCAATCTTTCCCAGCATTAGGGTCTTTTCAAATGAGTCAGCTCTTCGTGTCAGGTGGCCAAAGTATTGGAGTTTCAGCTTTAGCATCAGTCCTTCCAATGAACACCCAGGACTGATCTCCTTCAGAATGGACTGGTTGAATCTCCTTGCAGTCCAGGGGACTCTCAAGAGTCTTCTCCGACACCACAGTTCAAAAGCATCAATTCTTTGGCACTCAGCTTTCTTTATAGTCCAACTCTCACATCCATACATGACCACTGGAAAAACCATAGCCTTGACTAGATGGACCTTTGTTGGCAAAGTAATGTCTCTGCTTTTTAATATGCTGTCTAGGTTGGTCTTAAGTCATAATTAATTTTAATGTTAATATTAGTTGGCTAAGTCTGAATCCTTTTTGTGGAAAGTAAAATCATTTGCATTTATGCATGTCTGCCAGTGGTTTTAAGTTAGACATAAAATATATCTGAGTGAAATAAATGATTATCTCTGGCATGAAAAATTTAAACCTAGCCCCAACTCATTAATTTTCTTGGGACGTTAGCCAGTTATATGGCAACTTCCATAGGGATGTGTTTGTGTACACACAACACATGTTTAACAGTAGTGGTTCCCAACCTTGGTTATTCATTGGAGCTTTAAAAAATACTTAAGCCTGAGTCTTACTCCCAGAAATTCTGATTTAATTGGTCTTGGATGAGGCCCACATACCAGGACCTTTTAAAGCTCTCAGATGACCCTGATGTGCATCCAGAGTTGAGAAACACAGGACAGAGATTAATGTCTTCAAGGTGGTATAGAACTTCTTCTCATACATACTTCTTGATGGGAAGTATTGATCTGTATTTACATGCTTTCTTCTTTTCTCATTGAGTCTTACAGAATGTGAACAACTTGCAGAATTTTAATGTGTGACTAGTAAATAAAAACTATTTTAATGTTTGCCTTGTCCCCTTTTATTTTTATGAAGTTATTTGTTATTCCTTATATTTATGTGAGTTATTATGACATTGCTGTATTGTATCTCTTAGGTACCTAAATCCAGTTCTTTATTTTCCTATGACTTGTTTAGATTTTCTCAAATCTCAAAAGAAGGCTATTATAATGCAGACAGCCATGAATAACATAAAGTGGTATTTTCTTTTTTTTTTTTTACTTTATTTCCCTATTTTGATGAGTTGTGGATATGTATGGCTGAGTGTTAAGAAAGCTGCTGTCATAGTGACGCTTGCATAAAGTTTACTCTGGAATAAATATTGCTGAGGGAGGCAGTTCTACCCAGTGACCTTGAAGTGAAGTATTTTTCTTCTTTGAATTCTTGCTAGATTTACCAGGCTTGATCTTTGCCTTACATTATCTGGCTTGTGTGGCCTCAAACAACTAACTTAAAATCTCACCTGTAATTTGAGAACTATTGTTCTAGTATAGTATAACAGGATGATAATTTGTAAATTCTTAGCAAGTATGTTGATAATGGAGATACCTGGGTAATTGTCTCATTCTGTGTTATTAATAGTTGTATACAGGATTTAAAAATCCTTGGTAAAATATCTGTTGAGTATAATATGACAGACACTGTTCCTTTTTGGAGCTTTCTGCTCTGCTCTTTTGCCTCTTTATATATTCTGGATTCAAATCCTTTATTAGATATGTGCTTGGTAATTATTTCCCCCTCTTCATGGCTTATGTTTCTTTCTTTTTTTTTTTTACAGTGTCTTTTGAAGAGCAGTAATTGTTAATTTTGATGAACTCCACTTTATCCATTTGTTGCTCTATTAGAGGTCAGAAGATTTTCTTCTGTGCTCTCTTCTAGATGTTATATAGTTAAGTTTTTGCATTTGGGTCTTATAATTAGATCTAATTGATACCTTGAGTTAATTTTTATAGATGATATATGTAACAAAATTTATTTTTTATTTCTATTTTTTGGTTACAGATGTTCAGTTGTTGAAGAGATTGTCCTTTCCCTACTTCATTGCCTTTGCACCTTTGTCCAAAATCAGCTGTCTATATATATCTTTATTTCTGGTCTCTGTTCTGTTTTCTTGGTCTCTTTTTCTGTCTTTAGGCAAATACTATGCTGTTTTGATTGTTGTTTTACTCACTAAGTCTTGTCTGACTCTTTGTGACCCCAGAGACTGTACCCTGCCAGGCTCCTCTGTCCATGGGATTTCCCAGGCAAGAGTACTAGAGTGGGTTGCCATTTCCTTCTACAGGGGACTTTCCCATCCAGGGATCGAACCCATGTCCCCTTATTGGCAGGCAGATTCTTTACCACTGAGCTACCTGGGAAGCCCAACTATTTTGATTACTATAGCTTTGTAATCTGGTAGTGCCAGCCCTCTCCTTTTTTTCTTCATTTTCAGAGTTGTTTTGGCTATGCAATACCCTTTGCATTTTCATAGAAATTTTAAAATCCCCTAGTCCATTCTATAAAGCACCTTGTTGGGATTTTGAATAGAACTGCAATGAATAAATAGCTCAATTTGGGGAAGATTAACATGTTAGAAAAATTGAGTCTTCCAACTTACGAACAAAGTATCTCTTGTTTACTTAGGCATTGTTTAATTTCTCTCAATATTTTGTAGTTTTCAGTGGACAGGTATTTCTCGTCTTTAGGTTTATTTCTAAATATTTCATGTTTTTGAAGCTATTGTAAGTGGTATGGTTTTTAAATTTTTCAATTTATAATTTTTCTTATTAAGCATTGCTAATATATAAAAATATAGTGTTTTTTTTGTTTTATATATTTTCTTTTATACATTTTAAATCATTGAAACATACATGACATTTCTGTATAAGTATGCACACATGAGAGTATGAAGAATAAAAGTACAAATAGAGAAATTGAAGATTCCTACTTTTTCCATAGCAGGTTAACTTTAATTTATACTGTCAAATGGTGCTAAAAATAACTGCCTCTCTAATATAGGGAATCCATGCAATGCCAAAGAATTTAGAAGAGAGTGAAATAGATTATTTTTATGATACAGTAAAGATTCTTTTTATAAATTTTTTTGTGTAATTAAAATTACATATTTATTTTTGGGTATGCTAGGCCTTCGTTGCTGTGCAGGCTTTTCTCTAGTTGCAGTTAGTGTGGCCTAGTCCCTAGTTGTGGTCACGGGCTTCTCATTGCAGTGGCTGCTGCTGCTTGCGGAGCACTGGCTCTAGGGCGCGTGGGCTCGGTAGTTGTGATTCGCAGGCTCTGGAGCACAGGCTTAATAGTTGTGGTGCGCGGGCTTAGCTGTTCCATGGCATGTGGAATCTCAGAGATCAGACTCATACCTCCTATATTGGCAGGTGGATTTTTTACCACTGAGCTACCAGGGAAGCCCTTTTATATATTTTTTAAAGGTTACTTTCCATTTATAGTTATTACAAAATGTTGGCTATATTCCTCATTTGTACAATACAGCGTTAAGTCTATTGTATACTCAGAATTTTATACCTTCCATTCCCCCATCTCTACATTTCCCTTCTCTTACTCCTACTCTATAACCACTAGTTTGTTCTCTGTGTGAATCTGCTTCAAAAATACACCAATTTTTTGTATATTGATCTAGCATCTTGCAGTCTTGCTAAACTCATTTATTAGTTCTAGTAGACTTTTTTTTTAAGATCCTGCTGGGTGTCCCACAAGCTATTTGTGACAATTTAAAATCTTATTTCCCAACCTGATTGCCTTTTATTTATTTCTTTTGCCCAATTGCATTGGCTAGAACTTGCAGTGCAATGTTGAATAAAAGTGATGAGAGCAGACATCTCTAACTTGTTCTTGACTTATTCATTCAGTTTTCCCTCATTAATTGTGATGTTAAATATAGCTTTTTCTATAGATGTCTTTAATTAGATTGAGGAAATTCTTCTTACTTTTACTTTTTTTTTGCTGAGAGTTTTAATGAATTAATATTGGTTTTTGTCTTATGGTTCTACATTGATTCTGATGGTCATATGACTTTGCTATTTTTAATCGCTTATTATTGTGAGTTACATTGTTTGACTCTCAAATGTACAATCAATCCTTGTCTTCTTGGAGTGAAATGCTTGGTTATAACGTATTATCTAATGTCTGTATTGATGGATTCCATTTGTTAATGAAATTTTGATAAGGACTTTTATGTTTTGTGTGGTATGTAGTTGTTTTTTTGTTTTCCCTGGTAGTATCTTATTGTGTTTTCATTATCAAAGTTATGCAAGCTTCATAACGTAAGTCAAGAGGTGTTCCTTCTAATTCAGGTTTTGGGAAGAGTTTTTATAAATTAGCATTATTTTTTCCTTAAACGTTTGGTAGAATTTATCATCCAAATCATCTGGGCCTGGAATTTTCTTTATAGGAAAGTTTTAAACTACAGATTCGGTTCCTTTAACTTGTATTAATATAAGGCTATTCACGTTGCCTGTTTCTTCTTGAATGAGCTTTCATAACAATGGCTTTTAAAAACTTACGCAGTTGAGTTTATTGGCATGAAGTTAAAAAAGTATTCCCTTGTCTTTTTAATATTGTAAGAATCTGTAGTGATGTCATCTCTCTCATTCCTAATGCTGGTAATTTGTGTCTTCTCTTTTTTTTCATGCTTAGTCTTCTTAGAGCTTTACAAATTTTATTGATCTTTGCAAAATACCAGCTTTTGGTTTTATGGGTTTTTCTCTATTTTTTTCCTATTTTTTATTTTCTTATGTTTGCTTTTACCTTTATTACTTTTTTCCTTGTTTACTTCAGCTTTGAGTTACTCTTTTTCTAGTTTATTCAGATTAAAACTGAAGTTAACTTGAGACTTCACTTCTTTTGTAGTGTAGGTATTTAGTGCTGGAAATTTCCCTTTAGTATTTTTATTAGCGTCATCTTTTGAGATACAGTGTTTTCATTTGCATTCAGTTTAAAATACTTTTTTTTTCCCCTTTGATTTCTTCTTTTCTCCATGGGTTATTTAGAAATGTGTTATTTATTTTCTAAATATTTGGAAATTTCCAGAGATCTTTCTGTTATTAGTTTCTAATTTAATTCCATTGTGGTCAGAGAATATACTTCACATCACTTGAATCCTTAGAATTTGTTGTGAGTTATTTTATAGTCCAAAATATTGTCTGTCTTGGTAGATATTTTGTGAGAAGTTGAGGACAAATGTATATTTGCTCTTTTTGGGTAGAGTGTTTTAAAGACATTGCAGTCGGTTTATACTGGTTGATAGTGTTGTTCAGCTCTGCTCTGTTCCACCTGATTGTCTGCTGTCATTGTTGTATCAGTTATTGAGAGGGGGTACTGAGTCTTTGACTTTAATTGTGGATTCTTTATTTCTCTTTGGAATTCTGTTCATTTTTGCTTCATCTATCTTGAAGCCGTGTTGTTAGTTGCCCGAGTGTTTTTCTTAATTAATTTTTTATTGGAGTATAATTCTTTGCAATGTTCTGTTAATTTCTGCTGTACAGCAAAGTGCATCAGCTATACATATGTCCCCTCTTTTTGTTTTTTTGGGCTCCAAAATCACTGCAGATGGTGACTGCAGCCATGAAATTAAAAGGCGCTTACTCCTTGGAAGAAAAGTTATGACCAACCTAGATAGTATATTCAAAAGCAGAGACATTACTTTGCCAACTAAAGTCCGTCTAGTCAAGGCTATGGTTTTCCTGTGGTCATGTATGGATGTGAGAGTTGGACTGTGAAGAAGGCTGAGCGCAGAAGAATTGATGCTTTTGAACTGTGGTGTTGGAGAAGACTCTTGAGAGTCCCTTGGACTGCAAGGAGATCCAACCAGTCCATTCTGAAGGAGATCAACCCTGGGATTTCTTTGGAAGGAATGATGCTAAAACTGAAGCTCCAGTACTTTGGGCACCTTATGCGAAGAGTTGACTCATTGGAAAAGACCCTGATGCTGGGAGGGATTGGGGGCAGGAGGAGAAAGGGACGACCGAGATGAGATGGCTGGATGGCATCACAGACTCAATGGACGTGAGTCTGAGTGAACTCCGGGAGTTGGTGATGGACAGGGAGGCCTGGCATACTGCGATTCATGGGGTCGCAAAGAGTCGGACACGACTGCGCGACTGAACTGAACTGAACTGAACTGAACTTTGTAGACTTCGCATTTAGGTCGCTACAGAGCACTGAGTAGAGTTCCCTGCACTATACAGTAGGTTTTCATTAGTTATCTGTTTTATACCTAGCAGTGTATATATGTCAGTCCCAATCTCCCAGTTCATTCCATTCTCCCTTTCTCCCCTTGGTATCCATAAGTTTGTTTTCTACACCTTTGTCTCTATTTCTGCTTTGCAGATAAGTTCATTTGTACCATTTTTCTAGATTCTACATATTAGTGATATTATACAGTATTTGCTTTTCACTCTCTGACTTATTTCATTCTGTATGACCATCTCTAGGTCTATACATGCCTCTGCAAATGACACTATTTCATTCCTTTTTATGGCTGAGTAATATTCCTTGTATATGTGAACCACATTGCCCACGTGTTTAGAATCTTTAGTCCTCTTCTTGATTAGTTGGCTCCTTTGTCATTATGAAGTGACCTTTGTTATTATTGGTGGTAGTCTTTGCTCTGGAATCTACTTTGCTTAATATTATAACTATTCTGATTTTTCATTAATTTATGTTATCATGATATATTTTTTCTATCCCATTGATTTGAAACCATGTATCTTTATAGTTGAGGTGCATTGCCTATAGGAACCATGTAGTTGGATTTTGTTTCCTTATCCAGTTTGACAGTCTCTACATTTCAAATGGGGATATATACACCATTTTAACTTTCATAACCATTCTGCGGTTATTACCCCAATTTCACTAAAGAAGTAAGAAGACAAATGGAAAGAGTAAATAGCTTCCTTCCTGTTCAGCTCAGTTCAGTTCAGTTCAGTCGCTCGGTCGTGTCCGACTCTTTGCGACCCCATGAATTGCAGCATGCCAGGCCTCCCTGTCCACACCAGCTCCCGGAGTTCACTCAGACTCACGTCCATTGAGTCCGTGATGCCATCCAGCCATCTCATCCTTGGTCGTCCCCTTCTCTTCCTGCCCTCAATCCCTCCCAGCATCAGGGTCTTTTCCAGTGAGTCAGCTCTTCGCATGAGGTGGCCAAAGTACTGGAGCTTCAGCTTTAGCCTGTGACACATAGTAAATGGTGGATCTGTGACTTAAGCTCATAAGCAGTATGTCCCAGGACTCCTACTCAAAATTGCTACTAAATGTTTATTATAGTGGGACTTTTTTTCCTCTCCAGGTTTTTTTTTTTTTTTTCTTTTGAGATGTAATTGATGTATAATGTTACATTGCTTTTAGATGCAGCATAGTGGAATTCTTAAGAGGTCTCAGAAAGCAGAGAATTGACTTGGATAGATTTGCATTTTATGTTCATGTTGATGATGGCATGGCTTTCTGGATCTTAATTTCCCAACCAGGGACTGCACCCAGGCCCTGGCAGTGAAAGCACCAAGTCCTAACCACTGTATGGCCAGGGAATTCCCAAGAAGGACAGTTTGATGGGAAAGTCTTATGTTAAAAAAATGATGTTAGAGTGGTCTTGTAGTAATTTAGGAGAGAAATACATTGATACTGTTAACTGAGAATACAGAGAAAGCCAGATCTGAAAAATGTTTTTGAAACTGAATCAGTTGGATGCAGGGGAGAATGTAGAGAGAAACGGAGCAGACAAGGAAGACCATTCAAAGGTATTTGGCTTGTGAACTGGAAAAGTGGTGACATCTGGAAGGTTAGGAGGCAGGAAACCTGAGTTTACAGGGCCTTAGACTAAGGTGGTGACAAAAGAAATGGCAGGGAACAGTTTTCAAGTGTTGTGAAATAAATCTTAAGAAGACTAGGATAAACAAAGGAACTATTGAGGTTTTGAACTTGAATTAATGAAAGAAAAATGGGTGGAACATTCTGGAGAGTGAACTGATTTGGAAGAGATGGGAGAGATAATATATCCTTTGTGGCAGAGTTCTCTTTAAATACTATAATTTGAAAACCAAAAGACCTAGTCATTGAAAAATCATTTTAAAATTGGGAAAATGTATTAAAAATATGTTTTAGATAAAGATTTTACACTGAATCAAAAGAAAAATTACTCACTTTTAAAAGATATGTATATATTTTGAATTTTAAATGATTGTAATATTTTTAGCTGTATATTTTGAAAAATTGAAAATCTATGAGAAAAATTGAAAATCTGTGAGAAAAATTGAAAGAGCAGTATAATAATGAATCTTTCATATTTACTAATTATTAATTTATTCAGTACATTGCTACATTTCTTTCTTTCCTTGCTCCTTCTGTATAGATATATATATACTTTCCTTGAACAGTTTGAAAATAAATTTCAACTATCATGATATTTTTATCCTTAAATACTTGTATATCTATCTTGTGAGACCAAAGACATTCTTCTTCATAACCTTAATACTATCATCACTCAAGAAATTGAAAATTGACTGAAGACACTGTTTATTATATAGTCTATAGTCAAATTTCCCTGGTTTCCCCTGGTTGTTCTCTAAATGCACTTTGTACTTTATTCTTTCTAGTACAAGTCTGTTCAATAACTTATTGATAGCTTATTATGACCTTCCATGTCTGTAGCATGCTTTCATCTAGGACAGCCCCTTTGCATTCTTCTGTCTTTCTTCTTTCATAACATGGGCGTTTTGAAGAGTTTCAGTCAGTTTCTTAGAGAATACACCATAATCCAGATCTGACTGTTTTCCTATGATTAGATTCACAGTAAACATTTTTGGCCAAGAATGCTACATATTTCTCATTGGATCGTGTCAGGAGGCATGTGATGTTCGTTTGTATGATTATTGATAATGCTGATTCTAAACACTTGGTTTTTAAAGGTATTTTCTACCCTGATCTCTTTCCTGTAAACTCACATTTATTTCTAAATAATTAATAAGCATTTTGAGGTTCTTACCTTGTACTCCTACAGAGCAGTGAGCTATCTAGGGAGGAAAGCAGCAGATTGTGTGTTATACTGTAACTTGATCCTAAATTTTAGAGGTGTTTGAGCCCATGTGGAAATAGGGTATAGATGGAATGTTAGGATGTGCAAGGGGAGGGGTGTGTGTGAAGTGAAGATGGACAGGTCACTCCTTTGTGGTGTGCAGGCCAGGGGGCAGTTGAAGGTTTTCAAGCTGGTGGTGTTCGGGGTGATGCAATTGGATTTGAGTTTTAGAAAGATAGTATTAGCAGCAATCAGATGGGAGATTATTACATCCAAGCCAAGATGATGAAAGACTGTAGCCAGTGCAGCAGAGTTCCTTGGCAGAGAGAGGAAGGAGATTTGAGAAATATTTATGAAGTTAAAACTGATTGGATTTGGTGACTGGCTAAAGGTTGATTGTGGAGGATTGAGAGTTTCTTGGTGACAGGATATTTAATAGGATTTCCCGACTCATTGACTAAATTGTGTTAAGTATAAAGTTTAAGTAATTAGTTTTGTGACAGTTATAGAGACAGATTCTTTTGGATTCTCTTATGGTTTCTCTTATTCTTTGTTCTTATTCTACTTTTTTTGAGGACTATTTGAATGGCATTAACAATATGATTCCATTTAGGGAAGCTCTATCTTCTTGATGTATTCTACCAAAAATGTACACTTAGAGCTGCCTTTAAGCCTCTGGATAGAACAGAATTTGACCTCTTAACATGCTTTTACTAGAGAGAATAAGATTTTTGTTACAAATGACCTATAAACTCAACCCTAGCTCTAACATTTTGATTCTGTGGTGTGTCTGTTTTTCTCTCAGACAGCACATTTTATTTCCTGAAAAATTTCAATGTTTTCCTGGTCTCTTTATGTTTTTCCAAGATGTTCTCAGTGCAACTGAGTCTTGGGGAGCAGACATGGGAATCCGAAGGGAGCAGTATAAAGAAGGCCCAGCAAGCTGTCGCTAACAAAGCTTTGACGGAATCCACGCTCCCCAAACCAGTTCAGAAGCCACCCAAGAGCAATGTTAATAATAACCCAGGTATGGCCCTGACTTGATTCCTGTGTTCTTGTCCTCTGCATGTGCTGTTCCCTGTATTTTCCTTCACGCAGGCCTGTTGCATAGTCAGTGGGTATTCAGACAGCAGAAGAGTAACTGAAGATGAGAGAATGAAGAAGGTAATTGGAGCTATTTTAAAACTCTGCTTTAATGACTACTCTACAGGTGTATTATTTACTTTTTAAATGTGACAAAAAGGCATTTGGATGCAAAGACATGAAAATAGGACTGAGGGTTTTTTTCTAAAGCAAAGATAGAAGTCATCAATTTCTCTTTCTAAGTATATAACATATAATTATTAATTAAAATAGTCTTTATTTTAGTTTAATAGAAAATTATAAAATTAGCCCTAAGCATCTTACTATTTTGTTTGCTTGTGTGGAGATGGTTGCCATTTACATTTAAAAACTTTCATATGAAGTTTGTTAAGAAACCCACAAATCCAGTAAAACCTCCTGTGTATAATATTCTAAGAAAATGAGAGTTCTAGTTTTAACCTCCTAAGAATACTTTTAAAAAGTATGTCCAGTTATCTCTTGGGAGGAACAAACCTGTGTTGGATACCATGCATGAATTGATAGCATCGAATTAATAAAGTTCCGTAAATTTAGTACCAGCGTTATGCCATTTACTCATCTGTTAACTTACTAATGCAAGTGGTTACCTTCTGATCAGTGTTGCTTTAGGTGTTTTTGTGATGGACTGAAAAAAGACCTTTTGCCTGCCAACACTGACTCCATAGGCTATTTAATTATAGTCCACATGCTCATACTCATAATCAGGTCAACGCTTCTTTCCCATTGGCACGTGCTCTGTAGACAGTCTCCTTTTTCAAGGGCTGCTCTTTCCAGAGCTCCGTGACCTTTCTAATGGTAGTCCTTTCACATATGTTCAGCTTATTCCAGGGTTTGTTAAGTGTGGTTAAATAAGCCAAAATACTGTTATAATAAAAAAAACTCAGCTTAAAGCTAGGTAGAGGCTATATTTAACTTTCAAAACTCTCTTCAGATTACTGGTTGATCATTGCACCATAGCACTGTCTCTGTTTATCAAGCATTTGTTTTAATACATCTAAGAGATGTGAAACCATTGTTCTTTTCTGTAAGGGTTTTAGTTATTTACATAAAACATGTAACCCAGTGGTAAAGATTAAGTACCAAGTGAGTAATAGCAGACATCAGTATTATAAGTAATGAGACACATGTACTGAGGTAGTTGAGGTGAGGTGTAGGTCTTGAATAGAGAGCAGGCAGGCTTAGGGCAGAGGAAAGGGTATTCCAGGCTACAGGAATACTGAGGAAAGTCCTTGGAACAGGAATCTGGACTGTGGGTTTGGCAAAAAGTATTTTCTTTATAGGTGATTTTTTCCTCCCCTCCCCCTGTAGATAATTTTTAAGTAGAGCAGCTAAGTGGCTTGGAGAAGGCAATGGCACCCCACTCCAGTACTCTTGCATGGGAAATCCCATGGACAGAGGAGCCTGGTAGGCTGCAGTCCATGAGGTCACTAGGAGTCGGGCACAACTGAGTGACTTTCACTTTCACTTTTCACTTTCAAGCATTGGAGAAGAAAATGGCAACCCATTCCCGTATTCTTGCCTGGAGAATCCCAGGGACGGGGAAGCCTGGTGGGCTGCTGTCTATGGCGTCGCAGAGTCAGACACGACTGAAGCGACTTAGCAGCAGCAGCAGCAGCTAAGTGGCTAATAAGAGATAAGACTAGAGATGTAGTTAGAAAGCAGATAGTGATGGACTGGAATGCAGCTTTAGGAAATAAATGTTATCTCTAGTTCACGGATTAAGTTTTACCAGTAGGTGGATGATGTGTTCAAAAGAGCAATTTAGGATGTTGAGTTTGACATGTGTATGGAAGGTGGAAGATACTAGAAGCTAAATCAGTTAGGAAACCGCAGCCATAGTTGATGGGTGAAGAGAAAGAGAAGAAACTCATGTTCATGGAATGGGCAGAAGGACACGTGTTACTGATCCACTGGTGGAAGCCAGGCCTGTGGACCTGCCCCCCTGGGGCAGAGGCTGTGTAGCACGAGCACTGTGTGCTGAGCTTCGGTTCAGGTCCACTCCCAGGGGCTATGGCAGGAGATCAGTGAGCAGAGGAGTCAGAGCAAGGGAGCAGGAGGGTCTGAAGGCCAGTGGAGATGTTCCCACCATTGAACATTGTACTGAGCTGACAGAATGAGTAGATTGTGGGGGGTAAATTAGTTTTTTTAACTTCACTTTTTTTTGTATGACATTTTATACATTTATTTGTTGCTGAGGTAAATTTTTAAAATAAATATGACTATGTATCTGCAAGTGCACAAATTATGGTTGTGGAGCCTTAATGGGATTTTGCACTGTGAATGCTTTGCAGGGTTTCCCAGAGCCTCAGAAGCCTTGCTCATAGGGGTTAAAGCCCTTCTAGTTAAACAACTAGGTTAAACAGCTCCGAAGGGAATTGCTGTTCTGCGTCCTGTCACCCTAGATTTGTTGTGCCTGCGTGTTGGAATCGTCCGCCATGGTCTTCTGTCATAGCTTATTTTTTTCAGTGTCATGTTTGTGAGATTCATCTGTGTTGTTAACAGTATAGTATTTTTTTGCTATGTAATATCCCGCTGCATGGACATATCATGATTTATGATGGTGGCAGACATTTGGGTTGTTTCCAGTTTGGCGCTGTTAGAGATAAGACTACTGTGCTGTAAACTGGAGAAGGAAATGGCAACCTACCCCAGTGTTCTTGCCTGGAGAATCCCATGGGCAGAGGAGCCTGGTGGGCTACAGTCCATGGGGTCGCAAAGAGTCGGACACAACTTAATGATTAAACAACAGCAATGCTATGAACATTTTTGGATGTATACATTTCTTTTGGGGGTGTGGCTGAGTAGGTTATGCATGTGTTCAGTATTACTACATAAAGTTCAATCTGACACATTTTCCTCCCACTAGCCGTAGATGAGAGTTTCCCATGTGCTTGTCCACAAAGGGCATCCTCAGCTTTCAAAATTTCTGCCTATTCTTCTGGGGATATAGTAATATTTCATTGTGATTTTAATGTGCATTTCCATAGTAATTAAGTGAACACTTTTACATATGCCTGTTGGCAATAGGATCTTCTCTGCTATTGATATATTTTTCCTGTTAAAAACCTGCATTGGCAGGTTGTTTATTTTTTTTTCAGTTCTTTTATTGACTTGCAGGTTTCTTAGATATTCTGGATTAATATCCTTTGTCAGATATGTGTATAGCAAATATCTTTTTGTATTCCTAATGGTACATTTTGGTAAACAGATTTTTATATTAATGAAGTGTAATATATTAGTCTTTCCCCTTATGGATAGTGCTTTTTAAAAAATTGAAGTGTAATTGAACGTAGGTTTATATTAGTTTTAGCTGCACAACACAATGATTTGATGTTTGTATATGTTGTGAAATGATTATCAGTGTCTCGTTAACATCCGTCCCCATAGTTAAATTTTTTTCTTGTGATGAGAAGCCTTTAGTTTTACGTTTCTTAGCTGCTTTCAAATATAAATTACTGTATGACTGACTGTAGTTACCATGCTGTACATTACATCCTCTTGATTTATTTGCTTTATAACTGGAAGTTTGTATCTTTTGACCCCCTTTACCTACCTCCATCTCCCACCTCTGGCAACCCGTCAGTCTGTTCTCGGTATCTGTGAATTCCTTGTTTTGTATGTGTTTTCTTTCTTTTAGATGCCATGTATAAGTGAGGTCATGTGGAATTTGTCTTTCTCTATCTGACTTATTTCACTTGGCATAATGCCTTCAAGAGCCATCCGTATTGTCACAAATGGCAACTTTTTAAAAACATTGCTGATTAATAGTCTGTTGTTTATGTGTATCACCTCTTGATTGTCCATTCATTCATCAGTGGACACTTAGCTTGCTTCTGTGAACATGAGAGTGCACATATTAATATCTTTTCAAGTTAGTGTTATCTAAGAAGTATTTGCTTTCGATTTTGGGGGGATAAATACTCAGAAGTGGAATTGCTAGAATGGTAGTGTTTTTTTGTGTGCTATTTAAAACATCTTTGTCTCCTACAAACTTGTGAAGATGACTTCATATTATTTTAGAAGTTTTATTATTTCATCTTCTAAATTTAGATCTAAGTTTGTCAGGAATTGAAGTTTATGTATGAGCTGAGGTAGGGTTCAAGATTTTTTTTTCCCTTTTAATACATAGACATTCAGTTAACTTAGCACTATTTGCTGAAAAGGCAATCCATTCAATCCATTCCTCTCTGCATTGCAGAGGATGGGAGATCCAGACCTGACTTCATAGGAAGTAGATGGGCCTTAAATAGTAATTACATCCAAGAGAGGAGTTAAATTTAGTACAGCATGGGGAATCTGCCAGTTAATGAAGAGTGTACCTAAGAAGTATTTGCTTTCTTCTTCCTCTTTTTTTTAACTTTTTTAAAGAAATAATTTCTTTTATACACACACACACACACTTTATAGAAAGAGTACATAGAGCTCTCAGGTAACCATCACCCAGATATGATTACCATTGCCGAACCAATTGCGAATAAGTTGCGGACATGGTGTCCCATTACCCCTTATTCCCTAAGTGCACAGAGACTGTCCACTCAGGACACTGGCATCAATCTGGTATCACCAGAGTCCACTCCCACAAACCACCAGCCCACAGACTCCACTCACTCTTCAGTGATGACCCCAATGACGTCCTTTGTAGGAACAGCATCTCATCAGGATCACTGGCCTGCTGTGTCTTTCCATTCCAGTTACGTGAATGGAACTGGAACAGTTCCTCAGTCTTCTTTTTATGACCTTGGCATTTCCACACGCTGCACGTAGAATGCTCCTCACTTGAATTTGTCTGGTGTTTCCTCATGATTTATGTGTTTTTAGCACAAACATCACAGAAGTGACCTGGGGTCATCTCAGTGTTTCATGTCCGGAGATCCAGGATGTTGAAATGTCCCATTAGTGATGACATTGGTTTCTTGGTGGTGAAGAGTGTGTCAGCCAGGCTTCTGTTTTGTAAAGTTAATTAATAAGTATGTTTTATTATTAAATAGTATAATTAAGTATTTTCTGAGGAGATGCTTTGAGACTGTATAAACATTTTATCAAACTTTCATTCACCTACCAGCTTTGGCATCCATTGATGATTCTTGTCTGTCGGTGACTGCTCTGAAGGTTGCCAAAGGGTGATTTTTAATTCCGTATTCTTTTTTGATTTATTAGTTAGTTGGAACTCTACCCAAGAGCTTTCTCATCCCCCTCACTTTTTTGTTTGTTTATATCACTGTCGATTCTTGGATTCCTGTTTTACCTACAGGCTTATGATTTGTGTGTCTGTGTGTGCTCACATGCTCAGTCATCCAGTCATGTCACACTCTTTGTGACTCTATGGACTGTAGTCTGCCAGGCTCCTCTGTCCATGGGATTTTCCATGCAAGAATACTGATGCAGGTTGCCATTTCCTCAGGCAGGGGATCTTCCCAACCCAGGGATTGAACCTGTGTCTCCTGCATGGCAGGCAGATTCTGGTATTTACCACTGAGCAACCTGGGAAGCCCTATGATTTATTTATTATTGTCATTGTTATTTATTTTGATGCTCAAAATTGTCCCAGGCTTGGCCAGTGGTGTGGCCCCTCAGGTTGACTCCTGCGTCCTTCAGATAGTCCCTCCTCTTGCGTTGGGCATTGCTTTCTGGCAGTAGATGCTGTCTCTAGGTCATCTTGCATTCTCTTTTCCCTGGTTACAGTCATTTTTTTAGGAGCCCTGATTGACTGACCAATCAATTCATTCTTTCAGCAAATATTTATTGAGTGGCTACTGTTACATGTTCCAGGGACTTTCCTAACTTCCTACGAAACTGTTTCTTTAAATGCTAGCAATATGTTGCTCCTTGAGAACTAGTTGTGGCATCTTTTTTTAATCTGTCTCATAATAGGAATCCGCAATTGTTGTTATGTACTTCTGTATATTTAATCAATCACTCTTTTTATGTTTGTCATCGGTAAATGTAGAAATTTCCTTTGACGTATCTAAAAACCACTAAAAGCTGATGATGTGTTTACAGTGTCAACTTTATAGCCATAAAATATATGAGGATTTCTATGTAATGGTCATCTTTATGCACTTGGGTCTAACCCACACATATTGAAAACCATGGTACTACTTGGCAATTCCTGGAGGCAGTTCATAGTTTGATTATTCTTTAAATGTTTTCTGTGAGAGCGTTACTGTGTAAGTATTGGGCTGGCCAAAAAGTTTGAGTTTTCTCATAACATCGTATGGAAAAAACCTGAACAAAATGTTTGGCCAATCCAATATCAGAAGTTGTTCACATGTAGAGATGTCAGTCTTGTTCTGTAGGAAACAGGTGGAGTCCCTATGGTTTGTGCTTGTCTGTTTCTTTTCTCCTCTCCTTCACAACACCAGTTTCTAGGATTTCTGTGGAGATAATGTACTGTAGCCTTACTTTCAAGTGAGGAATTTACATGGGATTATTTCTTTATTTAAATAATATGAATACAGTACTTTTACTGAGTTTAAAATATAATTTTGGTGTGGGTGGCAGACATGCTGTATGCTGCCAGTGGATTAAAATCATTTCACTGATCATTTTCAATTAGTTTTCTGCTTATGGTCACACTTAAAGGATGAGGTCTTTCAAGCTTCTTTTTTTTTTCTTTCTATTTTTCCTCTTTGAACTTTATGCTGTTTGTGTCTGTATGATTGTTACAAATAATTCATAATGATATAAATCATACAAGTGGTTAGTCTGTTAATTATTAAACAAATCTTTCTGAAATAAGGAAAGTCTAAACTTCGAAAGGCGTTCATGGCTCTTTGGGGTTAAAACAGCTTTGGAAGACTGTTCGGCAGTTTCTAATAAAGTTAAACATACGCCTACTTTGTGATGTAGCCATTTCACTACTAGATGTATACCCAACTGAAAAGAGTGTACGTGTCTGCCAAGAGACTTCTTGAAAATTGTTTGAAGTGGTTTTATACTTAATAGCCTCAAACTGAAAACAACCCAAATATTCCATCAATAGCAGGTTAGATAAACTGAGCAGAATATTATTCAGTGACAAAGTCTGAAATAGTGATATTCAACAAAGCCTTATTTTGAAGGAAAGAAACAAGACAAACTATAACCATTCAGATTTGAAGAACAGGCAAAACTAATCTATGATGGCAGAAGTCAGAACAGGTAAGGTGGGGAGGTGGGTTTTGACTGGGTATTTCTGGGTGATGGAAATGTTCAGATCTTAATCTGAGTGGTGGTTATATGCGTGTTTACATAGATGATATTTCATGGAGCTGTATTCTCAAGGTTTGTGCATTTTACTTACACCTTGGTAAAATACTATAAAAAACAAGGAGAAGAGAATCCCTTTGTGCTTGACATACTCTTCCGCTACTCTTGAGTGTGTGCATTAAATTTGGGTTTGGACTAATTGGATTTATTTAATATGTTAACTTTTTCTTATCCTTTTTCTGCCTCCTCCTTTGTCCTCCCACCTTCTTTATTCTTTTTTCTTAGTTCCTATTCTTCTTAGACTCTTCAGTGGTTTCATGTGAATTCTTTAGATATGAGACATAAAACTAGCAGCTTATGACTCTTGGTGGCTTGCTTTTGGCCTGGCTGCCAGTTGTGCATTTGTGTCAGGCTCTACCACCCCTGGACTGATACTGTGCCCCAGTTTCTCTTCTGCAATAAGTGGACCCATTTTTGTTAGTGATGAATGGAGTCTTAAATGTATGATGCAGAAGGCATGCTATGCTATGCTTAGGTTGCTCAGTTGTGTCCGACTCTGTGAGGCCCCATGGACTGTAGCCCGCCAGGCTCCTCTGTCCATGGGGATTTTCCAGGCAAGGATACTGGAATGGGTTGCTGTGCCCTCCTCCAAGGGATCTTCCCAACCCAAGTCTCTCGCATTGCAGGCAGATTCTTTACCAGCTGAGCTATAGGGAAAGCCTGCAGAAGGCATAATTCAAATGAAATAATGCAGAATTAGACTGGAAATACATTTTACTTTCTATTACGGCTTTAGGTTCATTTTTGTGATTTGTTATAATGTGTGCTGCAGCCCACGGAGTTGCAAAGAGTTGGACGTGACTTAGTGACTAAACAACAACATGTGGAACATATATGTATATATTTTTAACTAATAACCTTTTTTGCTACTTATAGTTGACGTAATAGTTGTACATTATTTGTGAATTATTATGGGATTTTTCAAACTTATAAAAGTGGAAAGAGTCAGACAATGGACATTTCTGTACTCGTTGTCAGGTGCAACAGTTACCTACACATCCCGTCTTACTTCTCATCTCTCTGTCCTCTGAATTATTTTGAATTAAATATCAGATATGTCACTTCATCCATAAATGCTTCAGTATCTTTAAAGATTATTCACATGGCATTGTTTTATTTACTATTTTTTTAGTTGTAGAAAAAATTTATTTTCACTAGATAAGTGCAAGAATTACTGATGACCCTGTATTTTTTGCTTGATTTTAGTTGCTTGATTACCAAAATATAAAAAAAAAATATTCACAGATGATAATGCTTTTAATGATTAAAAATCATAAGCTTTCTGGAGGAAGTAACTGTCAAGTTCAATGGTTTTATGACATACAAACTAAGTGACTTATGAATGTTTTGTTTCTCTTCTTTTGAAATAGTGTAACTGTAAAGTTCAATTTTTGGTCATTACTATACAGAAAATGTTGCAAAAACCCTGAAGAAATTTCATTAGAAATGACTTTCCTGTTTATGCAGCTTGTTTATGCGCCTTCTTAGACAAATCAAACAAGGGGCCATCCACTCTTCTGTGCTAGTTATATGTAAAATAAATATAGATTGGATGATTTATTATGGAAATATTTCACTTCTGTGCCTTTAATATTTCTTTTAAACAGGTAGTATCACTCCAACTGTGGAACTGAATGGGCTTGCTATGAAAAGGGGAGAGCCTGCCATCTACAGGCCATTAGACCCAAAGCCTTTCCCCAATTATAGAGCTAATTACAACTTTCGGGGCATGTACAATCAGAGGTTTGTATGTCTTCTTTGGTTTTGTTCTTGTTTATTATTTTATGCATATTATCAAAGTTTCTGAAACTCAAAAGGTATTTTTATTGTAAAGAAAGTTCACTTGGGGTATTTTTCATGGAATATAGATATATCAGCTTGTAAAGAATTACATAATACATTTTAAAAAATAACTTTTACAGGAGCTCATGAGAGCCCTACGTTTGCTGCAGGCAGGACCACGTTTTAAAGTTGTTCCACAGTGTGGTGTGGAATTTTCAGTTGTCTTGCTTATTTATTCAGCAAGCAGATGCTTTTAGCTTAATTAGTACTTTTCTTAATTTGTCTGAATACATTGCAAACATGACTGTTTATAACTTACTGGAAAGTTGTTAGGATTTACTAAGTGTTTATGCACACTGAATAATTTTGGGATAGTTTTAAGTGTAACAGAATTTTCTTTTGCACATGTGGCAGTACTCTGTAAAAAATCTCAGGGTTTTTATTTTTTCCTGATCATTTATAAAAGTCATATGGCTCATTGTAGAGAATGTGGAAAATGCAGAAACTTAAAAAATATAAATAATTTGCAAACCTAGAATTAAACACCTTTAGTAATTTGATGTGCTTTACGTTCTTCTTGTTCTTTTCATATAAATATATTTAACCAAATATAAATTACCCTTTATATGCAATTCTGTCTTAGTTTATGGAAGTATAATATGGGAACGGTAAAATGCATGAGTCTTAAATGTACATCTTGATGACTTTGTTATTTATGGACCTATGTGTTTATAGTTTATTTGATGACCTTTCATATTTATGTGTCCTCATGTGATCATCACCTATCAAGCTCCAGAACATTTCCATCCCCCTGAGAGTTTCCTCACACCTGTTTGCACTTGGTACTCCTCCTCCCAGAAGTAATAACCACTCTTTTATCTCCATAGATTAGTTTTGCCTGTCCTTGAACTTCCATAGGTAGACTCCTACAGCATTTATTCTTTGTGTCTGGCTTTTTTCACTTCATATAATGGTTTTCTTTGTTTTTACTTTTTGATTTTTGGGATTCATCCATGTCACTTTTACCTAGGTTCTACCATTTTTTAAATTGCTGAATAATGTTCTTTGTATATCATCATTTTTTATTTTGAACATGGAGTATTACACCTTCTTTTCCGTAATAGAGGTATCATTTTTCATATCTTTGACCTTTGAAAACATTTTTGATGACTATATTCATATGGCTGAGGTATACTTTACAAGTATTTAGTCGTGTAAGCAAGGAATACTTGATAAGTATATTAAAAAACACCTGTTTTTGATCGTCTAGATTGTTCCTCCCTCTTTTTTGACAATTATAAATAATGTTTCAGTAAAAATATCTTTATATGCAAGTTTTTGTTTACATTATTGATTATTTCCTTAAGATAGATTACAATAAGGGGAGTATTGGGTTAAAAAGAATACTATATTACCCAATTACATTAAAGTTTATACCAATTTCTTGTAGTGAATTTCATGCTATTCTGACAACATTGAGCTTAAAACAGTTTTGATAGTTAAAAAGTGGTATGTTTAAATTTTTTGGTTTTATTGATAACTTGTTAGGCTCAACAGTTTTTTAAATAAATATTTATTAGTTACTTGTCCATTTTAATTGGCTAATTTTGATTGCATTGCTTAATCTGTCTTCAGATGTTTGTGTGTTGAGGATATTAGCATTAAGAATATTTGTTTGATTTTCCTGTTTTTTAAAAATTGGCTTTTTTAGTTTTGTTTTTTAATGTACTCTAGCTTTAAATGTTATATGGCATAATCTATAAAATTTTTGGTGTGATTTCTCCCACTGCTTCTATGCCTAAGAAATTCTTTCTCATGTTTGATCAGATATTTGTTGATGCTTAAAATTTTTTTTTAATTGAGGCATAATTGACGTACAATGCTGTGTAAGCTTAAGGTATGGAGAACACTGATTTAATGCATTTATATAGCAGTATGGGTGCCATTGTAATGTTAGCTTAAAACCTCTCTCCAGTCACATAATTATCATTCCTTTTAGTGTTGGGATGCTGTTGCCTTTAAAAGCATTTTGTATGTTTGCTGACAAATTATTACCATTCAGATAGAAGTTATTTGTTTAATCAATAGATAATCTAATACTTTTTGGTGTCTTGCTTGGTAATGGAAAAATTACCATTAAGATTCGGACCTACTGAAATTGAAATGGCTCATTTAAATATTGTTGTTCAAGTTCACTAAGAAAAACTTCTTCCCCTTTCTCTTCCCTCTCCAGTGTACCTGGGGTGGGGATTTACTTTATTGTCCTGGTGAGAAGGGAGGGTGCCTCTCCCCCTATCCCCCTCTTAGTGCTGGCTCATGTGGTCTTTGTGGTGTGATGTCTCTTGTCCACCAAGTAGCTGATTCCTCTCTTGTCTACCCTGCTGAAACCTGCAGTTGGTGACCTGTAGTCCATCTTTTCCCCTCAGGTAATGCTGTCAGAGAGTATCGACTGTCTTCCTCTTGCCCTTTTGGACTAAGCTCTCCTTGTCTCCTTTGGATGTTGTTCCATTCTTATCCTCTTCTGTCTAACTGGAGCATACACTGCCAGGCTTACCAGCCCTCAACTTGGTGTCCACACTGCATGGGAAGCAGGAGAGGTTTCTCTTACAGTTGCTTTGCTTCCCTTTTTTCTGTTACATACCCTTGCCTTTCTCATCAGTCTGAGGTTACCGAATATAAATACAACTACTTGCCTACTTGAGCACAACAGATAGGTTTGATCACCTGAGATAGGAACACCTTGTCAATTTTATACTTATAAGATACTTCTCTTTTAATGTACTATACTGAATAATCAAGAGAATATTATATTTAAAGCTTAATGTATTTTGATATCTGTAGTCCTTTATTTGAAGTAAAGTTTTTGATTAGTGAACCTACTACTTTTAAATGAAAGCAGTCTAGCACTAAAGCAATGAAAAAATCAGAGAGTAATTTCTGTCTTAGGTGAGGTGACTGTTTTGATCAAGGCCTAGGAGCAGAGGGAATAAGCAGTGTGAATGCTGTGAAAGAGGGGAGAACTTTGAGGCAGAAGAAAAAACAGCACAAAGCCTGGTGCCTCAATGCCCCCCCCCCCAGGAGGCCAGTGTGGCTGGAACGGCCTGGGCCTGGAGGAGAGGAGTAGGGCTGTGAGGATGTCAGGTGGTTTGGTGGTGGTTTATTGCTAAGTTGTGTCTGACTCTTGTGACCCCATGGACTGTGGCCCGCCAGGCTCCTCTCTCCATGGAGTTCTCCAGGCAAGAATATTGTAGTGGGTTGCCATTTTCTTCTCCAAGGGATCTTCCTGACCCAGGAATCGAACCCAGGCCTCCTGCATTGTAGACAGGTGGTTTGGTATGAGTTTTTTTCCCCTGTTTTAGATTTTCTGTTAAGTGAGTGCCTGCATTTGTGCTAAGTCGCTTCAGTCATGTCCAACTGCGATCCTATGGACTGTAGCCTTCCAGGCTCCTCTGTCCATGGGATTTTTCCAGGCAATAATACTGGAGTGGGTTGCCGTGCCCTTCTTCAGGAGATCTTCCCAACCCAGGGATCGAACCTGCGTCTCTTATGTCTCCCGCCTTGGCAGGCTGGTTCTTTACCACTAGCGCCACCTTAAGAACATTGTCATTTTTCCTTTCTTGGCAATTTCTGGTTTCAAGGTCTGATTCCATGGTTGTCATGAGGCTGTGAGAATTTTTAATGACTTCTCCAAACGATTATGCCTTAGGCGGTTCCTATTTAATGGATTAAGTGGACGCTTCAGATTTTTGAAGAGTCTTTAGAATTTTCTGCAGATTATAAAAAGGGTAAAAAGAAAATAAGGAAGTACTGGTAAACAGCCAAACCATGTTTCAACCTAAACACTCTCTGCCACAAAAGGGCAAACCTACCCGTTACTCATTAGGCTGTTAATGTTATGGTTTCATATATGATCTTAATTTGCAGGCGACAACACCTGCATGTGTGACAGGGAATTTGGAACCAAAGATCAGAGGAGATGCTCTTCTCCTTGTCAGACTCCAGATGAATTGGTAGCTTTTTACTAAAGGTTCTGAAAGGCTAAGAAGTCGAAGAGACAGGTGTCATTTAGAGGGAGTTTTGGAAAGATCTTTTCATTTTCTGTTTAAAATAATATTATTTAATAATTAGATATTATACATGCCTTTTTGTAAAAAATTCTTTTCTGGTGAGGTTTCTCACTTGACTTATTCAAAGGCCTAAACAGGAGCTTATAAAAAGGTCTCCCTCCCCCAGCCTGCCTCATTTTATGTTGATTGGGGAAAAAGGATTTATCCATGAGCAAACTGTATACAATTCGAATTCTGAAATACCTGGGTCTCCGTCTAATGTACCCAAGATGTTTGAAAATGAATACATCCAGAACATCTTTTTCTTTCTCATTTGGGGTGGTGGTAGCTGACAGATATGAAGTTGAATGCACACAGAAGTTTATATGACAGTACAAGATGTAAGATTGCTGAACATTTTATGCTTTTGTTTATAGTTTTGTAATAAAGACTTACAGACATTATCTCAAGGAGTAGAATGGCTGAAATAGGCCTCCTGCAAATAGTTGATTAGTTCTTTTGTATTCACAGATTAAAAAAGCCTTATTGCAGGACTAATGGCCAGAAAGCCCCCTGGTCTACTGATGAAGATAGTCAAAGGGCCACAACTCAAACTGTATAGGCTGAACGTGGGGATTTCTCTATGTGTAACTGGAAGTCTCTTGGGGAAATCTTCATGCATGGTAAACTGTAGGGCTTTCACATTGCTGTTCCTCATTTTTCGTTTCTGTCTTTCTAGCTCTTGTCTCATTTTTCTTCTGCTTGACTTGATTTTCAAAAACACTGTCTTCCATTTGTTATTCCTCATAGGCCACATGGCCCTTAGACTTGTACTGGAGCAGGAACACATTTTTGTTTGTGGATAGCTCTTAGAAAAGTTCCAGGTAATCTGTTCATCCCAGAATTTGTCTCCTAGAGAAACAGGGTTTAGTCCCATCCAAACTGCTCTTCAGAGCACAGTTATTTTATAGAGTTGCTCCCTGAAGGCAAAGATTCAGAGGGAAAATTATTTCCATTATAGTCAGAGTATTTGGTTCAAGTCCTTGTTCTGATGCCTTCGATCATATGATCTTGGGCAAGGCCCTAGACCTCCCTTACTTTCCTCTTTTGCAAGATTGCACTCATTCAGCAAACATTTATCTAATGACTACTCTTTGCACATGTTGTGTTAGAGTAAATAATTTGGTGAAAGACAATATAGTAGACTACAGTCGGCTAGAGGAGGAAGACAGTGAAAAGGAACTAACAGAGTGATAGATGTCTCCATAGACTGCTATGGAAACATTGAGAGTAAGCACCTCACTCAGATTGGGGAATTAAAGAAGCCTGCCAGAAGGAATTGACACTTGAACTGAATCTTCGAAGTTAATAAGGCATCAGCCCACTGAAGAAGGTTAAAAAAAGCAATCTACATTTTGGTAACAAGGGCAAGGAATCTTGAGAAGTTTAGTTTATTCATGGACTTGCAAGCAGTTTGGTTTGAATGGAGTAAAGAGGCTGAAGTTCAGGCAGGTCGCTAATCTGGATGTCCTCAAGCGGCATGCCAAGAGGTTTAGAGGTTATCCTGGAGTTGGTTGGGAGCCTTGAAAAGATTTTAAGTTGAGAGAGAAAATAATCGTATATCTGTCTTGGAAATACTGCTTTTGCACTGTATGAGAAATAGTTTGGATAGGCTTAAAATTTAAGGCAGAAGGTACGTTACAAGGATGCTGTGATTCAGGCTTAATGTGATGAGAACCTGAAAGTGAAGATGGAGAAGAGGGGACCATGTCTAGATATTTAGGAGGCAGATGTGAGGATTGAATGATAGAGGCCATGAAGGGTGACTTTCACATATGTTGTAATATTGTTCACTATGAGAGGAGTTGTAGTAGACCTTTGGAGAGATGAGGAATTCGGTTTTGACTATGTTCAGTTTCAATTGAATATGAGATCCTTATAAAGAGTCCATTTTATCACTCTTTAAAGCCTCAGTGAAGGGCATTTGAAGCTTTATCTTTGGTATTGAGGGTTTGTTGGGAATACATATGGAAAGAGGAGTTTTAGGGTCTAGGGCTTCCATAAGAGGGATGTGTAATATTATCTTGCATAAAATGGCATTGTCTAGGATACAGCCTAAGTTTGAGTGACACGTTGGTTATTCATTCATCTAGTATGTGAACTTCTTTCCTCATAGGGTTGGTTATATTGGCTTGCTGTCATTCCGTTTAGAACAGTTGCATGGCACACTCCTGGACCAAGCTCCCCTTGTCGTCAGGTGTGCTTGGTGTGTTCTGTGTCAAGACAGTATTTGGTTGCTTTTGGCTGATGTGTCCAGGTCCTGATCCAGTCACCAGTAGCTGAGTTAGAATAGTTGCTTTCTCTTAGCATGTGTGGTATGAGTCATAGCCAGTTAAACTTGTCCCTGTAGGCAGATCCAGGTACTATGGTCTCCCATTTTCCCTGGGAGATAAATCTGTGAGACTTAGAACTTTGTGGACAGCTATGGCTGTTAGTAGAAATTTGATAGGTGAAACAGATTTTCTGAAGCATCTGAACTGATTTAATTTCATTATGTTAATTATCAGTAAAACTAAAAATAACTGAATTTTTCAGTTCAGTCGCTCAGTCGTGTCCAACTCTTTGCCACCCCATGAATTGCAGCACGCCAGGCCTCCCTGTCCATCACCAACTCCCAGAGTTCACTCAAATTCATGTCCATTGAGTCGGTGATGCCATCCAGGCATTTCATCCTCTGTCATCCCCTTCTCCTCCTGCCCCCAATCCCTCCCAGCATCAGGGTCTTTTCCAATGAGTCAACTCTTCGCATGAGGTGGCCAAAGTACTGGAGCTTCAGCTTTAGCATTAGTCCTTCCCATGACCACCCAGGACTGATCTCCTTTAGGATGGACTGGTTGGATCTCCTTGCAGTCCAAGGGACTCTGAAGTGTCCTCCAACACCACAGTGCAAAAGCATCAATTCTTCGGCGCTCAGCCTTCTTCACAGTCCAACTCTCACATCCATACATGACCACAGGAAAAACCATAGCCTTGATTAGACGGACCTTTGTTGGCAAGGTAATATCTCTACTTTTGAATATGCTATCTAGGTTGGTCATAACTTTTCTTCCAAGGAGTAAGCGTCTTTTAATTTCATGGCTGCAGTCACCATCTGCAGTGATTTTGGAGCCCCCCAAAAATAAAGTCTGACACTGTTTCCACTGTTTCCCCATCTATTTCCCATGAAGTGATGGGACCGGATGCCATGATCTTCGTTTTCTGAATGTTGAGCTTTAAGCCAACTTTTTCACTCTCCTCTTTTACTTTCATCAAGAAGCTTTTTAGTTCCTCTTCACTTTTCTGCCATAAGGGTGGTGTCATCTGAATATCTGAGGGTACTGATATTTCTCCCAGCAATCTTGATTCCAGCTTGTGCTTCCTCCAGCCCAGTGTTTCTCATGATGTACTCTGCATAGAAGTTAAATAAGCAGGGTGACAATATACAGCCTTGATGTACTNGCCAACTTTTTCACTCTCCTCTTTTACTTTCATCAAGAAGCTTTTTAGTTCCTCTTCACTTTTCTGCCATAAGGGTGGTGTCATCTGAATATCTGAGGGTACTGATATTTCTCCCAGCAATCTTGATTCCAGCTTGTGCTTCCTCCAGCCCAGTGTTTCTCATGATGTACTCTGCATAGAAGTTAAATAAGCAGGGTGACAATATACAGCCTTGATGTACTCCTTTTCCTATTTGGAACCAGTCTGTTGTTCCATGTCCAGTTCTAACTGTTGCTTCCTGGCCTGCATACAGATTTCTCAAGAGGCAGGTTAGGTGGTCTGGTATTCCAGACCACAGTTTTTTCCACAGTTTATTGTGATCCACACAGTCAAAAGCTTTGGCATAGTCAAGAAAGCAGAAATAGATGTTTTTCTGGAACTCTTTTGCATTTTTGATGATCCAGTGGGTGTTGGCAATTTGATCTCTGGTTCCTCTGCCTTTTTTAAAACCAGCTTGAACATCTGGAAGTTCACGGTTCACGTATTGCTGAAGCCTGGCTTGGAGAATTTTGAACATTACTCTACTAGCTTATTAATTACATTTCAAAGTTATGTTTATAGGCTGATGACTAGCTGCTAATTATTATGATGTTGGCCTATTAGGTATTTTGAGCCTGTTTAAACTATTAATTTAAGTGTTCTTTACCCATTTGTAATGCCTTTCTCAAAAGTATGTTGGGAAGTAGAACAGTTGAGAAATTGAATGTAGTAGTAAGTACAGAGCTACAATTTTGCTTTCTGCCACTAGATGGCGCTTGTATACTGATAAGACAACATACAGACTTTTAAGTTCTCTTTGGTTGATACTCCAAGGCTTGTGTTTATTGATTAGTGAGAGGTTAAATTATATAAAATTGCCAGCTTTGACCTTGCTTTGGCCTGTAAATATTACAGTTTCGTATAGTTCAACCTAATCAGAAAAATTTAGCTAAGTACATAATTCTAAAGCCTCTTGGATAAGTGAAATAAATCAGTTCTGTTCAGTCACTCAGTCATGTCCGACTCTTTGCAACCCCATGGACTGCAGCAAGCCAGACTTCCCTGTCCATCATCAACTCCCGGAGCTTGCTCAAACTCATGTCCATCGAGTCGATGATGCCATCCAACCATCTCAAATATGAAGTGGTAAAAAGCAGGAATTCATTCTATATCTGATTTTACCTTTTATGTATTTCTTTCTTTGTTGAATATATTCTTTCTCTTTTATCATATGCTTTATTCATGAAATGTATGTCAGAACTTTTCAAAATGATACTTCTTTTAAAAATTATATTTATGAAGCTATCGCTTTACAGAATAGATGTAGAACTGAAAGACTGCAAGACAAAACTTTCAATAGTTCCTCATATTTTTATATAGCATTATATTAAATTAGGGATGCTTTTCATTTTGGGAAATGAGTCTAAACCCATAATAAAGAAACATTAAACTTTCATAAGCCAGAAAAGAGAATTTGAATAGGTTACCAAAGCAAAAATGAGAGAGAATGAACTGGAATTCAATGAACCAGGAATCAGAGAGACAGGGAGATAAAGGTAAAGGAAAAATTGTTTGGGTCAGATACTCTTGTCTTAGGCAGTCTTATTTAAAATTAAGAAGAACAACTAGTAACGGAAAGAAAAAAAAGAATAGGAACTACTATATATTGTAACCCTTTAAATAAAACTAATTGTTTGGTTAGACCAAATGCAACACTCTTCATTTTATGAAATCTAAATATAGCTTTTTTCTTTGAAGTGCAATATGAAGAGGGTCTCTCAACATCTGTTTCCCCAAGTATAGGATAAAAATCAAATTATTAATATTTTGGGGGTTTATGTTCTGGCTGTGATGAAATAACTAGGACTAGATTTACCCTCTCACTATAAAATCTAGAAAACTTGGATATATTTTTTATATTATATATGAACTGATATGATATGAAGAGAAGTTGTGGTGAGTTAAAGATGTGTATTGATGCAGGGCAAAAAAAGAAAATACAATAGTGAAAAAAAAAGAATACAATAGTGGATATAAAATGGGATCATAAAAAACTGATCTAGAAGAAGGCAGAAAAAAGGTCGAAAAAAGGAGTGATGAACTCATGTTATAAATATAAAACAAAGAACAATGTGATCGATCTAAACCCAATTATATTGATAATTATGTTAAATGTAAATGGCCTAAAACACTGGTTAAAAGTTAGAGTGTCAGATTGTATAAGACAGCAGGAGATACAACTATATGATGTATAAAGAAATCTACTTTATTTAAAAATGTTTAAAATTCTTTAAAACTTTTTATTGGGTGTAACCAATTAACAATGTTGTAAGAGTTTCAGGTGAACAGTGAAGGGGCTCAGCCATACATATTGGTTATCCATTTTAAATACAGCAGTGTATACATGTCCATCCCAAACTCCCTAACTATCTCTTCCCTCCATCCTTCATCCCCACTCTGTAACCATAAACTCATTCTTTAAGTCTGTGAGTCTGTTTCTGTTTTGTAAGTAAGTTCACCTTTATTTAAAGAAACCAACTTTAAATATAAGACATAGATTGGTTAAAAGGATGGGAAATGATATTCTGTAAATCATTAATTATAATAAAGCTGGAGTGGATACATCAGATAAAGTAGACAAGGAATATGACAAGGTATAAAATTATCAGTGATCAAAGGATAAAATCATCAAGAAGACTTAACAGTTCTAAATATACATGCATCTACTAACAGGCTTTAGAATAAATAAATAGAAATACATACTGCTGCTGCTATGGACTGAATTATGTACCCCCAAAATTCAGACCCCCCCCAAGTGATGGTATTTGGGGATAGGATCTTTGGAGGGTAATTAAGCTTAGATAGATCATGAGGGTGGGGCCCTCAGCATGGAATTAGTGCCCTTATAAGAACAGACAGCATCAGACAGCTGGCTTTCTGCACTTTGCCCTTCCCCCTAAGTGAGGACATAAGAAGTTGGCTGTCTACAAGCCAGAAAGAGAGCTCTTTCATCAGAAACTGGCCATGCTGGCACCTGAATCTTGGGCATCTGACTTTTCACAACTGTGAGGAATTTAATTCCTGATTAAGCCTCCTAGTCAATGGTAAGTTATTAGGACAACTCAAGCTAAGACATTGATAGAATTCATTAACACTGTCATCCAGGGTTATGAAACCCTCCTTCAATAACAGCAGAATATACATTTTTTCCAAATGCACATGCAGTGTTCAGCAAGACAGGATATGCTGTGCTATTAGACAATTTTCAATAAATTGAAGAGACTTGAAATGATACAAACTCTGTCATCTGACTGTAAAGGGAAAAAGTTAGAAATATCATAAAAATATCTGGTAAATTCCATAAATATTTTGAAATTTAATGACACATTTCTAAATAATGCATGAGTCAAAGGAGAAGTCACCAAGAATACTAGAGAAGTATTTTGAACTAAATTAAGGTAAAAATGGAACATTGAAATACGTGGGTGCAGCTGAAGTAGTGCTTGGAGGAGAATGTATATTTGTAAATGCTTACATGAAGAAAAACAGATCCAAAATTAATGCTTTAGGTTCTACCATAAGAAACTGGAAAAAGAAGAGCACATTAGATATCAAAATACAGAGAAGGAAATGGGAAAAATAGGAGCAAAAGGTGATGAAAATGGATAAACAACTGAAAAAAAAATCTCAATGAAATCAATGAAATAAAAAGTAATTCTGGGAAAAGATCTATAACATGATAAATTTCTAGCTAGACCAACAAAAGAGAGACGGTGAACATATATTACTGGCAATATCAGGACTAAAAGAGGGAATTCTACTGATACCAAAAGAATTATAAGGGAACCTCATGAATGACTCTTTCTAGATTTGATCACTTAGATCGGTTGGCAAACTGTGACCTGTAGGTTCATTGCCTGTACTTCTATTTGAACATACCTGTGTCCATGAGTAGTTGTGACAGACTATATATATATGCCCTGCAAGCTTAAAATGTTTACTATCTGGTTCTTTAAGGAAAAGTTGACTGACTTAGGTGCAAATTTGTAAGAAGGCACAAATGACCAAAACTGACTTAAAAACAATTAGAAAAATCTCAATAACTCTATTAAAGAAGTTGAGTTTATTTTAGAAACTTTGCCAGAAAGAAAAGTCAAATTGCAAATGAGTTCACTAATAATTTCTACCAATATTTGAGGAGGAAATACTGTCAGTATCTCAGAAAACAGGAAAAGAACACTTCCCAATTCATTTTATGAGGTCAGTGTTGTCTTGTACCAAAACCAGTTAAAAAACTTAAAACTTGAGATCAGTATCCTTTATCATCACAGATAGAAAAACCCTTAACAAAATATTAGCAATTTAAATTCAGCAATATTTAAATCATACAATACACATGATTAAATGGAGTTTATCTTAGGAAAGCATTAACCATATTTATAAAGGTGAAAAACCATCTGAGCACCTTATTAAACACAGGAAAAGCATTTGATAAAAGTCAGCAATCATTCATGATATAGACTCATCAAACTAGGAATGCAAGAGAACTTAGTCTAATAAAGGACATCTCTAAACAACCTCTGGATAACATGTTTGTAGTGAGAGATTGAATACTTTTTAAGATGAACAAGACGGTGAGTGATAGACACCATTTTCACTTCTGTTCGACATTGTGCTTGAGTTCTAGCAAGTACAGGAGGAAGAAGAAAAAAACAGGGGAAAATATTAGAAAAGAAGAAATAAAACTCTTTATTTGCAAATTATGTGACCGTGTATGTAGAAAATTATAAGAAATCACAAATCAAAAGCTACTGAAATAGAGGAGCAAGATCACAGGTTACAAGATCAAAAATTTACAGTATTAATTTTTATACCAGAAAATCAACAGTATTTCTGTTTAATAGTAAAGAACAGCCAGAAAATTTAAAAAGCATAAAAACATATACTCAGGCCTAAATGCAAGAAAATATGTGCAAAATCTATATACTGATAGTGAAAAAATATTGCTCAAGCTAAAGAACAGTTGATATTATTAAGATAGCAATTTTCCTAAAGTTAACATGAAGATGTGATGAAATCACAAATCAAAACCCTAGCAGGTTTTTTTTTGTGTGTGTGAAATAGTAAGATAAAATTAACGTTTAAATGGAGATGCAAAGAATTTAGAGTAGTGGAAACAATTTTGAAAAGGATGAATAAATTGGGAGAGCTCACACCACCTGACTTCAAAATTTACTGTAAACCTAACAGTAATCAATTACTGTAAACCTAACAGTGAAATATTGGCGTGAGGAATAATATATGATCATTCCTAGGTATACATGGGGAATGAGTTCTAAAGCCCCATTCCCAGTCCCTGCAGATACCATAATTCAGTGATGCTCAAGTACTTTATATAAAATGATAACAGTTTTTGCATATAATCTATGTACATTCTCTCATACTTTAAATCATCTCTAGGTTACTTATAATCCCTCAGTTCAGTTCAGTCGCTCAGTCGTGTCTGACTCTTTGCGACCCCGTGAATCGCAGCACGCCAGGCCTCCCTGTCCATCACCATCTCCCGGAGTTCACCCAGACCCACGCCCATGGAGTCAGTGACACCATCCAGCCATTCATCCTCAGTCGTCCCCTTCTCCTCCTGCCCCCAATCTGTCCCAGCAAATACAATGTAAATGCTATATAAATAGTTGCTAGGGTGTGTGGTAAATTCAAGTTTTGCTTTTTTTGGACTTTCTGGAGGTGTTTTTTTTTTTTTTCCTGCACATGGTTGGTTGCATCCAAGAATGTGTATGTAACCCACAGATAATGAAGACTGACTGTGTAGATCAGTGGAACAGAATAGAACAGAGTTGGGAAACTAGGCCCATGGACCAAATCTTTCCTGCCTGCTTTTGCATGGTTTGCAATCTAAGAATGTTTTTTACATTTTAAAATGGTTGAGGAAAAAAAATCCAAAGAGTGATATTTTATATAACATAGGAAAATTAGATGAAATTCAGATCTTAAGGTCTGTTAGTGAAGTTTTATTAGAACACAGCCATGATTATTTGTTTGTGTTTTCTCTGTAGCTGCTGTCTTGCTGCACTAGCAGAGTTGAGTAGGTATAGCAGAAGTTTTATGGCTTGCAAAGCCCAGAATATTTATCATCTGGCCCTGTACAGAAGTTTGCTAATCCCTGGAATATAAAGTCAAGAAATAAACATACCCACATATGGTCAATTTTGTTTTCCAAAATTAATTTCAGTGAAGGTGTTAATAAGCAGAGTCTACTCCTTCCAACAACCAGTGGTAAAACAGTTGAGTATCCAGATGGGAAAAAGTGATCCTCAACACGTACCTCACACCACAGACAAAATTAATTAGAAATAGATCATAGACCTCCATGTAAAAAGCTGTAAACTTTCTAGAAGAAAGTGCTTTGTTACTTTGGAGACAGAGATTTGGAGCACAAAGAATACTAACCATGGAAGAAAAAATTGAGATATTGAACTTCATCAAAATTTAAAACTTCTAGTACCCCAAAGTCACAGTTTTAAGAGGGAAAAAGTCTGCTGCACTCACATGCTGTGATGTCCCTCTTGTCTGTGGAGTGTGTTTCTCTCTGAATAAATTCACCTCTTACCTTTAAAAAAAAAAGTGCAAAAGTGATGGGGGAAATTCCTTGGCAGTCCAATGGTTAGGGTTTCCCTGCCTCTACTGCAGAGGGTGCAAGTTCTGTCACTGGTTGAGGAACTAAAAATCCCATGTACCATGTGTGGCTAAAACAAAAAACTCGAAAAAGGACATACTGTAACAAAAATTACAGTACTTATGTTGACAGGATTTGAATCCAGAATGATATAAATGAACACAATAAGTATGAGCAAAATATTTGACTAGACACTTCAATGAAGAGATAAAGAATGGCTAATAAGCACATGGAAAGATGCTCGAAATCACTAGTTATCAGGGAAATGTGGCATAAAATAGCTAAAATTTTAAAAGGTTGAAAGGAATTTCCTGGTGGTCCAGTGGTAAAGGTTCTGTGCTCTCACTGCGGTGGGCCCAGGTTCAATACCTGGTTGGGGAACTAAGATCCCACAAACCATGCAGCCAAAACAAACACCCTCTGCCCCAATTAAAAAAAGCCAAAAAGGCTGATAATAAAGTATCAGGGTGGAATGACTGGCGCCCTTGTAATTACTGCTGGGAATATTAATGGTATGACCATTCTGTCATGGTTTGTCACTCTAGTTAAATATGCACTTACATGCCATCCAGCAGTTCCACTCTGGTATTTACCTAAGAGGAAAGAAAATTTGTGGCTATTCAAAGACTTGTTCATGCATGTTTGTAGCATTTTTTCTTTGTAATAGCCCTGCACTGGTCATATCCACCACCAGGTAAATGGTTAAATTTTGTCACATCCATGGCATGGAATACTACAAGCCTTTGACTGTGTGGATCACAATAAACTGTGGAAAATTCTAAGAGAGATGGGAATACCAGACCACCTGACTTGCCTCTTGAGAAACCTGTATGCAGGTCAGGAAGCAATAGATAGAACTGGACATGGAACAACAGACCGGTTCCAAATAGGAAAAGGAGTACGTCAAGGTTGTATATTGTCACTCTGCTTATTTAACTTACATGCAGAGTACATCGTGAGAAATGCTTCCTGGAGGAAGCACAAGCTGGAATCAAGATTGCTGGGAGAAATATCAATAACCTCAGATATGCAGATGACACCACCCTTATGGCAGAAAGTGAAGAGGAACTAAAAAGCCTCTTGATGAAAGTGAAAGAGGAGAGTGAAAATGTTGGCTTAAAGCTCAACATTCAGAAAACGAAGATCATGGCATCTGGTCCCATCACTGCATGGGAAATAGATGGGGAAACAGTGGCAGACTATTCTTTTGGGCTCCAAAATCACTGCAGATGGTGACTGCAGCCATGAAATTAAAAGACGCTTACTCCTTGGAAGGAAAGTTATGACCAACCTAGATAGCATATTCAAAAGCAGAGACATTACTTTGCCAACAAAGGTCCATCTAGTCAAGGCTTTGGTTTTTCCAGTGGTCATGTATGGATGTGAGAGTTGGACTGTGAAGAAAGCTAGGTGCCGAAGAATTGATGCTTTTGAACTGTGGTGTTGGAGAAGACTCTTGATGAGTCCCTTGGACTGCAAGGAGGTCCAACCAGTCCATTCTAAAGGAGATCAGTCCGGGGTGTTCTTTGGAAGGACTGATGCTAAAGCCGAAACTCTAATACTTTGGCTACCTGATGCGAAGAGTTGACTCATTGGAAAAGACTCTGATGCTGGAAGGGATTGGGGGCAGGAGGAGAAGGGGATGACAGAGGATGAGATGGCTGGATGGCATCGCCGACTTGATGGACATGAGTCTGAGTGAACTCCGGGAGTTGGTGATAGACAGGACGGCCTGGCGTGCTGCGATTCATGAGATCGCAAAGAGTCAGACACGACTGAGCGACTGAACTGAACTGAGTAGCACTTCTGGTCCAAGTCACAATATAGGTGAGTCCCGACAACATTATGCTGAACCAAAGAAGCCAGAGGCATAGTGTATATACTAGAAGATTCTATTTTTGTGACATTTTAGAAAAAGCAAAACTAATATGTTGTGACAAAAAAAAGTCAGAATTTCTTTTCCAAGATACCAACGCTTTTCTCTGGGTGAAGAAATATTCTATATCTAGATTTTCAGTTCAGTTCAGTTCAGTTGCTCTGTTGTGTCCGACTCCTTGCGACCCTGTGGACTGCAGCACGCCAGGCCTCCCTGTCTTATCACCAACACCCAGAGTTTACCCAAACTATCTAGATTTTGGTGACTGTTAAATGGATTATGTAAAAACTCATTAGTTATGAGCTTAAAATAGGCCTGTTTCATTATATGTAAAATATACCTCAATAAAGTTGACTTAATACATTTTGTAATTCTCAATTTTTGACGCTAAAAATATTTCTCAGAAAGCATCTAATTTTTGCCTCTCAAGCATTTGGCTAAAACCATTATAAATGTCTTACTAGGGGCTAAGTAATATTTACCTCATAGAGTGAGGATAAAAAGTCTATTAATTGCTTAGCTTCTGCCTTTCTTGAATAAATGGTATTTAATTGTTAGCCTTTATTATATTATGGGTAATATTGTTTAGTTACAAGTGCATACTCTGGAGTTGAAATGGTAGCTGTATGGATTTGAGCAGGTTTCTCAAACATTCTTATTCTCAGTTAACTCACCTATAAATTGAAGAAAGTAAATTTTGCATCTTCATAGGGTAGTTTTCAGGATTAAAATAACAATTCTGTGACCACACATGGCCTTTACCTTATTTTACCATAATGTTTTTAGTTCATTAAAAATAATTTAAATAACTGTATTTGTTCCTGGACATTATTTTGAGAGGTTTTCAAAATTTCATTTCTATTCAATTAAAAAAAATTAGACTATAATTCTATTATTATTTCTGAGTATATACTCAGAGAAGGCATGGCTGATTCTGTAATATGGATATGCATAGCTTTGGCTGTTTGTTGGAATTTAGTTGGCCTTGGAATAATACTGTCATTGCAGCTCAGAGTCATTTCTTTGGAAAACTACTGTGCACTTCAGCAGGTGTTAGGATTTAAATGCAAGCCTCAGAACACCTGTGCGTTTTATGTAGTTGTTTTATGCACATACCACGGCTGCCTTGTCATAGCTTGTAGCCATCTGTTTTACTTTTGATCTTTCACCTTTCTCACTTTCATTCCTAAAAAATGGCTAGTCTTATGTTTTCTTGCCACTGCATTAGTGTTCAAATACTAATAACTTGTTAATGAATTTCCCATGATACACATCCAGAACTTCATATTCCTTGGCTCTGCTGTTGAAAGCAATCAGGCAGGAAGGCTCAAGGCTCACTACATAACTAGATTAGGAGGGTTTAAATGATCTGGTATGTTTATTAAATAAAAAGTGTTTTCATGCCACACGAGTTTAACATTTTTTATGTCCCCCGCAAAAAAGTCCCCAAACAAAAGCAGAAGTGAACGAAGCCAATTCTTAAATTTAAAAAGTTACTTTTTATAATTCTTGCTTGACCTTTGTTTGAGTTTTGTTTAGTCGCTTTTTAAAAAAATGCTCTTGAAATCCTTTCTGATGTCTTTTTGCTTTTTGTCTGTGCTGTGTGGCATTCAGGATCTTATTAATAGTTTCTCAACCAGGGGTCAAACCCGTCTCCCTGCATTGGAAGCGTGGAGTCTTAACCACTAAACATTGAGGGGAGTTCTGTTTTTTAGTTCTTTATACTAAAAGTTTGTATTATTTCCCATAAATGTGAATATAAGGAAATTGCATCAAAAGAATAATTGTTTTTCCCTTCTCAAGTTCATCATGATTCTTTAGGAAAATGCAACCATGTTTTAAATGTTATAAATGCTAAATTTATTATTTTTAAACAATTTTTATCCTAGTTTAGGGGAAATAAACCACATCCTCTATTGAGACTAATTTTATTAATCTATTGTTCAGTCTCTGAAAACCAAGCACAGTACTTAATATCCTTTGTGTTTGAAGCGATACTGTCTCACAGATGTCTTCTTGTTCACTTGAACAGAATCTTGCTTCAGCAATGCATATTATTTATTTACTTGTGTTTTAAGGAAGTATCTGGGCAAAATGACAGATCAGTTTACAAAGCTCTTTTTAAGGTGGAATGTCACAGGTGAATGAGGGGCTTTCATTTTCAGAATTGTGCAAAGAAAATTTCTATAGGTTCCTTGTATTAGTCTGAGAAATTTGAAAATTCTGAATCTTTTTTTCCTTTGTTTTGGAGAGTTCCTTTATGAATTGAGAAACAGCATCATCTGCCTGGTGTTTCTCATTAATAATCACTTTTTATATATTTCCTTTGACTATGGGGACTTCCCTGGTGGCTCAGACTGTAAAGAATCTGCTCTCCATGTGGGAGACCTGGGTTCAGTCCCTTAGTCGGGAATATCCCTTAGAAAAAGGAGTGGCTACCCCTCTCCAGTATCCTTGCCTGGAGAGTCGTGTGGACAGAGGGCTGGTGGGCTACAGTCCTTGGGGTTGCAAAGAGTTGGACACAACTGAGAGACTAACACTTAATGATATTTAGTGAGAGGTTTGTGAAGTTTTTAACTTTAATTGGACTTAGAAATTGAAGTATAGTTTTTAATGCAAGTGCTGTGACTTGTAATAATGAGAGTTTATGTTATATGTTTATAGAAGTTTATGTAATAATAGGACTTCTTGGAAATGGAATATTGTGTCTAATAAATTCTGGGCAAGATTTGGGTGATCATCAAAATAGGCCATGGTCCAGAGTTTGTTTTTATGTTGGTGACTGGAAACTTTGAATGTATTTTCTCATAGAAAGATTATGATAAATGGTGGCAAAGTTCCCAAGATAGCCTATAAAAACTGGTTTTAATTACAGTGAGCAGCATACCTGGTAAATAGTTCCAACTTCAAGGAACATGTTCTCCTTATCCATGCCACCTGATCCATAGTAGTGAGCTTCTTGCAGCTCTGATAGTAAGTATCAAGAGTAGAAAAGAAAGGAGCTGATAGAGGGAGGGAGTTTTCTCCTCCATGGTTTTAATTCAAATTGTTTATTACTGGAAGCAAATTTAGTCATTCACAAAGAAGAGCCTTAAGGTTGGCCATGCTTTAAGAGAAGGCTTAAAGACAGGAGTAGGCTAAATAACCAGGTGTAAAAACTGTAGAAAGGACCTGAAGATGAAAAGTGATAATGGCATTAACTTTTTCCAGGGTGTTGTGGCTAAGACATGCCTTATAGCAATAGTATGAAATCTAAGCTTTAGTGCAGTGTAGTTGTTAAGGAGTAGGGATGGCATGCTGGAACAAAACAGTTCCCATATTTTGTAGGGAAGTTTCTGCTTTATAAGATAAAATCTACATCATCCAAATTTGTTTCTGTGCAAGGGTTCTAATTTCTCTACCTTCTCCATACTTTTTTTTCTTTGTTTAATAATAGTCATCCTAATGGATATGAAGTGACCCCCACCAACTTTAAAGCCACTTCTCTGTTCCTGCTGCTTGTCTGGGGACATGTTCTTTCTCTGATTCATTGACACAGAAATATATTTATTAGTAAATTGATTCATTCACTATGTCAGTGTCAGTCAGTGAGAGCTCTTGAGGAGCAAGATGGTGGTGAACATGAAGATGAGTAAGACATCACCTTTATTCTTGAGTTTATAACTTAGTGGGAGACGGTAGATGATTATAATTCAGAGTGATAAATGCCATGACAGCAATTACCGCATACACCTCAAAAACATATTAGAGTGTTTTTAACTTATTTATCATTAAGCTATGAAATAAGGCACACCGTCTCCAGAACTATTCAACATTGTCCTAGAGGCATTAGTTGGTGCAGTTAGAGAAGAGAGAGCAATTTAGAGGCATAAGGCTTAGAAAATAATTGAAACCAAGAATTCAGCAAAGTAGCACGATATAAAATTATATCTAGAATCAATAGCCTTCAAATATACAAGGACTTATAAGCAGAATTCCTGATGGCCCAGTGGTGAAGAATCTGCCTGCCCATGTAGGAAATGTGGGTTCGATCCCTGGGTCAGGAAGATTCCCCTGGAGAAGGAAATGGCAACCCACTCCAGTGTTCTTGCCTGGGGAATCCCATGGACAGAGGGCCTGGCAGGCTACAGTCCTTGGGGTCTCAAAAGAGTTGGACACGACTTAGTGACTGAAGCAACAACAAAAGAAATATAATGATAGAGAAACTTCACTTTTAACAACAACAGAGAGGAGAAAACACTGATGAATAACCTTATGAAGGAGTGTGTAAAAATGCATGAGGCAAACTTTAGAGTAAACTTCAATGAATGAAAAGATATTTTTTTGTGTGGATAGGATGGCTCAACAACATAAAAACCAGTTTGCAAAGTAAAGTAAATGAAAGTACAGAGGAAGAAATAAAGATGAAAACAGACATAAATGAAGTAGAGAATAGAGGAAAGTAGATCTAATTGATAAATCAAAACTGTGATTTTTTAAAATTGACAAAATAGACAAACCACTAGCTAACTATCAAGGAGGTAAAAGGGAGAAAGAACAGATGAAAAAAGAGAAATGACAAAGAGAAAATAACCGTGGGATTGGAGAAAAATCTGAACAAATTACAAGAGACTACTTTGCAGACTTCTGTAAAAATATGTTTAAAAACCTAGATGGTATAAATAATTTCCCAGGAAAATATTATGCACCAAATCAGCCCATTAGAGACAGAAAGCTTAAATACGTCGATATACGCTGGAAAAAAATTGAGAAAGTTAATAAGCCCGTAGAAAAGCAATGAGCCCATGTGGTTTCGCAGGGGAATTCTATCCCCCAAATTATCAAAGACCAGATAATTTTAATGTTGTATCGACTAGGCAATAGAGAGGAAAGGATAGAGAGGAAAGTGGAATTTCTAATTTTCTTTAGAAAACAAATATTAATACCTAATCCTGGCAAGACAGGACAGAAAAAGATATTGCAATCTAACATATAAACATATGAGAAAAAAACTTGAGCAAATAGATTCTGATACCAAATTAATTAAAGTGTGTAACTCTTAGGAAAGCTTCTTGAGTTGAATTCAACCCATTTATTCTAATATTTTCAATTTTATAGCTTAACTGTTGATAGCTGTGCAGTTTCCTTGATCACTGCTTTACAGGTGTCCCTTAGATTCTGTTATGTAGTGTTTTCATTATTATTTTTGTTAATGATTCTATAGTTCCAGTTTGTATTTTTTCTTTTATAAAGTTGTTTTACTAAAGGTTCAATTTCAGAGTTAGAAGGGTCTTCTTTATAAAAAAATTTAACTCATTTTTGGTTTATTATATTTTGCTCCTAGACTTTTTTTTAATAATATTTTTTTTCTGTAGAAGCTTTCTCATGCTTTCTTTGAGATGTAATGTAATGTAGGATCAGGGGGAATATTGCAGATGCACTTGACAACTAAGTATAAAGGATGTGAAGTTTGAGATATATACGTGTGTGTGTGTCTTAGGGGCATTAGTTACTCAGTTGTACTGACTCCTTAGAACCCCATGGACTGTAACCTGCTAGGCTTCTCTGTCCATAGAATTTTCCAGGCAAGAATACTGAAAGAGGCTTGCTATTTCCTACTCTAAGGGATATTCCCGACCCAGGAATCAAACCTGTGCCTCCTGCATTGGCAAGCAGATTCTTTACCACTAGCATCGCCTGGGAAGCTCAGTAAACATGTAACACAGGCTGTTGTAAGTCAAGGAGTTTCTAGTTCTTTGCTTTTAGCAAATTTATAAGAGGAGCCAGTCAAGTTGTCAATTGCCACATCATTAAAAATAATTTTTGATGCTAGATCACAATGTAAGTTGTGACAGTAAAAATTTTTGCTATAACAAAACTCAAGGATGATTTGCTTGTGAATAATTGTCAGTGATTATGCCTAAAAAACTCTGAAATAAGAATAAAATAGAGAAACTATCTTTTTTAGCAGTAAGAAATACTTCCTTAGATACAGCAGTGTACATTTTTTTAAAAGCCCTATCTGTCTCATTGAGAAGCATACCTAGTAAGATTTTACATGTTTAGAAAGAGTTATTTGTAAAAATTTGTAATATTCATGTTCCATTACTTATTTGCTAATAATAATTGCAATAATGGCTAATTCCACAAATTTTTAAAATGTTCATGTGTATGATCACAGGCAATACAAATTTCTGAAAATTTGAATTAATATTCATGTTTTTGATGCATAGGTTTGTGAGAGTGAGCAACAAAATGTAACATTAGATAGAAATCTATGGAGAGTAGAATAAAAGGAAGATCAAGAAGAAAAAGTTGATGCAAAATTCCTGATATATTTAACAGAATTTATGTATTTTTGAAGTAGTTAAGGGTAGATATCAGCTTACTGTGATATTTAGATTCTTTTCAGTACATTTAGAGGAGTGACATAGCACCTTTGAGATATTAATATTTACAATAAGCCAGAAACTTCATCCTTTGTATTTCAGCTGCTAATGAAAAATTTTAGATACTAATTAAAATTTTAAATGTAATGAAAATGTTGAGGAGTATATATACATAGTTTTCAAAATTCTTTTATGAGGTATGAGCGTTAAGTTTGAAGACCATTGCCATGGACTTAATTTGAAGAGAAGCTGAGTTAGAGATGACCATTGCAGAATGCACAGAGATGGTATACAGTTTTGACAAATATGGCAGTGAACATGGATGGTGAAATGGATGATGAAAAGTGGATGATGACTGGTAATTTAAAAAGTCTTGAACACGAATATGGCAGTCATAGTTCATCTTTTGAGTTCAGTTACACCGAATAGTGAAGTCTTGTTTTCTTTCTATAGTATTTAAAATAATTCTCCCATTTATGAAATAATAAAATTGTATCCACCACTGGTATTTCTGGCATAGTCCAGGTAAAAATATTTGTCTTGACCCATTAGAGGGCAGCATGAATTTACCTTTGGAATTAGCTTTCATGGTGTATGAATGCTTTTGAGTCACAGACTTAATGTCAGCATCAGTTAAATAAACTGTGAAGTTTCTTAGTTCAAATTAAAATCTTTCATTTGGAATTTTTGTAATATAATAAAAAATAGCTGTATAAAAGTGAACCTTTTTTTTTTCTTTCTTCCCTCACTTTCCCTGTCCCTGGTAAGCACAGTAGAGCTTTAATAAATTTGTAAAGTTACTCAGTTTGATTCCAAACTCAAGATTTATCTTGATGAATTACCAGGTGCTCCTTGAAAAATGGATTTGAAGATAAGTTTGCAAAATGCCGCATCCTGTATCCTCTGAAGACTCCTTACAGATTCTTAAAAATGTCATGCAGGAAATGATTTGTCCAAGTGGTTCTCAGCCCTGACTGGAATGGCAGGCTCTCCTGGAAGGCTTTTACACATCTGATGGCAGGCTCTGTCTGGACTAATTAAATCAGTATTTCTGGCTGGGGCATCTGAACACCAGTGTTTAGAAATGTTCCCCTGGTGATTCTAATGTGCAGTCATTGGAATACTAACCCAAACACACAGTACCCTCTGTTAATATCAAAGATTACTTTATGATATGTTGGTTTAAAGTAGTCATAGAACTTTTGAAAGAGCTAAGTAGAAGGTAAAAGTTACAGTTAACCACAGACCTCAGGGAATCAATTGTTTCTGGACAGCCAAGGGTTCCAAATCATGAAGGATTTCACCCTTTTTTGAAAACTAAACTTTTTTTACTTCAGTGATTGTGGAGAGAAAATTTTCTAAATGTTATGGCATACCTTTTTCATGTTAAAAATGTCAACAGTGCGGTTATCCTCCAACTAAAAATAAATTTAAATTAAAAAGATGCTAACAGTTATGAGCATAAAGAATCTCACATGCTGACTCAGTCTCAACCATATAAATGACAAGTGTTACTCTAAGCCTCATGAAATTATGGTTTGTCCTTATGGTTGACATCAGTTTCTTGAGCACCTTATTACTTCATAAATCACCCTTGACAGTTAGGTTGTCACCTTATTTCTTGTTGCATGTCAGAGCACTTGTGTATACAGTGCTTGCCTGCTAATTTAATGTTCTTAAACTGCTGTTGTCTTGGAAACTGGTATTAGAATTGGGAGCAGAGTACCAGTAACGAGGTTTTCGATTGGGCTCTGAGGTGCTCCTATAAGAATGAGGCTGTTTAGTTGCTAAATCGTGTCCAACTCTTTGCAACCCCAGGACCTCAGGACTACCCCTGTAGTCCACCAGGCTCCTCTGTCCGTGGGATTTCCCAGGCAAGAATACTGGAGTGGGTTGCCATTTCCTTCTCCAGGGGATCTTCCGACCCAGGGATTGAACCCACGTCTCCTGCATTGGAGGCATTGGTGGGTGGATTCCTTACAGCCAAGCCACCTGAGAAGCCCAAGTGTGAAGTTCATGAGCTTTATTTAGTTCATGAATTTTTTGATGTCATAATTTTTCACTTCATACATTTTGAATTTTTTCTGCATCCTAGGTAGAATGAGGTTGCCAGCTAACTGAATACATGTTTGGAGAATTATATGTTTATAATTAATGTGTGTGTGTGTATATATATATATATTTAATGACAGGAAGATTGGACAGAAGAAATAATTGCTTTGATACATTTCAAATAATGGCTTCCTCACAAGTTAATGCTGCTAAGTCACTTCTGTTGTGTCCGACTCTGTGCGACAGTAGCCCACCAGGCTCCCCCATCCCTGGGATTGTCCGGGCAAGAACACTGGAGTGGGTTGCCAGTTCCTTCTCCAATGCGTGAAAGTGAAAAGTGAAAGTGAAGTTGCTCAGTTGTGTCTGACCCTCAGCGACCCCATGAGGGTATCGTTTGCGCACAGGTTTTTCCTCTTCTTTTGAATATAGTTCTTTTCTCTCTCTTTGTGGATATGTATGTTTAAAAAAAGATATGTCTCATTTCCAAAATGAGACTATTTGCTGGTAAATAATGCGTATTCTTATGAAATTGTCTGCAGAGTCTGATAGTTTTATTCATGTCATCTCTACAAAAATACTCCTTTATTGACTTAACCTTTTTATTTGGTATTGCTTTTTTCCTCCAGTCAGGGTCCTTGTGTACTTTCTCTGTTCCTTTATTGCCCTTTGTCTCCAGAGTCTCTTGGGAACCAAAAGAAAAAAAGTTTTTTTTGTAGTTTTTGAAGTTAAGGTGTAACGGTCTCTGTTCACTGATTAAAAAAAGAAAAAGAAATAGGACTGCAGAGAATTTTTCTTTGGAAGAAAAAAACCTTTTTTTCTCTGAATTGTGTATCAAAAATCAATAGAGAAAGATATTGGTTCTACATAAAATATTTCCTAATATTACTGTCTGAGTATAAGTAGTAAATATCCTACTTTTGCAGTAGTGTGACCTAGTACCTATTTATGTAAACATACACACACATAGGTGGCTCAGTGGTAGAGAATCCGCCTACCAATGCAGGAGACACAGGTTTGATCCCTGAGTGGGGAAGGTCCCCTGGAGGAGGAAATGAATAACCCACTCCAGTATTCTTGCCTGGCAAGTCCCATGGACAGAAGAGCCTGGTTGGCTATAGTCCATTGTGTCACAAAGAGTCAGACGCAACTTAGCTATGAGCACGCATGCACATATATAAATAAAACAGAAGGTCTGTGATGCAATACATGTGTGTTGCAGTCTATAATATTTTCTATTTGGTTTTATTAAAAATGCTAGTTGTAATTCATTAAATTTATTTCATGACTCCTTGATGGGTCATCATTTGTACTTTGAAAAACGCTAATCTAGATGACTTCTAAGATTTCTTCCAACACCAAGATTCTATGTTACTATGAATCCACATTCTTATGCAAAATCAAAGTTCATCATAGGGAACTATGATCTGAGTTCATGAGATGGGAACCATCTCATCCTCTATCGCCCCCAAATTTTCATCTGGTATTCTCTTACCTTGCTGAACTCACTTGTTCTAGGTGATTTTTAAAATAGATTTCCTGAAATTTTCTCTGTAGATAGTCAGCCATCTTCAAATAGTTTTTTATTTCTTTCTTTATGATCTGTATGCTTTTTATATCCTTTTCTTGTCTCATTGCACTGACTAGCAAGCATTTATAGCACTATGTTGAATACAAGTGGTGGGGCATACCTCTTTGCCTCATTCTTGATCTTGGGGGAAAAAAATTTAATCTTTAATGATTAAGCATCATTTTAGCTGTGTGTTTTAAAAGTAGATTTTTAAAAATTAAGTTGAGAATGTTCTTAACTAGATTTTTGAGAATTTTTAAAATGAATGAGTGTTATTTTTGTTAAATTCTTTTGCTGCAGCAATTGATTTGTGATTTGTCTTTTTGAACTTGTCATTGTGATAGATTCATTAATTGACTGTTGAAAATTGATTTTTGAATATTGTATGCCTTCAGTATATGCCACTTGGTCATGATCTGTAATTTTTATGTATGTTGTTGAATTTTCTTTACTAATAATCGGTTAAAGATTTCTGCTTTTATAGTCAAGATGGATATTTGTCTATAGCTTTTTTGATTTGTTTGGTACATTCCTTGATTTTGGTATCAGGATAGTACTGGACTCAAAAGGATTGGGAATTGTTCATTTTTCTGTTTTCTGGAAGAAATTGCACAGAATTAATTCTTTAAATGTTTGATAGAATTCTGTAAAACGTATGGATTTGGACTTAACATTTTTCAGGACCTTTAAAATTATGAATTCAGTTTCTTGAATACTTATAGGACTATTTAAGCCATATGTTTCATTTTAAATCACTTGTGACAGTGTGCTTTTTGAGGATTTGGTCCATTTTGTCTAAGTTGTCAAATTTCATGTGTGTAAAGTTGTTCTTAGTATTCCTTTATTATCCTTTTTATGTCTACAAAGTCTGTAGTGATATCTTGTTTCATTCCTGTTATTGATAATTGTCTCATCATATTTTATTTGCCAGACTAATCAGAGGTTTGTCAGCTTTATCAGATTTTCAAAGGACCAAGCTTTTTGTTTCATTGCTTTTCTCTATAGTTTTTGTTGCTGTTGTTTTCAGTTTTATTGACTTCTGTTTTAGATTTACATCTTGCTTTGGGTTTATGTAGCTCTTCTGTGGTCTTTAGATGGAAGCATAGGTTATTGATATGAGAGTTTTCCTCTTTTCTAATGGACACATTTAGTGCTATAAATTATCTCTTAGTATTTCTTAGTTTCAGCTCACAGATCTTGATATGTTGTATTTCATTTGCATTCAGTTAAGTATGTATTTACTTATTTCCTTTGATACTTCTTCTTTTACCTAAGGATTGTTTTAGAAGTGTGTTGTACAGTTTCCAAATATTTGGAGATTTTTCCTGTTACCTTTCTGCTACTCATGCTTAGTCTGATTCTCTCGTGTTGGAGAGTGTAGTCTGTATGATTGTACTTCTTTTAACTTGAGATTTATTTTATGGCTCAGCATATTGTCTTTCTTGGTTTATATTCCATGGGTACTCAAAAGGAATATATATTCTGCTGTTGTTGGTAGAGTGTTCCATAAATATTGATTAGATCATATTGGTTGAAAGTGTTAAGCTTGTATCTTCACTGATTTTCTGTCCGGTTGTTCTATCGATCGTGAGAAGTATATTAATGTCTCCAAGTAAAATTGTGGGCTTGTCCATTTCCCTTTCATTTCTGTTTTTGCTTCACGTATTTTGTAGCTTTGTTGTTTGGCACTTAACACATTTAAAATTACTGTATCTTCTTGGTAAATTGACCCTTTTATCTTTATGTTGTTTCCCTTTTTGTTTCTGGTAATTTCTTTGCTTTGAAATCTAGTCTGATATTAAAATAGTACTCTTTTATTACCTATCATTTTATTCTCAGCCTGCCTGTAATCTTATATTTTCTACAGAAACTACTTTTCTTATAGACAGTATATATTTGGATAATGTTTTTAAATTCACTCTGCCAGTTTCTATCTTTTAGTTGGAATATTTTGACCATTTATATTTAATGTAATTATTGATATGGCAGGGTGTAAACCTACCATTTTATTTTGTTTTTCATTTCATCAGTTAATTACTATCTGTTTTTCTTTTGTCTGTTTTCTTTTTTCCTGCCTTCATATGGGTTGCTTGTGCCTTATGTATGCTATTTTGATTTACCTGGTATTTCAATGTATATCCTTTTGTATAGATTTTTAAATGCTTGCTCCAAATATTATGTTATACATGCATAACTTATCAGAGTCTACTGGTATTCGCATGTTATCAGTATAAGTAATGTGAGAAACCTTAGCCTCCCTGTAAATCCCTTAATAGTATTTCATTTGTAATACTGTTTTAAATGTGCACTTTGAGAACCCTATCAGATAGTGGTATTACGTTTTTTTTTCCCCCAAGCATTAAATAAAGCATAGAAATCAAAATGAGGGGAATCGCCTCAGTTTATCTATAATTATTCCCTTGTTCTTGTTTCCTTTTGAATGTTCCAAGATCTTATCATTTTCTTTCCATTTCAAGAACATTCTGTTTCTATTCTTTCAAGATAGGTCCACTGGCAATGGATTCTTTTAGTTTAACTTCATCTGAAAATGCTTTGATTTCCCCTTCATTCCTGAAATTATGATAAGCCTATTTGATGTTGAATTTTGTGTTGATAGTTTTTTTTTTTCCAGTACATGATAAATGTTTTGTCACTTTCTCCTGGCCTCCATGGTTTCTGATGTGATATCCACTGCAATTCAAATTGATTTTCCTTTATTGGTAGGTTGTGATAATGTGTCATTTCTCTCTTGTGGTGTTTAAATTTTTTCTTTTATTTAATTTTCAGGAGTTTGTCTTGGCATAGTTTTCTTTGGGTTTATCTTGTTTGGAGTTTGCTCAGCTTCTTGAATCTATCAGTTTACATCTTTTGAAAACTTTGGTAATTTTCCAGCCATTTTAGAAGAGGACTTACTTTCCAACCCTATACACTTTTTCTTTTCTTCTTCTGAGACACCAGTTACCCAAATGTTTAGATTGTTTGTGATAGCCCTGCAGTTGTATGAGTCTTTGTTAATTTTTTTTCTCCAGTCTATTTTCTCTCTGTTACACTGATTGAAAAATTCTTGTCCTAGGCTCACTTTTGCTGTTTCTTATCTCTGTCATCTTTGTTCTACTCTTGAGCCTTTCCAGTGACTTATTCATTTTGGTTGTATTTTTTTCCAGTCCTTAAACTTCTACTTGTTTCTTTATATCTTACGGTTTTTGTTTTTCTGGACACAGACTTCCTATTTTTTTATTTAAGTATGTCTGTAATTGTTTAGTGAAGTATTTTTACGACAACTGCTTTAAAAATACTTGTCAGTGATTCTGACATCTGTGTTGTCTTTCCTTGGTATCTAGTGATTGTCTTTTTTCATTCAGGTTGAGGTTTTCTTGGTTCTTGGTATGATGACTGATCTTGTTAGAATCTGGCATTTTGGGTATTATGTTGTGAGATTGTGGAGCTAACTTAAATCTCTTTAGTAGGTTTTTTCTGATACTGCACCAGCAGGAAAGTGAGGACTTTGTCACGCTATTGCCAAATCTGGATGGAAATTCAGGTTTCCTACTTAGTGTCATGGACACCTCATAGGGCAGAAGAAGGCTCATTATCTCTGGGTAGGAATACAAGTCCCAGCTTCACATGGCTATCTCTGACAGCATTCCAACAGTGGGAAAAAGAGCTCCTCATTATAGCTGGGGGAGAATGGAAATCTAGGCTCCTTCTGTAAATCTTGCTGGCAGAGATGGGATGGAATTGCAGCTTTTTTGTGGTGCATTGTTGGAGTATAGCAATTATTATCTAAAAGCTCTCTGTCTTGCATGATTGCCCTTTTCCTCATCCTTTGGCTGGAGAGAATAAGCCTTTCTTTGTGTGTATGTGTGTGTGTGTGTGTGTGTGTGTGTGTTGTCTGTACACACTGACATTTCAAGATTGCTGGCTTCTTAGCACCCAGTTCAGGGTACATTAGGCAAAAAGAAATCCTGGTATGCTATTCGTCTGGTCCCAGTTCTTTAGCTAGCTTCCCTTCTCCGGCCTTCAGAATTTTGTTAAGTTTATGGTACATGTAATGATCTGGAGTTTTAGTGTACTTAGTATGAGGAGAGGAGAGAAGTACATCAACTCTGTCTTATCCTGGAACCCATAATTTCCTTTCATGTGTATAAATTTTATTAGACTTTAGGAGTAAAGCATCATACATAGCTAATTTAATGTTTCAGTAAACATAGAAGTTTGTATTTTGTTGCTAGAAAATTTTTCACAAAAGGTTTTTGAATAATAAGACTACCAAAAGTGGAAAGTAGGTGTCAGAATCTGTTTTTGTTAGTAAAAGACTATAGTAAGTCTCATAAAATGTAGTTTAAAAAAAATCTATGTCTGATTTGGCATTTTTCCTTCTTAGCTTCACATTTTCTTAGTTCCTCTTGCTACCTTTTAGGATAAGCATATATACAACCTTTGATTTACCTATCTATAATCTTACCTTTCAGAGGTGCTGCTACTAATATTTTGTTCGAAGTAATATATTCCTCTTTTACTTAAAATGTATTAAGATTTTCCATGTAACTGTCTGTACACTTAATAAGTTTGCTTAGCATTCACTGTAGTAATATGCCATAATTTATTGTTATTTTTGTGTTGTTTGTTGCTAGTCACCATGAAGTAATAATAGCACAAATAATAATCATGGGGAAGTTTCCAAGCAGAACAGTAGTTCTAGTCTGTGATTTCCATTTCTTTTTAGAGAGTGTAAAAATAAAGCAATTTGGGACATTTGATCCTACTGGATAGGGTTCACTGGATCTCTCGCTTTAGACTTAAGACTGTTGAAGGCTGTAGGGTCCCCTTCCTCTATGACTGCTGCCTCCTAGCCTGAAGCTACTGTTAGGGTTGAACGCTAGGTGATGTTCCATTTTTGTCTTAGATGAACATGTGGCATTTCAGGGACACCCAGATTAAATTTCCCACTTCACCCAGCCTCTGCACCTACAGGAATGTTAATTCCCTCCCATGGGAATCAGATGCAAGTATGTGTGTAATATATGCCTGGGAGGCAGTCATCAGTGGAGTACTCTGTATATGGGGTTAGGTTCTTCACCAAGTTTGCTCTTCTAATCAGAGGAAATGGCCACTGAGCATGGAGAATGTTCATTAAATTCAATTCACTGGGAGGCACTTTCAAGTTTCTGGCTTTTGCCAGTGTGTGGAGGTTACTGCCATTTGCTGAGATAGGGGAGAACTGGGGAGAAACTGACTTGAAATGGAAAGTAAGACCTCAGGTAAATGTTCCAGTAAGACATCCAAGAGGAGTTGTCAAATCTAGTTTGATACAGGAGATGACCCCAGATAGCAGCTGACTGCAGGCCCAGTGCCCTCGAAGGCCCTGGTCTACTTTCTGACCTCATGGCTTACTCTCTACCATGTCAACTCCACTGTAGCCACACTGGCTGCATTTTCCAAATGAGTTGTCCAGTCCATAGTTGTAAGCTGTTTTTCTGTTCCCTGTCACTAGCAGAGCTTTTTAGTCATGCCGTTCATGGCCACCCACCTGGCTTCACCCTGACATTCCCAGTCCCTGTCCTGTCCTTTTTGTGTGCCATTTGGTGGCACCTGTACTGTCTTTGTGTGACTGCAGTGTATAAAGCAGAGAGGAGCGATGATACAAAGTGAAGCTGGAGAAGGGTAGATGAAAGTGAGCTTCTCCAGGGCTTTCCTTTGGCATTTGGCCTCTATCTTAAGAGGAGTGAGAGATGAAGGTTTTCAAGGAGGAGGAAACATAACCATAGTTGCATAGAGAGGTGATAAGAGAGGGGTTAAGAGTGGTTATGAGTTAATCAAATAGGAATCTCTTGCATTAGAATAAAGACAAAAGCAAAGCATGTAATAATCCATGCACCTTGTTAGGTGTTGAAGAAACAAGAATGATGGAATATGATTCTCTCTCCCAATTAAGGAGAGTCTAGATGGTTAGAGAGGTGATTTCAATCTGAAGGTAAGTGCTCCAAAAGAGGAAGGGCCCAGTGTTGTGGGAGCATAATGCCTCAGAGTGTTCAGGTTTGTAAACTTGCATTAAATATTTGAGCAGCTTTCACAAATAATCTCTCAGAATTTTAAAATTTAGAACCTGAAGCGATATTTGTCTCATCTCTACTGATGAGAAAATTTCCCAAATTGCGTTTTAAGGAAGTTTAGTTTGAGGGGATGTTAATGACTACTTCTTAAAAAAACCAATTGAGTCAATTTGGAGAATCTGGATTAAACCAAAAAGTTCCTTTACTGCACAGCTTCTCAGAACTTATGGTATGCTTATGTGTGTTATAAATCTTCTAGAAATATATCTAATGTATAGTATTTCCCAAACTCATTTGGTGATGGATTCTGTTATGATTGTCTGTGGATATAGAACAGACTTTAGGTAATGCTGGTTTACATGATTTCTTCATGATCTTAACTAGTTAAAGGTAAGCAGTATGTTTCCATGACTGTGTCTCTTGATTTTTTTTTCTAAGACATTTCAGTATTAACATACAGAATGGCATTAATTATGAAAATACCAGAATTCTTATGGCCACGTTTTAATACCGTTTTACATGTGGGGTGAATGAAACTGCTTGCTTGCAGAGTCGCTTCAGTTGTGTCCCACTCTGCGACCTTGTGGACCATAGTCTGCCAGGCTTTTCTGTCCTTGGGATTTCTCCAGCAAGAATACTGGAGTGGGTTGCCATTTCTTAATCCAGAGGATCTTCCTAAGTCAGGAATCAGACTCCCATCTCTTGCCTCTTCTGCATTGGCAGGCAGGTTCTTTACCCCTGAGCTACCTGGGAAGCCCCTTACAATGCTGTAGACTAAATCTTTTTTAAAAATAATTACTTCAAATGATCTTATAATCAGCAGAATAATATTCTTACTGGGTTTTGCTGGCCTAGCAAATCACTGATTGACTTCTTCCTCCTAAAGTAGCCAGAGTAAATTTTCTCAGACTAGTTCCTCTTTGATATGTGTTGCTACCAATTTCGTTTGGCATAACTGTTTCTATTATGTATTCTGTTTGATAACTCTCTTCTTTACTCTAGAGAGAGTTGATTTAATTTTTGTTTTGAAATATATGAACGCTTTTATGGATGAATTTATTTCCCTTAACAAATTTTATGGTTTGGGAGAAGCAAAAACAATATCAAACCAGAATAAGAATAATGGAATTATGCCTGTCTTGTTCAAAGTTACCTAAAGCATAATGTTTTTAGGAATCAACTTGGAATATGTAGATACCTCTAACGTACTTAAACATGTCCTTTTCAATATAATTTTTGGTTTGAGTTGTAATATAGAAACTTATTTTTATTCTGGGTCATCTGAGAGAGTTGTAGAGAATAGCTATCAAGTATGGGTTGTTAACACTTCACTATCAACACTTCATGTATGAAGAAGAAAACCAGCCGAATATAGTAGGCGTCTGTTTCTTTTATTTTAGCATTTCATCCCTTTCCCAAATCTTTTCATAATAAATTCTCATTGTTAGACAGATGAAACTGGGATCATGTCCTCCCTTCAAATAGCAAAGAAGCATATACAATCTCCTGATTTAAAGAACTTACTCCTTTGTTCATACAGGTGCAAAGAGAAATTGCATAAAATACACTACTAAAGAAGATTGAGGGCTTCCCTGATAGCTCAGTTGGTAAGGAATCTGCCTGCAATGCAGGAGACCCTGGTTGAGTTCCTGGGTTGGGAAGATCCCCTGGAGAAGGGAAAGGCTACCAACTCCAGTATTCTGGCCTAGGGAATTCCATGGACTATACAGTCCATGGGGTCGCAAAGAATCGGACATGACTGAACGACTTTCACTCACTCACTCACTCAAAGAAGATTGACTAGTGGATTATTTAAAATCCAGAGGAACCCAGAATCCAGAGAACTAGTAAAATTAGTGTATCATCAGATAGAAAGATTATGTATTAACCTGTAACACCAAGATGGATACATTCTAGTAATATTAGTTGAACTTTAAGTTTTTTCATCCTTACACCAAAATAATGGTCATAATTCATATCAATCTTTAGGAAGTAAAACTTTAGGAATTAAAAATGTATTGTGGCATTTTTAATGGAAACTATTTGTTAAATAGTTTCCGTGCTTTGAGAGATAGTTAATTTCATTCAGTTTGGCCGGGAATGTCAGAGACACCCAAGAAAGACTTTTCAAAATAAATAAGTCATGGGATAGTGACTACTTTTAAGTGTATCTTGGAAGATACTGAGTTTAAACTTTCAGTGGATGCAACTTTGTTAAACTGCCAGTGAAATTGCAATTATAATTAGAGTTACTCGGGTGGTCTAAGTCTTTTTTAAAAGTAGTATTTCAAATGACCTGAATAGTTTTCTTACTGTATTTAGTTAGTTCAATTAATCCAAGAGTGATTTTTTTTTTTTTTAAAGCCACTACCTACATCACTAACCCCTCCTGAGATAGAATAGCTGTTATTTTAAAAAGGGAAGGGAATGGTATTCCTTTAAGTCACATAGGTTTGGGAAATGATGAATCAGGACACTGTAAACATTTTCTTACTGTGTAACTTCTCAAAGCTTTTGCTTTTTGTGTATATTATTTTTAATTTTTTGGTATTACTTTTATGTATTACAAATTTTTTAAAAGTTGAATATTAGTGTGAACACTGTACCACCCATGCATTCCAGTACCCAACCTGCCCTTGCCAGATTCATGCTTATCCTTTCAGGATATCCTCTGGCTCAATGTGTATATTTACTTTAACAGAGCATCATTCTGTAACAATATTCTGAATCTTTTTAAAGTTTGAGTTACGCCTTAAAGATTATTCCATGTTACTATATGGAGTTGCATCATTTTTTATAACTTAGTGTGAAGATTTTAGGAACTGATAACCGTGGGGGTTTATTTAACCCCTCAGCTCCTCTGTTAATTGTATTGCTCTTTGTATTATGTGTGCATACCCTATGAACCTCCAGAATAATTTAGAATTTAAGTAGTCTGCATATCTTAAAGAAAGTTAAAGGGAAAAAATAGTCTTTCACATTTTCTCACAAGTTCACCATTTTCGTGCTGTTCATTCCTTTCTCAGGATCCAGGTTTCCATCTGGCTTCACTTTAGCCTTGAGTTTTCTTCTTCAGCATTTCTTATAGTGTTACAGGTTTTCTGGCAATAAGTTCCCTCAGTTTCATTAAAATAAATGTGTTTATTTTACTTTTATTTTTGGAGTATATTTTCAGTGAATATAGAATTTTGAAGTGACAGCTTTTTTATTTTTAAGCACTTTAAAGATGTTGTTCCATTGTCTTTTGGCCTCAGTTTTTTTCCTCATGAGAAGTCAACCATTTAAAAGCAGCCATATTTTTGCCTTAACTGACAAAAAAGGAAGTCAGCCATCATTTGAATGATTGTTTCCTATGTGTAATATTTAGGTTTTAACAATTCAGGTATATGTGTCTTGTGTGGTTTTCTTTATATTACTCACTGAATTTGTTGACTTGTGTACTTAACGTCTTTTGCCAAGAGATCTGCCTTCTTTATCTCCTTTCTTCCTGGTGACCTTTTAATATGTCTCACAGATTCCTAAGGCTCTGTTCATTTTTTCCAATCATTTTCCCTCTGTTTGTATAATTTCTGTTGATTAATTATTCAGATTGTATAATTTCTGTTGAGTAATCTTGAGTCTATCATCTCCTTTCTGTTATTTTGCCTATCTAAAATATGAAAATTTTATTTTTCAGTTTTGGAATTTCCATTTTTGTTTTGATAGTTCCCTTTTGAGATTTCCCATCTGTCGTTCAGTCACTAAGTCATGTCTGACTCTTTGCGACCTCATGGACTGCAGCATACCAGGCTTCCCTGTCCTTCACCATCTCCTGGAGTTTCTCAAACTCCTGTCCATTGAGTTGGTGATGTCATCCAACCATCTCATCCTCTGTCATTCCCTTCTCCTGCCCTCAGTTTCCCAGCATTAGGGTCTTTTCCAATGAGTTGGCTCTTCTCATCAGGTGGCCAAAGTCTTGGAGCTTGAGTTTCAGCATCAGTCCTTCCAATGAATATTCAGGGTTGATTTCCTTTAGGATTGACTGGCTTGATCTCCTTGCTGTTCAGGGGATTCTCAAGAGTCTTCTCCAATATCATAGTTCAAAAGCATCAGTTCTTTAGCACTCAACCTGCTATATGGTCCAGCTCTCACATCTGTACCTAACCACTGGAAAAACCATAACTTTGACTATACAGACATTTGTCAGTAAAGTGATGTCTCTGCCTTTTAATATGCTGTCTAGGTTTGTCATAGCTTTTCTTCCTTGAGGTCACTGATCATGCCAAGTGTTGGGAAGTTCTTAGAATGAGCATGTCTACTGGCACTTTCCCTCGCCAGACCTCCCAGACAGCCTTTTAGTTTGAACTCAGCCTGCTGCAACGCCTGATTTGTCCTCTCATCTCTTCATTTGTCCTCTCTTCATCCAGTATTCCCATAGAGCTTAGAGCCTGGCCCTTGCTTGGCCAGTTTGCTCCCCCCAGCCATCCACTCTCACGTGGAGAGGACTGCAGTGTATGGAGGAGCCGTCACGGAGGCGTGGAGCCAGTCTGACCTCCCTCGTCCAGGTTACTTTAGCTTCTCTCTTCGTCAGTTTCCTCAGGTGTCAAATGGAAGTGAGAGTAGCATTTGCCTTCTAGGGCTCTTGTGTGGACTAGATGAATTTCCATATGCACAGTGCTGGTGTAGGGTCACTGCTCAGTAAATGCCTACTGTGATCTCTTCCCCTAGTTAACAAAGATTTGTTGGACTCTTTTTTTTAAAATTCATTTTATTCTTAAAAATTTTTTTTATTATTTTATTTATTCATTGTTGGCTGTGCTGGGTCTTCGTTGCTGCACATGGACTTTCTCTAGTTGGGGCAAGTGGGGGCTACTCTAGTTGGCGGTGCACAGGCTTCTCATGGCGGTGGCTTTTCTTGTTGCAAAGCACAAACCCTAGAGTGCATGAGCTCAGTGGTTGTGGCGCAGACTTAGCTGCTCTGCGGCATGGGCGATCTTCCCGTGTTCCCTGCATTCTCGGGTGGATTCTTATTCACTGCGCCACCAGGGAAGTCCTGTTGGACTCCTTTTAACTGCTCGGCGTCATGCCAGATACGAGACACTAAGACTACAATGAATAAGATTCCCCTTTCCCTGTGTTTGAGCAGAAATCAGTCCATTTACAGCCTTCCTAGAACATCACTTCCAGAAGAGTACGTGAATTATTCACTCTCAACATTTCTTTTAGTAAAGGAGTTTTATGGTCTGTTACAGGGTTCACAGGCATTTTCAGGGGCGGCCTTGCCTTCTTAAAATTAGAGAAGTAAAAGAATGTACTTATTTTGGTGTTATTCGAATTACATTTTCATAGAAAAAGAGTCAAATGACAGCCAAGATGATAAGATTAGCTCTTCATCTGGTTGACATCATCGTAAGTTCACCAGCCCTGCAGTGCTCAATGTCTGGCCAGGATTTCTCCTACATGTCTGGGTGATTTTATTCCCTGGGGATCACTGCACTCATGCACTTGTCAGTCTTGTTGCCTCTATGACTGGGGAGTTCCCAGTTTTACAATCTGAATTATATTGCAAGTTTCTCTCCTTGTCTTGTAACAGCTGTCACTCTCCAAAAGTAAGACTGTATATAGTCTTTTTGTGTGTGTATGAGCCTTTCTTTTGTTCTCTTGAGTGAATTTTTCAGAAGAATGATAAAAGTAAGTAAAAGAGAATAACAGAAATAAATAAAATTTGCTCAGGATGCATTCTTACTTTATTCCCATGTGGGTCTCAGGTTTTCATAATTCGCTTGTGTTCCTCAGAATTCCTCAAATACTTCTGGAATGTTATACACACTGGGTTTGAATGACCCACTGATTTTGATTGACATCCTGTCTTTTTAAGATCATATGGAAGACTTTCTTGAAATCAGTAAAGTCAGTAGGTCATTTTTTTGTTGTTGTTTTTTTACTGTATTGAACTTTTTAGTTGTCTCCATATCCCACTGTAAAACAAAAATAAAACTCTCTCATGTTCTGATCTTTCCTAAATCCAGTACATGTTTTTGTTGTTTCAGTAGTCTTTATATCTAATGGACTGTAATAAAATAATCTTAATACCATACCTAGTTTCATCAGGTATTTTCCACCCTGTTGCTTTCATGCTTTTTCTCTGCCATTTCCTCATCCCTTATCTCATTGAGATGGAAAAAAGCACCCTCCCCTGTTTAGTTGTTCTCCTTTACCTCTGGGTCAGGGCTTCCCTGGTGGCTCAGCTAGCTGGTAAAGAATCTGCCTGCAATGAGGGAGACCTGGGTTTGATCCCTGGGTTGGGAAGATCCCCTGGAGAAGGGAACAGCTACCCACTCCAGTATTCTGGCCTGGAGAATTCCATGGACTGTACAGTCCATGGGGTCGCGAAGAGTTGGACACAACTGAGTGACTTTCGCTTTCTCTTTCCCCTTAGAGTCATGTTTAGGATCCTCTGCTACTGTTTGGACTATATATGTAATTATCTCAGGTGTTATTCTTATGATGGTTTGCTGCTTTTCTTAGTGCAGGTTTCCTGGGAGCTTACTGTTCAATAATTTCCCAGGGTTTTTCTTGCTTCAGTTATCAGAACCTTGACCCACTCGCTTTATTTCCTCATTATTTGTTGACATTCTCACAGTCTCTGGTCAAGATGCACTTCTTCAAAGATTAATTAATTACTAGACTCCTACACTGTGGTTGACTGACACGATACAAAATGGTTTATACGGATAGAATATAACCCCAAACATGTAAATAGATGTCCTTGAGACATAAGACAGAATTTTTAAAAGTATAGTAAAAGTAATGTTCCTTACTTTACATTAGATTCATCTGAAGATTTATTTAGTTGATTTTTCCTGGTCTTTGTAATATCTGGACATGTCAGTGTGTCTTCTGAACACCACCTGATACTTTGAAGTGCATCAGCATTCTCAAATGACTGATGAACCCACCGGCAGTGTTCCTAGGGAGTCACAGAGTGCTGTTCTCCCTGATGTGGTGAGGGTCCTGACGGGGGCACCACCAGCACATGAAGTGAGAGGCTGGAGACCTGCCAGCATCACTGCCTCACCTCCCTCCTGGGCTCCCCTGCAGACATAGTTACATGGAGCTGGCGGCAGGGTCCCTGGGTTTGAGGAGCTGGTGGCAAGGCCCCTACTTTAATTAAGGGAGATAATAAAAAAGCATGAGAGGTGCTGAAGTATCATAAAAGCAATGTGGAATATCTAAAAAGTACAATGGGTTATTTGCCAAAAAAGAGGAGGGCAGACAACCATGATTTCTTACTGTGTTCCGGCCCCGAGTGTAACTTGCTGTGGGTTACAGGCCAGTAGAGGACCAAGCCGGTCCTCTAGCCCAGGATTACATGTCTGCAAAACGCATGCTTTTTCTGCTGCATTATGCTCACTCTTATAAATGTCACCACTTTTGGAATATTAGGATATCATGGCAGACTGATTCAAGTCTAACCTCAAAAGCTGCTTTGCCTACAAAAGAGAATTTGCAGCGTGACTGTAGTCTCTTATCCATACTGTGATCAGGAATAAACTGTCTGAATAATCAGAGGTTGGAACTGTTAATCTTTCATTTTTTTATTGATTTATTTTTAAACTTTTTAGTTTGTATTGAAGTGTAGCTGATTAACAATGCTGTGATGGTTTCAGGTGAGCAGCAAAGGGACTCAGCCATACATATACATGTATCATTCTCCCTGAAACTCCTTTCCCATCCAGGCTACCACATACACTGAGCAGAGTTCCTGTGCTATACAGTAGGTCCTTGTTGATTATCCATTTTAAATGCAGCAGTGTGTACATGTCCACCCCAAACTCCCCAACTGTCCTTTACCCCAGCAACCATCAGTTTAGAACTGTTAGCCTTTTAAAGTTCTAAGTGTTACTCAGCCTGTTCCTTTGTGCAGTAGTCATTACTGAATATCAGTGTCACTGCTTTCAGTATGATCATCTGATTTGTTGCCATGTCATGTTTTTCCTGAAGGTTCATGGCAGAAATGAAAAGTTCATATTTTGCAGGTTAGTGCAGATTCTGAAGTAAGGTGGTTGGGTTTTTTTAATTTGTTTATTTATTTTCTATTATTGATGACAAGCATCCCTAGACCATCTGCATCTGTTGGGGGAAGGGGAGGATAGACAGTTGCAGTCCACCTAGTATTCCCTGGAGAATTTGTGCAGAAAAATTAAAAAATTAATTTAAAATGACTGAAAATTCAATTGCTTAGCATTACCTCAAAGTATTTATAGTTAAAAGCTGGCAAATTTTCTAAAAGTCCCAGGTACTCTTCTACTTTAGCAAAAGGTGCTTTTCACCCTTTTTACACTGTAAAAGGATCCCAGGTAGTTAAGCATGTCCTTTTTTCCATTTCTTTGAAAAGTAGTCTTTGAGTCAGATGATGGTGTTGGCTCCAATGGTCAGTATAATTCCAGTAAGTCATCTGGTATGGATTATAATAAAATGCCAAGTATATTACCAATAACTAGAAGAAATTTCTAAGACCCTTTAATGATTATTATCAATAATCTGAGACTACTTGCATTGCCTGAGTCTGACAACATGTCTCCCTGTGGCAATTTTAGGTAATAAGTTATATTTCTACTTTAGTTTCTATGAAGTCACCCAAAACTCTGCATTTGTTGTTGTTATTTTAATGTACATGCCCTTCTAATGATTGTAGGAATGTGAAACAAAATGGTTATCCATTTGATTAATCTTTATTACAGGTGAGAGGATAAAATGTATTTTGTAAAATAATTGATTAAATGTACCTATTCTTTGGCATACATCTTTAGATATTTAATTATAACTTTTATGATGTGTTGGAGCCAACATTTTCCTGTAGAAATACAACTCAAGATTTAATATTGGGCAACAGTGGGAAAATGGGATTTAGTATGAAAATATTTGCTTTATGTAAACCTTTTTATGAATGCAGCTAATGCATAAGTGAAGTCAAGCTGTAAAAACAATTAGCTGGGAAAATGCCAAATAAATTTTTATATTCCAGTGAATATCTGTTAACTACACATTTTTGTTGTTATTAAACTATATGCAAATATACAAGTAGATTCACTTAGGTAAAAAAGACAAAATACTAGAAGTATGCAGTAAGTATAATTACTGTTTGCATCTCCAAACAAAGCACATTAATCTTCCTGCAATAACGCTGATGTAATGTCTCCATGTTACTTTTGGGAGTATTTGAAATGGGCAAGCGTCCAAAGTTGATAGTTAATTCTGATCAGTAAAGGCACTGGAGTAGATGTCTGTGTTCGACGTTGTAACAAAGCAAACAATTTCTAAAGCTCTTGGAAGATTCCAGTGCAAACACGATCATGAACTTGAATCTTTTGTTCTAGACATTACAAAATTAATTTATCCACAAAGCATGTTAGACCCCTTTTAAAATTATAATCTGTTATGTTTGTATTTTTTTTAACTCAGACTTCTTAAAAACATCTACTTTGGGGCTTAAGCTAATGAAGAAATAGAAATATTTAAAATATTTTCTGGAACTAGTCTCAAGAACTGAAAAGGATTTGAGAGGTTCTCTTCACCAATGGTTTTCAGAGAACAGTCTCAGACTGCCCCCAACCAAAGATGATCTGTTGATGAAACTGAATAGAGAATCTTTCAACTCAAAGAAAAAATAAGCCATGTGTTCCATAATTTCCTTAAGCTAAAGGATCTGCTGTTAGCCTGGTAGCATGCAGTATTTAGTAAATACATATTAAAATTTAAATTGTATTTCTTTAAACATTTTACAAAGGCTTTTGAAGTGCAAAGTGCACTCGAGGTGCGTGCGTACACACACACACACACACACACACACACACACTTGAAAATTGTTCCTGAATAAATACACAGATGTGCTGTGATATTTCATGAAAATTGCAATCATTTCCCCCTGGTTTGCCACTTGAATCAGATGAACAAAGTTGATACAGACAAAATCTTTCATATTACTGATGAGTTGTAGAAAAAGTTCCTCCTCTTACCCAAAGAGCTTATAGATGAGTAGATGGAGCCTCAATCCAATTGATCTTAATGTAATCTAAAGATTTCTATTCACTCTCTTAGTGTTTATCTAATTTTATCAATCTTATAAGTGTACTTGATAAATATTTTTAATTATATTTCTTAAAATATTAAGTAATCTTTATTACATTTAAGATAAAAAGCTTTTAGCAGATTAAGCAGTAACCTGGAGGGATATGCAGAGTCCTAACTAAGGCAGTATGTCTCTAGGTGTCTTTTGTAGAGTGCTAGTTCACTAGAAAGGGAGTTTCATTACCAAAAATATTTAGGAAGCACTGTATTGTGTATTTCCCTCTTGAAGACATTACAGTTCAGGCGACATAAAGTCTATTAGTAGGCAGGTTCATTAACCTTATATCTATGATAAATAGATACCTTGAAAATTAATTGTATGTCCAACACAAGAAGTTAGGAAAGGAGTAACAGAAGTCTGAGGAAAGAAAATGAATGTATTGATAGATAAATTAGAAAACCAAAGAAAAATAGAAAAAAACATGTATAATCCAATATCTTATTCCAGAACCAATACAATATATGAATAGGTGACTTAATCAAGGGAAGCCATTGTGAGGCAAAAGCACAGAATGCAGCCTGAGATGGGAGAGCACACAGACGCAGAAATGGAAACTCCTGATGGGCAGCTGTGTGCAGCTCAATGGGAAAGAGGCCAAAACCAACAATTGTGGGTGGGCTGCTTTAGGCATGATCAAAACTGACCTCAAAAGGAGAAAAGAAAGATGCGATGTCTATCCACGTAAAAGGATAAGTAGTTGAAGAGCTAGCTCCCACCACCGTCCCCCACCACCTGGAAGGAAAGGCACCCAGCCTCAGTGGTTTCACAGAGGAATTTTACTGAACCTGTGAAGAATAAACTTGATGTCTAGCTCAACAACACAAGTTTGAAACAGTGAAGGACAGAGCTTCAGATCAGTATTGTGTGTTAAGAGTGTTAGTGGATAAATCTTAACTGAAATATTGGGCAACAATTTATCAGTATATAGAAGTAAGTACCCTTACTCTTCAGTTCAGTTCAGTTCAGTTGCTCAGTCGTGTCCGACTCTTTGCAACCCCATGAATCTCAGCATGCCAGGCCTCCCTGTCCATCACTAACTCCCAGAGTTCACTCAGATTCACATCCATCGAGTCAGTGATGCCATCCAGCCATCTCATCCTCTGTCGTCCCCTTCTCCTCCTGCCCCCAATCCTTCCCAGCATCAAAGTCTTTCCCAATGAGTCAACTCTTCACATGAGGTGGCCAAAGTACTGGAGTTTTAGCTTTAGCATCATTCCTTCCAAAGAAATCCCAGGGCTGATCTCCTTCAGAATGGACTGGTTGGATCTCCTTGCAGTCCAAAGATCTCTCAAGAGTCTTCTCCAACACTACAGTTCAAAACCATCAATTCTTAGGCACTCAGCCTTCTTCACAGTCCAACTCACACATCCATACATGACTACTGGAAAAACCATAGCCTTGACTAGACAGACCTTTGTTGGCAAAGTAATGTCTCTGCTTTTGAATATCCTATCTAGGTTGGTCATAACTTTTCTTCCAAGGAGTAAGCATCTTTTAATTTCATGGCTGCAGTCACCATCTGCAGTGATTTTGGAGCCCCCCAAAATAAAGTTTGTCACTGTTTCCACTGTTTCTCCGTCTAATTCCCATGAAGTGATGGGACCGGATGCCATGATCTTCATTTTTTGAATGTTGAGCTTTAAGCCACCTTTTTCACTCTCCTCTTTCACTTTCATCAAGAGGCTTTTTAGTTCCTCTTCACTTTCTGCCATAAGGGTGGTGTCATCTGCACATCTGAGGTTATTGATATTTCTCCCGGCAATCTTGATTCCAGCTTGTGTTTCTTCCAGCCAAGCATTTCTCATGATGTACTCTGCATAGAAGTTAAATAAGCAGGATGACAATATACAGCCTTGACATACTGCTTTTCCTATTTGGAACCAGTCTGTTGTTCCATGTCCAGTTCTAACTGTTGCTTCCTGACCTGCATATAGGTTTCTCAAGAGGCAGGTCAAGTGGTCTGGTATTCCCATCTCTTTCAGAATTTTCCACAGTTGATTGTGATCCACACAGTCAAAGGCTTTGGCATAGTCAAGAAAGCAGAAATAGATGTTTTTCTGGAACTCTCTTGCTTTTTCCATGATCCAGTGGATGTTGACAATTTGATCTCTGGTTCCTCTGCCTTTTCTAAAACCAGCTTGAACATCTGGAAGTTCACGGTTCATGTATTGCTGAAGCCTGGCTTGGAGAATTTTGAGCATTACTTTACTAGCATGTTCTGAGGACTGCAGTTGTTTGGTAGTTTGAGCATTCTTTGGCATTGCCTTCCTTTGAGATTGGAATGAAAACTGACCTTTTCTAGTCCTGTGGCCACTGCTGAGTTTTCCAAATTTGCTCTCATATTATTAAGTGCAGCACTTTCACAGCCTCATCTTTGAGAATTTGAAATGGCTCAACTGGGATTCATCACCTCCACTAGCTTTGTTCATAGTGATAAAGTTGGAAGTATGGACCCATTTAATTTAGGGAAAAATAAAAAAATATAGAAAGAAGTAGAGAAAGTTACCAGTTTTTCACAGATGTGATTATCTAGAAAATTGCAAGAGAACTAAAATCTTGTTCTAGGCAACAGGAGAATTCAGTAAGGGAGATAGGACAAAGTTAACATTTAGAAATTGAAATCCTTTGTATTCATAAGCAGGGGAAGGGAAGAAAAATTAAAAAAATAAAAAATCACCAAGGCAGTTTGTTAATGGTGTTGATTACTGGACTCACCTGAAGAGTCTGATTGTCAGACTTGAATCTGCCTTTTAACTGGTGTTCCTCGACCCCTCCAAGAGAACTCTGATGATTTTTTCCTTTTGGCCACACCAGGCAGCATGTGGGATCTTCGTTCCCTGACCAGGGATTGAACTTGAACCCCTGCATTGACAGCTTGGAGTCTTAACCACTGGATCGCCAGGGAAATCCTGGACCCTGATGGTTTTTATGTAGGCCTTTGAGGGACTTCCCTGGTGGCTCAGATGGTAAAAGCATCTGCCTACAATGCTGGAGACCCGGGTTCAATCCCTGAGTTGGGAAGATCTCCTGGAGAAGGAAATGGCAATCCACTCCAGTATTCTTGCCTGGAAGATCCCATGGACGGTGGAACCTGGTAGGCTACAGTCCATGGGGTCACAAAGAGTCGGACATGACTGAGCAACTTCACTTTCACTTCACTTTGAGACACTCTGTCCTGAGGGCCCCAACCCCATTCTTGTACCATCACTCCTCACGTGGCTGGCTGTGGTGCCAGTCATTTACCAGTCTCAGACGGTGTGCCTCAATGCCCAGAGGGACACAGTGGCAACACACTCTGGCAGGGGAGCTCCCCCCAGCTTGCTCTGCTGGGGACCCTTCTTTCCAGTCACAAGTTCCAGCACTGCATGTCAGCTATCACACGGGAGGTGCGCCTAGCTGCCCCTGATCCATGCCCGCCATTCCGTGGGGTGACAGGAAATAGAGAGTGTCCTCTGTTACCTGTGCTTAGGGCACACATTGTGCAGAGCTCCAGGACAGTTGCAGCCTTTAGTAATCTGCCATATTCTGCAGGGTTGCATTTCATTGGAGCTTATCACTTTTTTCTTACCATCCTAGTCAGTCACTTAACTCCTGTGCTTCCTAGTGGTTCCCTGGTTCAATGATCACTGATGCTTTACAGAACTTTAACTGGTTAAGTCCAGCTCTTCTGCCTCTGTATTGGGCTTCCCGGTGGCTCAGCAGGTAAAGCATCTGCCTGCAGTGCAGGAGATGCAAAGGATATGGGTTTGATCCCTGGGTCGAGAAGATCCCCTGGAGGAGGGTGTGGCAACCCACTCCAGTATTCTTGCCTGGAGCATTCCAAGACAGAGGAGCCTGGTGGGCTATAGCCCATAGGGTTGCAAATATACCTCGGAAAGTATAACTATGCTGACTGGTCCCATCTTAAAATAATAACCGTAGTCTTTAGGTGGGCTTTCATCTCTGCTGCAATTCTGCTGTATCCTCCTGGGCAAATTCAGTCTCATGTGCTCAGAGATGACTTCTCTGGACTATGCAGTGTCCTGCCAGCCACTCTCTTCTTGCCTTTCTTTGGGCAAACAGCAGTGAGAGACTTTTCAGTAAGAAGTCAGACCATGTCACTTCTTGCTTACCCCTCTCCCCCTGCCCCCATGGCTCCTGTCACATGTGGAGTGAAGAAGGTATGACTAGTTTCCTACCGCTCACCCCTTGACTCACTGCTTCTCAGGTACAAGAACACTTGCTCTTTCTCAAAGAATGGCCCCCTCTGTTACCACCCCAGGGCTTTTGCACTTGCCATGCTATTTCCTTGAGAGACTTTCCTCCTGGTATCTGGATGCCTAGAATTCTTACTCCATCTATCTCTCTATTCAGGTGTTACCTCCTGAATGAGCCCTTTAACTTTGTTCCCTTCCTCTGCATTACTTTTCTTCCTAGCCCTTCTTACCAGTAGATACTGTTTGATTGATTGTCTCCTGAGTCCTGTCCACCATCCCTAGGGACTAAAACAGTCCCTAGCACAAATTAGGCCCTTAATCAATATTTGTTGAGTCAGTAATTTGATTCATATACCCCTCCTACCCACACCCCTGGCAACCAAACAAGGGCAGGAAGAGGACCAGGTTATTCATTCCTGAGCGTTCAGAAGGGAGGAATGGTTTTATTCTCTCTCCCCTGTGCTCCCCCATTTTGGCAGGCTAATTTCTGGGAGTCTGCCAAGAATGTAAGTGGGACAGGTGACATCACCTAGGAAGACTGTCTCGTCTATGAGAAACAGAAGATTGAAGCCTAGGGAGTATGAACATTTTTTTAAACTGTTTTTTATTGAGGTAAAATCCACAGTTACATAAAATTCACCATTTTAACCACTTTGTAGAGTTCAGTGCACTGTGAATTACTACATTCACAGTGTCGTGCAGCCATTACCACTATCTAATTCCAGAACATTTCATCACCCCTATAAGAAACCCCATACTCCTTAGCAGTTACTCCCCAGCTTCCCTCTCCCTAGCCCTTGACAACCGCTAATCTCCTTTCCGTCTCAGTGGAGTTGCCTGTTGTGGACATTTCATCTGAATGCAGTCATACAATATATAGACTTTGTGTCTAGCTTTCATTTAGCTTAATGTTTTCAGAATCTATCCACATTGTATCATATATCAGGATTTCATTCTCCAGTGGTGTTAGTGGTAAAAGAACCTGTCTGCCAGTGTAACAGATGCAGGAGACATGGGTTCGATCCCTGGATCGGGAAGCTCCCCTGGAGGAGAGCATGGCAACTCACTCCAGTATTCTTGCCTGGAGAATCTCCATGGACGGAGGAGTCTGGCAGACTACGGTCCATGGGCTCATAAAGAGTCAGACACCACTGAAGCAACTTAGCACCCACACATTCTTTTGTATGGCTGCACAATACTCCACTGTTTGGATGTACTACATTTTGTTTTTTGATTCATCAGTTGGACGGACCTTTGGTTTATTTCCACTTTTTGGCTGTTACGAATAATGCTGCTGTGAACATTTGCATACCCATTTTTGTTTCAGCACCTTTAAAAATTTCTCTTAGGTTTCATATACCTGGGAGTGAATTGCTGGGTCAAATGGTAATTCTGTGTGTAACTTTTAAGGAATGCAGTGGCTGCACAACTGTTTCCATCCTAGTGGATGTGAAGTGATATGTCCTTGTGGTTTTTGAGTTGCAGTTCTCTAATGGGAAACTACTGCAGTTCCTGCTGGGACTTTGGAAAAGTCCCTATGCTGAGAAGGATTGAGGGCAGAAGGAGAAGAGGGCATCAGAGGATGAGATGGTTGGACGGCATTGCCGATGCAATGAACATGAACTTGGGCAAATTCCTGGAGATAATGAGGTGCAGGGAAGCTTGGTGTGCTACAGTCCATGGGGTTGCAAAGAGTCTACACAAACTATCGACTGAACAACAGCAACAATAGGATCGTTAGTGTTTAAGCATGGGTTCCAGCAAGGTGGGTTAAGAGAGGAGACAAAGCATGAGAAAGGTCAGTAGGCTGGTGTCAGCTCCATCTCCTGAACTTACTGCCCCCAGCTTTCTCTTTGGAACCAATGTGAGCACTGATCTCTTATATCTAGTTTGACCTAAGTTGCCTTGATATCCTAGGTCTGTCAAGACCTCTCCAAAGTTAAGGGTTAGTAGCTCTGAAATTTATAATGCTTATTTATCCATTTCATTCAGAGGCTGCATAAGGCATTAAGATCTTGATTCTAGAGTGAGACTGTATGTGCTTAGTCACTCAGTCATATCCAACTCTCTGCGACCCCATGGGCTGTAGCCCGCCAGGCTCCTCTGTCCATAGGATTCTCCAGGCAAGAATACTGGAGTGGGTGGCCATGCTCTCCTCCAGAGGATCTTCCCAACCCAGGGATCGAACCGGGATCTCCTGCACTGCAGGCGGATTCTTTACCAGGTGGGCTACCAGGAAAGCCCCTGTCTGGATTCAAATGCTGACTCAAGTGGTATGGCCTTGAGCAAATTAGTTGACATCTTTGTTCCTCATTTCCTCATGTGTGAAGTGACGTTGAGGTCGTTACGGTGACTGAATGAGTTGAGTATGCACACAGCTTGGAATAGTGACTGGCACGTAGTGAGTTTTGTGTGTTTGCTGTAATCACAGTGATGGTGGTGATGATGATTTATCTAGATAACCATTTAGGCAAGGGGCAAGAATAGTTTCATGCTGGATCCAAGTGTGGCATTGAGGGTGCTGATTATGTGTTTATAAAGTGGGGCTCTTTGATAACAGCTCTGGTTTCCATAGTCCTATTGTGGTCCTGGCATCAGTGACCTGGTACAAATTACTGACTCTTAATGGCTCATATTTTATATTCTACAAGTCTTTCCACTAATTCATCAGATTTACATTTTGAACACAGGTTTACCTTTGGACAGTGCCTAGACTTATTTCAATTTAACATTTTCTTCTGTTTATACACAAGTACAGTTATATTATTTTAAAACATTTGGAATTACAAAAGAAACTATCATTTATAATTGAATCACTTCAAAGCATCCTAGCCCAGCTTTTAGTGCATATCTTTCTGTATTTTTGTTTATGCATTTTAAACATAACATTGGGTTGGCCAACAAGTTTCGTTTGAGTTTTTCCAAGACGTAATGGAAAAACCTGAACGAAACTTGTTGGCCAACCTAATAATTTAACAAATAGAATAGAATATTCTAAAAACTCTTTTAAAGCTTATTTTCAGCTGCCCTGTGAATCTTTTCTGATATCTTCATTTTTGAAATTTCTCAAAACTAAACATTCAGATCCCATAAAAGATATATTTTCAAAATTTATAGATGTGAATAGAGAAAGAACTCTCTCCTATCTGGACATTTTATATACATACAAGCTTGAAAATGTGCCAGGGACTATTTTATAGCTTTATGATAAAGCCTATTATTTTTCTATAGCAAGGAAAAGAATGCTTCATTGTGCCAAAAAGTGTACAGAGCGTCAGAATAATCAACAAGGCATTTGAATTCTCAGTTTTGCTCTTTAGAGTCCTTTAAACATAAATTCTGCCAATATCTTACAGCTAAGTAAACTGAGATAGAAAGATTAAGTGACATTGCTGTTTTCAGTCCATGTTAGAAGTAAACACAGAAATTCAAGGCCTTTCTTTATTAGATCAGAAGATAACATGTTCATATATTTAAGACATAAACCTGTAGGGGAGATATGAACACTTAAGCTGGGCTGAGATTTATGAATAAGGCTATCAAATAAAATGAGGCAATTATTTTTCAATTTTTAAGAGTTAAATGTTCTTTGGACTATATCTTTCTCACCTTGTAAAAATGATACTTAGAAAAGTGGGGATGTTGGAGAAGAAGGCAGTCAGAATAATCGGGAGGATTCTGGTTGTTTAGAAAGATAAATATAAAATGAGTCCACAAAGAGAGCATTAATGAGGTAACTTTAGGGAGGATGGCAAGGATCTATGGTATGGAAAGTCATTATAACTGACAGTCAGATATAAGACTAAGAATATCATGTTCTCACAAGAATATATAAGAATGTAAAACCTTCCCTTTGCTCAGAAACAAAACTGTATAAGGAATGTCAAGTACTAATTCAAAAGAACCAAGTACCATTCTTTTTTTTTTATAGTTGTAGTGACTTGTGAAATCTTGAAGACAGGCCAAATCTAGAGACTTTTGAGATCTAAAGAAAAGGGAAACTTTTATTTTATTTAAAATTGTGCTTGTTTGTTTTTTATAAGACTATTAGCAGACAGAGGACAAAGAGGAATGGGGGGCAAAAGTGGTCTTACAAACAGCCTTTATAAAATGTAAGACTGTTAGGCAGGGTGGTACTTGAGCCCATTTTTCTGATCTTTTGCTCCTGTCGGGGGTATGTGTGTGTGTGGCCATTTTTCTGATCTTTTGCTCCTGGGTGTGTATGTGTGTCCATCTGTATGTGTGTCTGTTGGACTCTTTGTGATCCCATGGACTGCAGCCTGCCAGGTTCCTCTGTCCATGGAATTTTCTAGGCAAGAATGCTTGAGTAGGTTGCCATTTCCTCCTCCAGGGGATCTTCCCCATCTAGGGACTGAACCCGAGTCTTTGGTGGATTCTTCATTACTAGTGCCTGGTAGGTTACCCAGTTGTGCCTGTTTTTATCCCTGCTTGGCCTGACATACCATAAAAACATAAAATCTCATTGTGGAGTTCAGCAGCTTGTCAGTAAAGCACAAATGACATCTGTTAGTAGACCTTATTATTAGGTTTAGAAAAAACCCTGCATTATATTCTCTTGCTGCCAAGGATATACTAGTTTAATAACATATGTGAACAAAAATAGAAGAAGGTAAAGCAGATTATCAGGAAATGACTTGAGTGTCCTATCCTCTGAAGTTAGGAAGACTTGAATTTGACCCCCAGAAACTGTTGAGGAGTTTTGCTACATCTCAAAGTGACCATAAAACCTTCCCTAGTAGCTCAGATGGTAAAGAATCTGCCTGTAATGCAGGAGACCTGGGTTCAGTCCCTGGCTCAGGAAGATCCCCTGGGGAAGTAAATGGCAACCCACTCCAGTATTCTTGTCTGGAGAATTCCATGGACAGAGGAACCTGATGGGATACAGTCCATTTGGTCGCAAACAGTCGTACACGATTGAGTGACTTAACACATGCACAAGGTGACCTTGGAGACGTTGATCTCACCAAGCTGCCTTTAGAATTAAATGAGAAAGAGATGCAAGAAACCTAACTGTGGTGCTATAAGGAGCATGTTCAGTCCTTTGCTTGCATGGGGTTTGAAGCCGTCATCAGGTTGCATCAGCCATCCTGTAGGCTGCAGATACTCTCAGACTATAGTGTACATGCTCACCAGGGCAACTTGTGCAAGTGAAGACTTGTTCCATTCTCAGAGATGGATTCAGTGGGTCAGGGTTGGGACACAGGAACCTGCAACTGTAACAAGCACCAAAGATGCTTATGAAAGCGGAATCATGCTTTACAAAACATACTCTGGATATATGTACTAATTTGTAGAAATACATGCATCACTATTATAAGCACTTTACCAAAAATAAAATAGAAGTAAATAAAAATAGAAAAAGGAACTCCATTAAATGGACCATACCAGCTTTTAAAATTAAATACCTGTGTTTTTTTTTTTTTTTTTTTTTAACCACGGGAAATGAATATTTAGAGACCAGGACCTAACACACAAAAGGAATTCTTCATCTTCTCTCCTATAATTCAATCTGGGAGCCATTAATGAGAGTGCTCTGGTTAATCGTAATAGTCATGATGGTATGAGGAGATGTGATATATAAGGTATTCAAACCACGTGGGGTAATTATTAAGAATCATTGTTAAATAAGAGGATGGAATGAAACTGGAATGAAACAAGTCAGGCATCAGGTCTTGGTATTTCCTGCTGTTAGTGCTAGAGCATTTTACTTTTTACGTTAAAAATACAACATAGCTAGTTTTCCCTCTTATATTTATGCAATACTATACACACACACACACACACACACACGTATCCACATCACACACATACGCATACATAGAGCCATTTTTGATGGCCAAAAAGGAAGAGGCCCCAAGGGCTCTTTAGTGTGCAATTAATAATTTGGTCAGAAAATCAGCAGATTGTTTCAGTATGGTTATGTGTTATGACATCATATTCCAGTAAAGTTATAATGAACAGAAATTTTGTTTGTCTCTGTGGCAAAGCGAAATGAGTTTTGTAATTGTCAGCAGGCCTTAGTGATTATAGTGGCGCCCACTCCCTCCACTGTAGTTAAAGATCTGTTAGCATTCCAGCCGTGGACCTCTGTTTTCAGAAGTGTATAATTAATTGTAAACATTTGCTCTATGGTGAAAGCTTGCCACATAAGATCTCAGTCCAGGGGTAATTTCTGATTTCAGGTTGTCTGTTTTCAAGTTTTATAGTGGAACCCGTTAGAAGTATGCATAAAGTTCTGTGAAGACAGGAAAACTGAATTTTGTGAGAAGGAAGATAACCTGCATTCATGATATTAGTCTGTCAAACTTTCTGCATTAAAGGGATCTAAGGTAAAATAGGTATTAGGAAATTATATAATTCAATACATCATTAGCTTTTGCAATCAAAGAGCATAAGGAATTGTGGCTTTAATGCTTTTTAGTCTCTGCATGTTAAAAATATCTTTTACTATAAGTGATTTTTCTTCCTTTAACTTTTTTATATTTGGCAATTAAAAATGAGAACATATGACATATAATGAAAACACATTTAACATATTTTATCTTAATAGAAAACTGTGGGCCAAGAAAATTGACTTTAAAAATGTAAAACAGTACCTTTTTTTTTCATACTCACTCTGGATTTCTTGCTACATTTGACATTGTTGATTATCCTTTCCTGTAACATTGTGTTGTAATTTCTTTTCTGTGACCCTCTTTCATCTCGTTCACTGCCGTCTATTATTTCCCCTGCCTTTTGATCATGGGTATTCATCAGATCCCAGCCTTAGGCTCTTTTTTTCTTTTTTTTTTTTGGGTGCTTTTACACTTACCCTTTCCAGGTGCTTATCCACTCAACATGGTTTCAATTATTACTTCCTAAATCTCATCTTCAGTACTGATGTACATTTCTAGTCCTTCACCTTCAGTAAACCTTCATTGAAGAATCCCATCTGCCTGTGAATTCTTACACAATGGGCTGTGTGCCATTTATCTCAGGTTGACTATAGAGGCCTGCCACTTGGACACCAATAATTATCTAAACCTTAGTGGTAACGTGATTCACTTTTCTTTGCTTAAAAAGAGACATTTTCCAGCACTGGAGTGATTTTGAACTTAATTTTTCAGTGTTTCAATGATAAATCCAGCATTCCATCAAAATTGATTCTGTTAGTTTTGCTCAGTTGCCCAATTCAGTGATCATAGTTCTGTCTTCATTTCACTTGACTTGTAAAGTAGCATTTGATAGGATTGACTCTTCCCTTCTCCTGGATATTCTTGTCCCCATTTGACTTTCAGGAAGGATATTCTGCTTGCTTGGTTTTCCTCCTATCACTCCCTCCCACAGAGTTCTCACTGTCTTGTGGATTTAAATTTCACACACACACACACACACACACACACACACACACACACACATTGTGGAGAAGGCAGTGGCAACCCACTCCAGTGTTCTTGCCTGGAGAATCCCAGGGATGGGGGAGCCTGGTGGGCTGCCGTCTGTGGGGTCACACAGAGTCAGACGACACGACTGAAGCAACTTAGCAGCAGTAGCATGTATATATTGATGATTCCCAAATTTTGTCTCCACCTTGGACCTCTTTCCTGAAATCCAGACTTATTAGATCTGACTGTTTAACATCTTCATTTGGATGTCTAAAAGACTGAATACTCAGCATCTTCAAACCAGAGCTGCTGGTATTCATCCCCAACAAACCCATTCTTTTTGCAGTTTTCACCAACTTGGCACTCCATCTTCCAGTTTCTCATGTCAGAAATTCTGGTGTCTTCCTCGACTCCTCTCTCATATTCCATAGCCAGTGCTTTGGTAAACCCATCTTCTCTACTTTAGAAATTCGTCCAGAATCCAAGTACTTCCCATTACTTCCCTTGCTGTCACCAGTATTATTGCAATAGCTTTTTTACAGATATCCTGTGTCTGCCATCATTCCTCTACAGTCTGTTTTCAACATAATAGTCAGATGATCTTTCCAAGGTCTAAGTCCGATTATGTCACTTCTCTCCTTAAAGCCTTCTGGTGGCTGGCCATTTCACTCAGGGTAGAAGTCAGATCCTCACGGTGATTTCTAAGGAAGGCCCTATGGCATCTGGGCACCGGTTCCAGCTCTTAGCCTACCTTCCTTTAACACCCTCAACTCTCACCTGGTGCGAATAGTCCGAATTGCTTCAACATTCCTGACGCTTGGCTGCCTCAGAGCCTTTGCACTTGGTGTTTTCAGTCCTTATAAGCCCTGTTCCGGATATCTGTATGGTTTCCTTTCTTCACTTGCTCAAGCTCTTCACAATTGTCACCTTCTCAGTGAGACACTCACTGATCACTCTATCTGCCCCTCTTTCCTCACCCCTTAGCCCAATCAAGGGAAGAAGAAACAACAAGAATTTCATATTTTACTTTTATTGGGACTCCAGGCAACAAATATGAATGACTTCAAAAGAGTAGTTGGCAAAAAAGGAGAAAGCCGCTAAAGGTACAAATGACACCGGAAGAACATATTGCAATCAGATCTACAGCTCTTGGATAATTGCTTGATTCTCTCCAGAGACTTTCACTATTTCATTCACTGCCATTACCAGTGAATGAATTAAATCACTGCTTTTGTTCAGATGGTGTCACTTGTGTTTCTATTGTAATCTTAATATATACAATTTTTTAAAAGTTCACTTTTGAACCTCCGTTCTTTTTCTGTTTAAGATGTATATGGAACTTCCATGATGACCCACTGGCTAAGACTCCATTCTCCCAATGCAGGGGGCCCAGCTTCCATCTCTGGTCAGGGAACTAGATCCGCGTGCCTCAACTAAGAGCTGGCACAGCCAAATAAATAAATATTAAAAAGCAACATGTATTTCTAACATCCTAGATATTCTGCCTATTTATTTTATGTATTGTCTATCTTCTCCACTGTAAGGTATGTTTTTCTTTGCTGTGATATTCCCTCATCATAAGAAGGTGCCCCATAAATAATTGTTAAATTAATAGATTATATCGTATAGCCTCTTAAATTCTTTTGTTTGTCCTTTCTTCTTACAACTCCCTTACAATCGCCCCTCATGTTGGCATCATTGTAGCTTTCTAATTATGCTTCCTCTCAGTCTCATTAAACACAAACCTGCTAAAAGTTTTCACCTTAAATACATTTTATTATGGTTCTTTCTGCTTTAGAATTGGCTGAAACTCCCCATTCTTTCTTATGTTGAATCTGCTCTCCTTAGTACTTTGCAAAGTACTTATTACTTTACAGTAGTGGTTCCATCTGTCTGCCCTTCCCACGTCTAATCATGGCTACTTTCTGCTGAGAGCATGGCAGTCTGCATATTGTCACCTGGATGGTCTCGCCTGTTTTTTTGCCTCTGTGGCGGGTCCCCATCTTTCTGTCCTAGACCATTTGGCTTGCTTCCGTCAAAATGTAACTCAAAAATTGTTGCCAGGAAGTCTTCTGTGATATAATGAAATAATTTTTACAGTATTATTATGTTTAATGTTTTCCAAAATACATTTTTCATGGAGATCAGCATACATGCTTTATTAACAATATATATGCCGACTCAGATTTTATCTTTTATAAATACATTTGTGAGGTAAAACTTTATTGAGGTTAATAGGAGGTTATAATGGATCTGGGCTTCCCAGGTGGCACTAGTGGTAAAAAACCCACCTGCCAGTGTAGGGGACATAAGAGACTTGGGCCTGATCCTGGGAAGCTCCCCTGGAGGAGGGCATGGGAACCCACTCCAGTGTTCTTGCCTGGAGAATCCCCATGGACAGAGGAGCCTGGCGGGCTACAGTCCATGAAGTTGGACACGACTGGAGTGCCTTAGCACACATACACATAGTGGATTATACCTTCCTATTTATATTTTAAACAAAACAAATTTTACCAATGATTACAGAGTGATTTTTATTGAACTTATATTAACACTTTTATTTTCTTACTTTAGGTATCATTGCCCAGTGCCCAAGATCTTTTATGTTCAGCTGACTGTAGGAAATAATGAATTTTTTGGGGAAGGGAAGACTCGACAAGCCGCTAGACACAATGCCGCGATGAAAGCCCTTCAGGCACTGCAGAATGAACCTATTCCAGAAAAATCAGCTCAGGTGGGTCCCTGTGGTGTGTGGCAGCCTCTCTCTAATAGCTGCCCAGGGAGATTACTGAGAAGACAGAGGAATGCTTCTTTACGAGTAGAGGAAGTCTCTGCTAGTAGAAGGGAACGCTGGATCGGCTGTGGCGGCGCCTCAGCTCACCTGTGTGCTCTGCTAGACTCTTGTGTCTTGTTGGGATGGCCTTGCCTTCGAGCACTTTGGCTCAGCCTAGGGAGTCGACTTTCCAGGCAAGGCAGGATTTGGGAATATGAGCAAGGATGAGAAATAACATTCATTTACTTTGCATTGAGTGCTGTGTTTTATTGAGCATGAATTACATTTTGTTAATTCACCTAGAATCAAGGAGTTTAAAGTGGAGGAGATATTTATGGATTTTTTTAGTCCTGCTTTATTTTACCAGTGAGGTTATTCGAAGCAGATATTCAGTAATTTCACTCATTCCCATGGTTTCAGCTGCTTTCTCTGTTGACTTAAAAATGGTGTCTTTAGTTCAGGAGTGTCTAATAAGTCCCCTTCTTATTGAGTTCTCCACTTCGTTATTTGAAGCTAGAGGTCCAGCCTTTAGTTTGCCCTTCCTCAAGCCTGTTGTCCCCCCCGCTTTGAGATTTATTTAGTTAATGGCAGACTTAGTATTTTTGTCCTTGTCCGCTATCATGACTCCTGTGTTTGCTTCTCAGTCTCTGCACTAAGTCCTAAGCTTCTTGACAGCAAGAATACTGTCTCTTGATCTCTTTAAGGCTTACATGGTGTTCAGCATGTGTAAGGCTCCAGAAGTAAGTGTTAAATAGGTGCAGAGCCAGACGCAGAGCTCCAGCATCCTGGTTTCCATGCTATACTCTTTCTGCAGCTTAGTCTTCATAGAAGATTAAATATCACATGCTGGTGGAGATACTGTGTGTGTGTGTGTGTGTGTGTGTGTGTGTGTGTGTGAGAGAGAGAGAAAGAGATGGAGGTCTGTAAAGAAAACTAAGTCTGGGGATATCTACATCAGGTTAGTGTTTGTTTGAGTAAAAGGTTTCCGCACTCAGCATTTATCCTTCTACTTTGAGGGAAAAAAACTTAAAACCAAATCACAAGAAGCCTCTCAGCAAAGCCCTGACCGCAGTGGTTCCGTGGGAATCCACAGCACCCAGCCTCTGGTTTCCTGTGGTGTGTAAGATAGGTTCTCTTGACTGTTCAGTGCATGTAAAGTTTGTTACAAAGTGAAGAGTCAATGTCGTCCTATGTTTTGTAATTTAGAATTGCGAATCAGGAAAAGAAATGGATGATGACAAAGATGCAAATAAGTCTGAGATCAGCTTAGTGTTTGAAATTGCTCTGAAGAGAAATATGCCCGTCAGTTTTGAGGTATGTATTCAGCAGAGATCTCCCTTTTTTTTTTTTCCTCCTTGCTCCTCATTGTTTTAAAAAACAAACAAAACAAATTTGACAAATAAAACTTTAGCATCCTGGAAGAATTAATGTGCTCCTTTCTGTCTGAGCTGTCATGAAATGATGCAGGCCCTAAGAAATCAGGGCTTACAATATCATGGAGTCCTCCTGATCTCTTTGGCTTTTCTGTATTCACCCATTTGTTTCATCATAAAATTTATTTTCCAAATTTAAGATAATTTATGGTAACCTATAAGATTTGCATTTTGATAAGGTCACATTGAAAATATTGAATGTATAATTAATATTTAGTCACATGTATATATTAATATTTAATTTCTTTTAAATTTATGCAGGCCAAAATATAAATTTAACCTTTTAACTTTACATTCAACCTTTACTAATAAGTCACTAAGACATAATTAAGCAGTTCTCTAGTTTAAAACTGGGTAAATATGTCATAAAATATTTGTAAAATTATGTGGCATTTAAAAAAGAAAAAAATATTAAATTGTTATAACACCTCCTTTATTAAGAGGTCACTAATTTTGCAACTCAAGTATTTAGGAAATAGGCAAAACCCAGGAATAAGCTGAAACAGTTGAGGAATATTTTCCTTCAAATTATGTTCTGTTCACCTATTGGAAAGCTCTCATGCTTTACTCACTGGCAGGATCTCCTCACCTCAACTGAGAGCCTATTTTCTTTCTTAAACATAATTCTGTTACAAGTTGTGTTACCTGATTTCCCAGCCCATAGCAGAGTAAAGGCAGCAGAATGAAGAAGGCAGGAAGAGAATGTACCTGAGGGCCCATTGGTCCCAGCGAGAAATGATAGGGAAAATACGGAAAACCTATCAAAAGTAACTGCATTTAACTTGAAAGTCTTTGGAAGATGGGGCCTTTTAAATGCTAGATGAACAGGAACAGTTTTGAAAGTGTTAGATGTCCTTAAAGGCCTTAGATGTCCTTAGTGTAGAATATTTCATGTTCATAATGGTGATCTAATGTGAGCAGTAAGGTTGAATATTTAGTCAGTAAAATATATATGTATATTCTTTAATTGAGAAAGATGTCCATCAAAGTGGTTAAACAGTTTTGGTGTTTCAAAATTACTTGGAAAGTATGCTTGTCATAAATTCCTTTATCCTTAATAATACTGGATTATTGAGATACTGTATCTTTTCTTCATTGGTATCCAGTATTAGAAGATAAAATTTTAATATAATGGTCAATGGTAAACTATTTAAATAGGGTATTTTTTTTAATAGGTCAGGCTTTTGAAGACACAATGAAGTTTTGAGCACTCAGGTCTTGGAAGGCATTTTGTTTCCCAAAATTGGCATAGTTTAAAAAGAGCATGTTAAATACAGGATTTAGGAGCATTCATAGCTGACAGATTCATAATCCATTACTCTAGAAAGCTAGGTATTTTTATGGCAAATCTACTTACCTATTTAAGACCATATCACAGAGAGTAAATATTCCTTATTGTAGGACAGCCTTTGAGGTCTCCATCAAAAATAGGTGGTTTTTCATCTATCACCTGTTTGTGAGAGGCTTCCACATGCAAGATGCTTTATAAGTTATAGAACTCCAGTGAGACATACTTCTTGTACTCCAGTAACTCATTCGCACAGAGGAGAAAGTTAGATATGTATGCAGTAATGGTATGTTTTATGATCTTAATTTTCTGTCCCATAAGAAACAAGGCAACCGTAATTGGAATTGCCTTTTTTAAGCTAGTAAAATACAATTTTGACCATGACTTGAATATGTTTATTTAGATTTCTGTTTTTTCCAATGTAATTCATTAAGTATCATAAATATAAATGAGTCTCTATATAATGAGTTCATAATAGCTTTATTGAAGAAATCTATAATTTTGGCATAATTCTTAATAATTTCAATTTTGATTTTTATATGATCATTAAGAAAGATTCATGCCATAAAACCCATCTTAACTCCCTGTATTGAATCTTTTACTTATATTTAATAGGTTATTAAAGAAAGTGGACCACCACACATGAAAAGCTTTGTGACCCGGGTGTCAGTGGGAGAGTTCTCTGCTGAAGGAGAAGGAAATAGCAAAAAACTCTCCAAGAAGCGCGCTGCAACCACTGTGCTACAGGAGCTTAAGAAACTTCCACCTCTGCCTGTGGTTGAAAAGCCAAAACTATTTTTTAAAAAACGCCCTAAAACAATAGTAAAGGTAAGTGTATGCCTGTAAATGTTATACTATATATATAATATAAATATATTTATTATCGTGTGTGCATGCTCGGAGAAGGCAATGGCAACCTACTCAGTACTCTTGCCTGGAAAACCCCATGGATGGAGGAGCCTGGTAGGCTGCAGTCCATGGGGTCGCTAAGTTGGACACGACTGAGCAACTTCACTTTCACTTCTCACTTTCATGCATTGGAGAAGGAAATGACAACCCACTCCAGTGTTCTTGCCTGGAGAATCCTAGGGATGGAGGAGCCTGGTGAGCTGCCGTCTATGGGGTCGCACAGAGTCGGACACGACTGAAGTGACTTAGCAGCAGCAGCAGCAGCATGCATGTTAAGTCGCTTCAGTTGTATCCAACTCTTTGCAACCCTATGGACCGTAGCCCGCCAGGCTCCTTGGTCCATGGGATTCTCCAGGCAAGAATACTGGAGTGGATTGCCATGCTCTCCTCCAGGGGATCTTCTCCTGGTAACTCTAGCTAAAAGTTTTTCCATAGGGTAGTCACCTAAGCCTGTGGGTTATAAGCAGAATCAGGGTTGGACATGTATCTGTAAGTGAATAGTAATTCTGTTTTGCTTTTAGACACTTGTATATTTGGGTTCATTCATGAAATAATAATACCTTGCATACTTATAGTTTTTTATGTTTAAAAAATACTTTCTCAGTCATGAACACCTTTGGTAAAATTCTCATCATGATGAAGGCAGATGTTGCCCCTCATTTTACAAATACGGTTTTATGAAACATGTTCAAAGAATTTGCTTGCTTGTGTTCACCGATCACGTGTGGCAGCCTGAACTACTGATCCATAATCGAGCGTTCTTCGTGCAGTCCACACTGCTGTGTGCTAACTTCCCACACAGAAGATTTTAGGCCATGGTGATAGGATGCAGAGTGATAACTGTATGAGTAACACTCAGGCTAATGACAGCAGCCGTGGCAGCAGACCGCAAGTATAAAGCGCTTGGTGTGCCAGGCGGGGCTCCAGTGCTTCATGTGCTGAATCACATTTAATCCACGCAGCAGCCCTCAGCTTCCCTGTTAGGGCAGTCAGTAACGAATCCTGCAGTGTGGGAGACCTGGTTTGATCTCGGGGTGGGAAGATCACCTGGAGGAGAGCATGGTAACCCGCTCCAGTGTTCTTGTCTGGAGAATCCCCATGAACAGAGGAGCCTGACGGGCTGCAGTCCATGGAGTCGCAGAGTTGGAGACGACTGAGACTGGGCACACCTAGGAGGTCATGGGATGGTTTGGTTTCTGTTCTCTCAGGCATGAGTATTTTTTCAGAGAAGAATGCAGAGCCACACAGTTTTTCAGGATGCTGTGATTCTCTTTCATGGAATCAGATTTTGCATACATTAATCAAAAAAAAATTAAGGCATAGTTCAGAGGAATGAGATGAATAATGATTGAACTTACTTCACAGGATTATTACATGTTACTCAAGATGATACATAGAATGCATTAGTTATTATTATTAAATATGTATTAACAGTAGAAATAGTAAGTACTCAATAAATATTTATTGCTTGTTGTTTAATCAGTAAGCTATGTCCAACTCTTTGTGACCCCATGGACTGTAGCCTGCAGGCTCATCTGTCCATGGGATTTCCTGGGCAAGAATACTAGAGTGGGTTTCCATTTCCTCCTCCAGGCCACCTTCCCAACCTAGGGATCGAACCCACGACTCCTGCTTGGCAGGTGGATTCTTTACCACAGAGCCACCTGGGAAACCATTCAGTAAATACTAGCTTTTGTTATTTTGTATCTCGTTCTGTCTGTTCACATTTTATATGCAGATGATGTCTCCATGATCTGTTTTCTTAAATTCTTTTGTATATAAAATCTACATATAGCTTCTCCATAGTGGAAGAACAGTTCTCTACATTACTGCAAAACTATTCACATTAACTTGCACCTAATCTATTAAACTAAATCTAATCTCAAATTAAGAATAACCAGCCTTTAGTCTAAAAAAAGATCTATCATTTTTATAGTAGGCTATAAATATAACTCCTGTTACTTTTAACTGTAGCCATTAAAAGCAAGAATATTGTTGAAATATTTTTTCCGAAAGAGGGGAGAAACATTTTGAACTTTAAAAATGATTTTTTGCTATACCTCTATTATATATGCTTTTTATTGCAGAACTTTCTTCTTGTCCACCATTCAGATCTCAGATTACAGATCTTGACTTCCTCAAGGAAGCCTTCTCTGGTTTTCCCTGACTCCCACATTCGTTTCAGTTCAGTTCAGTCACTCAGTCGTGTCCGACTCTTTGCGACCCTATGAATCGCAGCACGCCAGGCCTCCCTATCCATCACCGACTCCCGGAGTTCACTCAAACTCACGTCCTTCAAGTCGGTGATGCCATGCAGCCATCTCATCCTTTATCGTCCCCTTTTCCTCCTGCCCCCAATCCCTCCCAGCATCAGTCTTTTCCAATGAGTCAGCTCTTCGCATGAGGTAGCCAAAGTACTGGAGCTTCAGCTTTAGCATCATTCCTTCCAAAGAACACCCACATTCATTTAGCCCCCTGCATTTTTCCTCACATACATCACACTTGGAATTACTTGTATCATATCTGTCTTATGTTAAAGTCTATAGATATTCTCTGAAATGTAGGGTTATTTTGAGAAAGCAACATGGATACAGTGAGTTGAAATCTAGGTTAATTTTGAGTATGATCAGACCTTATAATGGGCCAGTAAGTGGATCACCTTGGATAGTATCTTGGTTTTCAATGTTTTAGTCACTTCCTTAAGTGTCTTTTACATCTAGGTTCTACCATTCCTTATTATGCAATAGAAATAGAAGATACCTGTTGATTTACCTTGATTTTATTTAGAATAATGAAGCTATCACATTGTCTCATTTGAACCTCTTAATCACTCTGACATGTAGATATTATCCTCGTTTTAAAGATGAGGTTCTTGGTGTTTAAGAAACTTCCCTCAGATCGCAGAGCAGAGTCAGGTTTCGGGTCCAGTCACGTCTGATGCCAGTGCCAGTTTCAAACTGGTTGATTGTGAACTCCTTTTGGATTTTAATTTACTCTACAGAGTTACTTTTTTAAAATGTAAGACTACCTGATGATGTCTTTGAATTTATATTCTCAATTTTAATGTAATTCTCTTCTAAAGGTAAGGCCTCAGAGAAGGTTTTCTGCTGTTGGAGATAAAAGTTTTCTGGATAAGATTACCCTTACTGGTTTGTTGTTGTTGTTATTATTATTACTGCTGAATGTGATTTTGGCGTTGTGTCTAAGAAATCATTACCTAACCAAACCAGAAAAATTTCTTCTGTATTTTCTTTATGAAGTTTTAGATATTACATTTAAGCCTATGAGCCATTTTGAGTTAATGTTTGTGTGATGTGTGGATTGAAATTTATTTCTACACCTGAATAGCCAGTTGTTCCAGTACCATTGGTTGAAAGGCTACTTCTTTCTCCACTGAATGGCTTTTACACCCTTGTCGGCCATGTGTGTATGGATCTATTTCGGGTTGCCGTTCTGTTTCATTGATTTCTTTCTCTCTCTTTATGCCAGTACCACACATAGTGTCTTTTTTTTTTTTTTAATTTGTTTATTTGGCTGTGTCAGATCTTAGTTGTAGCACACTGAATCTTTGTCGCATCATGCGAGATCTTTTGCTGCAGTGCGTGGACTCTGGGTGTGGTGCACAGGCTTAGTTGCCCTGTGACATATGGGATATTAGTTCCCCGACCAGGGATTAAACCCACATCCTCTGCAGTGCAGGGCAGATTGTTAACCACTGGACCACCAGGAAGTCCCGGTACCACACATACTGTCCTGATTATTATAGCTTTATAATAAATCTTGAAATCAGGTATTTGGATTCCTCCAAGTTTGTTCTTTTTTTCAAGGTGTTTTGATTATTTTTCCTTTGCATTTCCATGTGAATTTTAAATACTGGCTTATTAATTATTGCCCCAAAAGAGCATGCTGGGGTTTTGATTGGGATTGCAGAGAATTGGTAGATCAATTGGAAGACAATTGACTTTTTAAAAATATTGAATCTGTCGCTCCATTAATGTGTGTCTGTCCACCTATTGAGACCTTATTTAATTTCAACAGTGTTTTATAGTTTTAATGGAGTATATATAAATTATATCATACTTTATATATTCTTCTGTGCTTTTCTTGCCACTTAACAATATCTGGATGCAGGTAGCAGTACTTAAATCTTAATTTTCACTGCTGTATGCCTTTTCACTGTATGAACATGCCATAAGGTTATTTTAGTTTTTTTTTTTTTTTGCTATTTTAAATAATGCAGCTGTGCATATTCCTGAATTCATATTCATATTACAAATGAACTAGCACATTTGGGTAACAGTTTTTTAGATGAATAGACTACTGAGAATGGGTCATGGGCTTTACTAGATATTGCCAAATTGTTTCCCAATTTATATTAGGATCAGCACTGTATAAGTTTTTGTTATTCCCCATCTTCACCAGTTGGTGTTGTCAGACTTCTTAATTTTTACTAAATTGATAAGTGTGAAATAGTACCTCACTATGGTTTTAATACGCATTTTGAATCTTAATGAGATGAATTATCTTTTTATATGTTTTTTCTTCTGTTCAATATCTGTTCATCTCATTTGCTCATTTTTTTTAGATTGTCTTTTTCTTAATAATTTTTAGGTGTTTTAAAATATATATTTTGGATACTGGATGCATCTTTTTTTAGTTATATATATTGCAAATATCTCTTCTCAGTTGATAGCTTGTCATCTTTCTTTTTGGTGTTTTTTGATGAATACAAGTTGTGAAACAACTCCTACTGTATTAAAGAGTTTAAAAGGATAGTTGACCCAACTTATCAATAATACCTGTGAGCCCTAAATCCTCTAGAAACCCTACTTTCAGATTCACTTTATGATTTTCCTTTAAAAACTGTCTTGATTTTCATTTATATCCTCCAGTCACAGTTTTGGGGTGCAGGGGAGGAGGTAAAAACCATAGTTTCTTTAAGGATCCAGTAAGAAGTTTTACAAGCATGTTTCATATTTTGAATTTTTTTTTTTTCAATTATTATTTAGGCTGGACCAGAATATGGTCAAGGAATGAACCCCATTAGCCGCCTGGCTCAGATTCAACAGGCCAAAAAGGAAAAGGAGCCAGATTACGTTTTGCTTTCAGAAAGAGGAATGCCTGACGTCGGGAATTTGTGATGCAAGTATGTCTCACTTTTATATTAAAAGATTTTTTTTTTAAACTACTGAAAACATTTAGAAATCCTGAGGCTAGAATAGAGGTATGGTGGGAAGGAAGACTAGGAATTAATAGTAGAAGATACAACTGTTTACACTTAAAGTGTTCATTCCCTCCAGATCCATCTACCAACTTGGTTGGAACATTCAAGTGTCAAGGACATGTCAGACTGGAGAGTGTGAGGTTTCAAAGGGACCATGAGCTCACCCAGAGTTCATCATTGAGAATGCCTATCTCTAACTTAATGTGTTGCAATTTGCAGCTGGAGTCTGTTAACTACTGGGAATAAAAGACAGATGGAATTAGAAACATAATTTAGAAGGATGGAGGTAGTAGGTGAAACAGGGCCAAGAGCATGAGCTTTCAGGTCATTAGAGAAATCGAGAAAAGAGGGCTAGCTGGCTGCCTAACTTTGGTGAACACAGAGGGGCTCTGAGTTGCTGAGAGATTTAAGTGCTGCTTTGTACAGCATGGAAACTTGAGTGGTTGCTGGTGTATTGGTCTAGGGGTGGGGACTGGGAGTGAGGTCGAATGCCTAAAATGCCCTCCTTTTAAAATTCTGCCTATCCATCTTCATTTACCAACTCAAGTCTCAGTATCATAGAAACCTTTCATTTTTATTATGAAGATTTCAGGCATCTCCAAAGATGGATGGATATGTTTACTAGTACACAATAAAGGACAGTATAATGGAAGAGCATAATGGCCTCTTGGGGACTATGCCCATCGTTCAAAAACAACTGTGAAGATTTCTGCTGCGCTTGGCTTTGGCTATCAGTTTTTCCTTCTTCCCTTCCTCCCTCCTTCCTTTCCTTCTTCTCCTGAAGCTTTCTAAAGCTGATTTCTAACCACATGTCATTTTAGCCTATATGCTTAGTGTGTGACTCTAAAACACATGGAAGGTTTTTTACTTTTTCTTACATTAGGTATGGTTAGTTAGAATCCTCTAGCACCCAGTCTATATAAATTCTCCTTATGATCCCAACAGTTTTGTTAGGTTATGGGCTTCCCTGGTAGCTCATCTGGTAAAGAATCTGCCTGCAATTCAGGAGACCCCAGTTCGATTCCTGGGTTGACAGGGGAATGGCTACCCACTCCAGTATTCTTGCCTGGAGAACTCCATGAACAGAGGAGCCTGGCAGGCTAGAGTCCATGGGGTTGCAAAGAGTCAGACGTTACTGAGCGACAACAGGCTTGTCAAAGAAGCTTTTCCAGTCAAACCTGTGGATCTCACATTTAATATAACCCAGTTACAATCAACAGATGTTAATTAAGTGCTGACCATGTGGCAGACATCTAGACTCAAGCATAATATCTCATGTTGACTAACTTCTTGTGCATGGCTAAGTTGTACCTTCCTTCCTACTTTATAACCTCCATATTCCTTTATCTCACAGTACCCAATATGGTGGTATGTATATAGTAGGATCTTATAAACCTGTGAGGTATATTTGTTGCCTGCCTGGCTGAGAGCTAGTATGTTTGACTTTTGTTGGAGATACAAACTTATGTTGTAGTTACAAGTGAACCATGGTTGTTAACTTAGATGTGTTCAAAGAGGAGGGCTTCTGCTGTGGTTAGCATGGGTTTCTAGATGGCATTAGGACCCAGAGCAGTGTTGTTCTAGTATTTTTTACTTTGTAAAGTATGTGCACCATTTTTCTTTTTATATTCTTAACTTTGAGGAATTCTAGAAAGTATTTTTTGAACTTCAAAACTTGAGGGGAAAAAGATCCACCCCCCCCACACATACATTTTAGACCTGTGTTACAAATAAAAACTGGCTTTGACTTTATTAAACAATTCCTTTCCTGTGGAATATACTGAATACCCCTTTTGAAAGAGGAATTTAGAATATCTTAGGCCAGCTTCCATTTTATGGGTATTCATAAACATTCTAGTCAAACAGGAACGTTTGGCTGTGCTTTTAAATGTTTTCACACTGAATTCATATTGTTTTTTCCTTCTTCTGAAAGCCCCAGTGGATCATTACAGTGTTGCTGTAACTTCATCAAAGTAAAGGGATTTGTATAAATTGCTTGAACAATGTTATCATTTGTTATAATGGAATCATTATTATTGAATGTGGAAGTAAATGATCTAAAGATAATATGCTCATATTTGTCTATCACCAGAAAAACCCCATAAATAAATGTGTGTTATAAAGTGGATGTTGTTACTTGTATTGATTACTAGGTAAAGGAAAATTTCCAGTGACACTATTTGGACATTTAGGTCCAGAGCAAATTTTTTCTTTTTTTGGAAAGGAGTATTTTAATTTTTCAAAGAGAAAATAATGATAACTAAATTAATTGTGTATCAGCACATTTTATTATTTATATCATATGTTAATTTTTCTACCTATCTGTGATTAAGATCTCAGGTTTGGTTGTTTTTTTTTTTAAGACTGCAAGTTTTTAAAAATGTATATTAAGGAAATTTCATTAATTTTTTGGTAAATGCTGTTTTACCAGACTTCTTGTTAGTTTTTTGAAGACTTCATTAATGAATTAATTTATTATTATTTTAAAAATTAGTATCTTGAATTTTTGTCAGGGAGGGGACTGCACTGTATGGCATGTGAGATTTTAGTTCCCTGACCAGGGATCAAAGCCATGCCCCCCAGTGTGGTAGTGCAGAGTCTTAACCCCTGGAACAGCCAGTGAAGTCCAGAGGATTTAATTGATTTGTTTAAAGAAAAAAGTCTAGTCATCATAAATTCATTGTATAGTAAAATGCTTCTTTGCAGAAAAATTTACATTTTAATGTAAAAATCTTACAGTAGTCATAAATCTTGGAAGCTTTCTAGGAAGGTGACTTTTGGAGGTTTACTTACATGCTTTGTTGTTATTTAGTCACTAAGTCGTGTCTGACTCTTTTGCAACCTCATGGACTGTAGTCCACCAGACTCCTCTGTCCGTGGGATTTCCTAGGCAAGAATACTGGAGTGGGTTGCCATTTCCTTCCCCAGGGTATCTTCATGAACCAGGGATTGAAGCTGTGGCTCCGCATTGGCAGGTGGATTCTTTATACTACTCAGCCACCATGGAAGCCCATTTACATGCTTACTGACTTTTATAATGCAGTGAATTTTTTTTTTTTTTTTTGAGTGCTCATTGTAAGTGCTGGCAGGGAACCAAAGTCCTTTAGCACAGTGGTCTTTTTCAGTCCTAACAAATAACTCTGGGGTAACCAGCTACTCACAAGCTATTGAACCATGGAACTATAAAAACTCGTGTTAGGCAAGGGGTGAGTGAATAGGAAAAATGAATCTGGAAGCACTTCTGGAAGTAAGTCTTCAGGTGTCAGAGTAGGTCAGATAGAAAGCCAGCAGACTCAGATCTAAAATTGAATGCTGTGATGGGAACCCCCTGTCCCAAGAAGAGGAACCTAGAGGCAGAGGGCCTCAGGCTTGGGCATTAACTGAGATTTAAGGATGAAGGAGCCAAAGATTTGAATGAGAAGAGGTAGATAGCTTGTGAAAACAGTTGAAACATTTTTTTGCTTCTCCATTATCTTTCACTGCCATTTACTTTGGCAAGTCTTTTGACCCTCAGAGCAGTAGCAGTAGCAGAAGCTTCTGGCATCTTTCCAGCTTCAAGTTTTCCAGCAACAGCACAGGGTCTTGTGAAGCCAGGGAACAAACCAAGCACTGGAAAAAACAACAGGTAGCAGAGGCCAGCTCTAGCCAGGGACTTGAAGACTTTGTATGTAGGGCCTGCTCTTTGGGTCAGGAGCAGGCCAACAGATACGGAAGGTGGTGCACGTTTACCCAACTCCAGGCACTAGATCGGTGCTTCTAAGTGGGGTCCATAAGACCACTGTTGATTTGTTACAATGTGCTTTCAGCAGAAAAAGCAAAATGAAATGTTTCAAAAACATTGCACAGATTTGAACTATAAAATTTCTGATAGCTGTTAAGAGACTCTTAAAAAATTTTTTTTAATTCATTTATTTTTAATTGAGAATAATTGCTTTACAGTAGTATGTTGGCTTCTGCCAAACATCAACATGAATCAACCATAGGTTTTCTATGTGCCCTCCCACTGGAACACCCCTGCCACCTCCCTCCCCGTCCCATCCCTCTAGATTGTCACAGAGCCCCAGCCTGAGTTCCCTGAGTCATACAGCAAATTCCTATTGGCTCTCTATTTTATATATGGTAATGTATGTTTCCATATTGCTCTCTCCATACGTCCCACCCTCTCCTTCCTTCCCCCACCTCAGCCATGTCCTTAAGTCTCTTCTCTCTGTCTGTGTCTCCACTGCTGCTCTGCAGATAGGTTCATCAGTACCATCTTTCTAGATCCTATATATATGTGTGTTAATTTGTTTTTCTCTTTCTGATTTACTTCACTCTGTATAATAGGCTCTAGATTCATCCACCTCATTAGGACTGACTCAAATGCGTTCCTTTTTGTGGCTGAGTAATGTGAATGAGGGCCTCCCTGGTGGCTCAGAGGTTAAAGCGTCTGCCTTCAATGCGGGAGAACCTGGATTCGATCCCTGGGTTGGGAAGATCCCCTGGAGAAGGAAATGGCAACCCACTCCAGTATTCTTGCCTGGAGAATTCCACGGATGGAGGAGCCTGGTGGGCTACAGTCCACGGGGTCGCAAAGAGTAGGATACAACTGAGCAACTTCACTCACTCACTCACTCACTATGAATGAACATTGAGTTTTCGCAAATGTTTTTGTTCGATTTATGTGGGTGATCATATGATTTGTCTCCTTAACTGATTAATATAGCAGATAACATTGATTGATTGAATTCCGAATGTTAGACCTACCTTACATTTTTGAAATAAACTTAACTTAGTCTTTTTTTTTTTTTTTCACGTTGCTTTGTTCCGTGTACTATTACATGGTTTAAACTAACATTTATATTCATGAATGAAACTGGTCTTTAAATTTTTTTTCTTATACTTTTCTTGTTGGATTTTGAAACCAAAGTGATGCTTCACTGAATAATTGGGGATGGACTCCTCTTTTTTTTTTTTTTTTGTTTATTCTTGGATGCATTTTTGTATGAGTAGCATTATTCTTCCTTAAAATTGGGTAGAACTTGCTAGAAAAACTCTCAGAAGTTTTCGTTGTGAAAAAGTTTTTAATTGTGGTTTTAACTTCTTTTGTAGTTATAGATTTATATAGTTAGGTGTTTATTCTGTGCCAGTTTTAGAAATTTGTATTGTCTAGAAATTTTTCCATTTTATTCAAATATTAAAAAATGTTAGCTGAATTATTCAGTATCCCTTATTATTTTGTAATGCTACAGAAAGTTCATAATCTCTCATCTTTATTCTTAATTGTATCTTATTTTTTCTTGGTCAGTCTCACCTTTGGTTTATCACTGTATTAGTTTTTTCAGGGAACCAGCTTTTGTCTTTTTGAACTTCTCTGTTGTACTTTGTTTTATATTTCCTAAATTTTTGCTCTTGTTTCTAATGTTCTGTTTCTTTGGATTTATTTTGCTGTTAGTAACTACTTGAGATGAATGGTTCGCTCATTACTCTTCTGCCTTTCTCTAAGCTTTTATGGCTTATATATTTTCTTCTAAACCCTCTTTAGCTGCATCTTTCAAGTTTTGACATATTGTATTTCCATTATTACTTATTTAAAATATTTCCAGTGAGATGTCTTCTTTGCCCATAGATTATTTAGATTACATTGTTTAATTTCCAAAATTGTGATTATCTTCTTGTCTGCTCCTTCTATCACTTACTGAGAACAATCTGTAAAAATAAATCCCACTTTCACTGTGTATTTTCTGTTTCTTCATGTAATTTTGTTCCTTTTTTGTTTTCTGATTTGATTTTTATATTTGTATTATCTCAGCATATACATGACTAAAAAAATCATTACCCAGCTCAGGAAATGTACATGTAGTTATAAGATGGCTGATGTACATTTAAATGCATGGATGTACATACGTGTGTGCCTCTTGCTCACAAAAGAGAACTGTGGGATAGTTCTAATGATAAAAATCTATTGTTTATTGAGCAATTATGCTATAATACACACTGTAGTCTACATACATTTTCTTGTTTAATTTTCAGAGTAACACTGTTAGGTCATCATTGTATTACCCCTCTTTTACTAATGAAAAAACTGGGGCTTAGAGATATTAAATAATTCGAATCAGTTCATGGGAAATAATGGAGTTGGTTTCATACCCAAATCTGACTCAGAAGTCTTTGTTTTTAACCACAGTATTGTATTAATCTTTATATGTTCTCTTCAGAAACTATTTAATGTAATCCTTTGTAAACTATATAATTTTTTAAATCTTTTGGATTAAAGATTTTTTATTGATATATAGTTGATATACAATAGTATATGTTACAAGGGTACAGTATAATAATTTATAATTTTTAAAGGTTATACTCTGTTTATAGTTACTATAAAGCATTGGCTATATGGTCTTTGCTGTATAGTATATCCTTATAGCTTATTTTATATATAATAGTTTGCACCTCTTAATCCCCTGCCTCTATAGTGCCCCTCCCTGCTTCCCTCTCCCCACTGGTAACTACTAGTTTGTTTTCCACATCTGTAAGTCTGTTTCTTTTTTTTTAATATTTACTAGTTTGTTGTATTTTTAGATTCTACATATAAGTGACATCATACAGTATTTTATATTTCTCTGACTTATTTCACTTAGCGTAATATCCTTCAAGTTCATCCATGTTGTTTCAGATGGCAAAATTTCGTTCTTTTTATGACTGTGTAGTATTCCACTGTGTATATAATTACCACATCTTCTTTATCCATTCATCTGTTGATGGACACTGAGGTTGTGTCGTATCTTGGCAGTTATAAACAATGCTGCTATGAATGTTGAGGTGTGTGTATCTTTTTGAATTAGTGTTTTTGGTTTTTTTAGATACATACCCAGGAGTGGAATTGCTGGGACATATGGTAGTTCCTTTTTTTTTTTTTAATGATTTTTACTGGAGTATAGTTGTTTTACAGTATTGTATTAGTTTTAAGTGTACAGCAAAATGAATCAGTTATACATATACATGTTGTTTAGTCGCTAGGTTACATCTGACTGTTTTGTGACCCCATAGACTGTAGCCAGCAGGCTTCTCTGTCCAGGGATTCTCCAGGCAAGAATACTGCAGTGGTTTGCCATTTCCTTCTCCAGGGGATCTTCCTGACACAGGGTTCAAACCTGCGTTTGCTACATTGCAGGCAGATTCTTCACCACTGAGCCACCTGGAAAGCATACATATACATATATTTACTCCTTTTAAGGTTCTTTTCCTATATGGGTCGTTACGAGTATTGAGTCGAGTTCCCTGTGTTATATAATAGGTCTTCATTAGTTACCTATTTATGTATAGTAGTGTATATATCTCTATTCCATTCTCCCAATTTATCCCTCCCCCATTCTGTTTTTAGTTGTTTGGAGAAACTGCCACATTGTGTTCCGTAGTGGCCACACCAATTTGCATTCTCACCAGCCGTGTACAAGGGTTCTCTTTTGTCCCCATCCTTGCTGGCATTAGTTATTTGGGATATTTTTGATGATAGCCATCCTGACAGGTTTGAGGTAATATCTCATTGTTTTTTTAATTTTCATTTCCCTCATGATTAGCAGTGCTGAACATCTTTTCATGTGCCTGTTGATCATCTCCATATCCTCTTTGGAGAAATGGGTATTCAGGTTTTCTGCACATTTTAACATTATTGTAAATGGCAGCAATATGAATTTTAACCTTTTCAGTTTATTAATTTAAGTGAAGAATACTAAATGTAGTCATAATCAACTCTCTGCAATGTGAATTTATTTTTCTGCTTACATAAATAAGTTTATTGTTTAAAAGTCAAAGAATATAGAAATATGTAAGGAAATAAAAATGTTCTAAAACTATTGGTTGGATAGCATCAACCAATGGACATGAGTTTGAGCAACCATCAAACTCGATGGACATGAGTTTGAGCAAGCTTCGGGAGTTGGTGATGGAGAGGGAAGCCTGGCGTGCTATAGTTCATAGGGTCACAAAGAGTTGAACACGACTGAGCGACTGAACTGAAGATTCTGTCATCCTGATATAACCCCCATTGACATTTTGAGGACCCAATTTCCATACTTTTCTCTGTGTATGCATTTTTAATATATATAATATAAAAGGGATCTTAATTGCTATTTTATTATGGACTGAACTTTATATTTTTGAATGCTAGAGAGCAGAACAAATTGCTTTGTGATGTTAATGTTTGTTACCAAAGCAGCTGTCATTACATTTCTTACTTTATTCTTACCAGGTCAAGGTAGGGAATGAAGTTGCTACTGGAACAGGACCTAATAAAAAGATAGCCAAAAAAAATGCTGCAGAAGCTATGCTGTTACAACTTGGTTATAAAGCATCCACTAGTCTTCAAGATCAACTTGACAAGGTGAGAGTTAAATTTACACGGATAAGTTCTGTCCTGTCAGAATATAAAAATAATAAGCAAGTTTTGTTCCAGTGTTCCTTGACTTGTACTGTCTTAACTAGTGTAAAGTAGATGTCAAGTTTTAACTTTTCCAAGTTGGTACTCTTATCTTTATATCTTTAAAGATACAGATTCTCCTGGTGCAAAATAACCACTGTTTAGGGGTCACGATAAAATATTATAATCTTACAATTAGAAAATACTAAAAATTTGCTGTATAATTGTATATATTTTATATAATATTAATACCAGTGTAGTAAGTTTTACCTTACTGACTAATGATTTTTGCCTTATATACCCAGTTTTTTAATTTGTGCTTTTTAAGAATGGAGGTTGTTAGCCTTTATTTTTGGAATACAGCTGAAAACCCTGGAAATAAAGATCCTGAGTTATCCCTTTAGGGCAGGAGCTATATAGGACAGACACTCTATAAACTGATTTTTCTATTTACTTTAAATTAAAGGTAAACTCATAGGGTGTTTATTTTCTGCCAAGACTTGTGTTCATGGTCCCCTATTTCTTCTGCAGCAGGTAATGACATCATTAACACCAGCCTGTATTGCAGGAGAAGCTGAGAACCCTGAATTCAGGACTTGGCAGTTAACTTGGCAGGAACTGACTTCATTTCACTTTGTATTCAATTATCATTTTATCTATACATATGTAAAAATTATTTTTATTAAACATTTCATTTGTATGACATTTCCAAAACAAGCTTAATAATTATTTCTGTCATAAACAATACAGTTTTTTCCATGCCATTTTCTTACATACAGATTCTATTTCAGGGATATTTTCAGTTTCTGCAGGAACACCTTTGTGAAGTTTGGAGTAAAAATTAAATTATCTATTAAAAAATACTTAGATACACTTTTTAAGGTGCTGTAAATATCTAGGCAGTTATTTTCAGTGATTAAAAATTATTTATCTGTGTGATATCACTGGAGATTTCAGTTCTGTTTTTATAACCTGGCTAGTGAATGTGTTTTCTTCTTTTAAAAGTATTTGTAACATGAAACCTAACATGTGTTCAAGTTTCTGTAGTTCTTACATTGTGTATATGTTGTTTTAACTTAACACATTTATATTGACTTAAATCTGGTAAGTGATTTATAAAAATATGTCAGAATAAATCTCCTCGTAGACCTTTATTTGTAAGTTAAATGAAAATAAAACAGAACAAAACACTGGCATTAATTTCATTAATTAGAAAAACATATTTTTGCATACGCATTGTGTTATTAGGGTTCTCCAGAGGAATAGAGTCCCACAGGGAGTGTGCGTGTGTGTGTGTGTATATATCACACAGACTTATTTTAAGGAATCGACCTGTGTGTGTGTGTGTGTGTGTGTGTATCACACAGACTTATTTTAAGCAATAGACCCGTGAAGTTTTGGATGCTTGGCTACTCCAGAATTTGCTGGGGATGCCAGCAGGCTGGAGACTCAGGAAGGAGCTGCAGAGTCTGGAGGCCATTGACTGGCAAGCTGCCTCTTGTTCCAGGGAAGGTCAGCCTTTGCCTAGGCAGGCCTTCAACTGACAATGCCCACCCATATTCTAGAGAGTCATTTTTTTTACTCTTTAGAGTTCAGTGATTTAAATGTAAATCTCTTCGAAAAACACCCTTCCAGAAACATCCAGAATAATGTTTGACCAAATATCTGAGTACCTAGCCCAGACAAGTTGACACATAAAATTAATCATCACACCCACTAAATGCAGACACTTAAAACTGAAGATAAGATGACTGGAATTTGGTCCCTGCACTCACGAAACTGACCAGTAAGTGTTAGGGGTGAGGAGCTTACATTATGTAACAGTATAATCACAATTCTAGATATGTGAAGATGAGTCTGAAAAGTCAGGAGTAGCTGAGATGACTATTGTTATGTGAAATAACGTGCTTTTGAATTATTAATTTGAGATTTGAGCTTGAAAGTGACTTGATCTGGTTTGCTTTCTACATAGGCCAGTCCTATAAGTAATGTAGTAAATGGATACGGGCAGGACAGGACTGAATTGTTCAGGTGAAAGATACTGAGGGTCTGAACTAGGGCAGTGGTGTAGAGAGGAGACGGAAAAGACACCAGCCCTGCTTCTTACGTGTATGTGTTAAGATTTCAGTAGCAGATGCAATGCATGGAGGATACAGCAAGGAAGAATACCTGTGAAAAAGTAGCAAGAGACTTTAAGGAAGAGGTGCCTGGTGCTTCCTTGGTGGCCCAGTGTTTAGGACTTGGTGCTTTCACTGGCCTGACCCCGGGTTCATTCCTTGGTCAGGGAACTAAGATTCCCACAAGCTACATGGCATGGCCGAAAATAAAAAAAGCAGTAGTTGTATGCTGTAAAGACCAAGTAAGAAGAGTTAGTTAATACCTTGATTTGTCAATAAGAAGGCCTTTTGAGAATGTGACAAAAGCAATTATAAAAAAAAAAACTTTAAAAATAGCTTTAAAAAAATTGGCTTTTTAAAAAAGTAATCAAGATATATACATAATTGAGTGGTGATGGTGATGGTGGTGGTGGTTTAGTTGCTAAGTTGTTTCTGACTCTTGCGATCTCATAGACTATAGCCTGCCATGCTCCTCTGTCCATGGAAGAATTTAAAAGTACAAAAGAGTGAACAGTGAAGAAAAAATTAGCCTCACTTTACCCTGAGACCCTCAGACTTGGTCTCTTCCTAAAGGTGTCTCCCATGTTTAGTTAATGTTTGTATGTCATTTAGAATAGTGTCTGAATATATGAATCTTGTATAAGGATCTAGGTTCTATGCAGGATATAGGATGCTTGGGACTGAGGCACGGGGATAATCCAGAGAGATGGTGTGGGGCGGGAGTGGGGAGGTGGGGGTCAGGATTGGGATTTCATGTACACTCGTGGCTGATTCATGTCAATGTATAGCAAAACGAATACAGTATTGTAAAGCAAAACAAACTAAAAAATAAACATTAATTTAAAAAAAGTTAAAAAAATAAAAATAAAATAAAAATCAATTTTAAAAAAATGAAAAAAAAAAAAGATAAATGTCCTCACAAAGATATTTTGTATGTATGCACTGATATATCTCCACTTTAAAAACATTAAGATTTAGTGAATTGCAGCTTAATGAATTTTGACAAGTGTGTGTATATGACCACATCACAATTAAGATTTATAACATTACTGTTACCCCAGTTTCTTAATGCCATTTTATAGCAAATGTCTTTCCTTTTCCTCAGCTCCTGACAAACACTGATCTGATTTCTGTCTCTATAGTTTTGCCTTTTCCAGAATGTTGAATAAATTGAATGGCACATTATGTAGCCGTTTGTGTCAACCCTTATTGCTGAGATTCATCTATGTTGTTGTATTTATCATTTGTTATCATGTATCTTTTCTGTTTGTTATTGTTTTATTCTTTCCCAACATTTAGGTTTTCAATTTGAGGCTATTGTAAATACAGTGGTTGTAAACATTCATGTACAAATCTTGATTGTATATATTCTCTAATATAGCCTGTTAGGTACTTTCATATAATAGTGCACAGGCCACTTGTTTAGAAACTGAAGATGTTTTCCAGAGAGGTTGTACCATTTTCATTTCCACAAGCAATGCTTGAGATTTCTGCTTACTCCACATCTGCTCTAGCTCTTGGTATTGTCGGTTTTTATAGCTTTGATGATGGTATTAGGTGTTTAATGTTGTTTTATTGGATTTCATTTCCATTTTCCCTAGTTAATAATGCTGACTAGTTCATATATTTATTTCTCATATCTCTTCTTTGAGTATCTGTTCAGAATTTTTGTCTTTTAAAAAATTGGATGGTTTACTTTCTTATTATTGAGTTCTAAAAGTTTTTTATATATTTTGGATGCCAGTGCCTTATCAGAGAAAGAATTCCTGTTTCTCACTCTGTCTTCTCCTCTCCTTTTTCACATGTGTTGTCCAGTTGTTCAAGCACCATTTGTTTAAAAGATTAATGCTTTTTCCGTTGAGTTTGTTAGACCTTTGTTTAAAATGAGTTGACCACTTATGTCTGGATCTGTTTCTAGTTTTTCTGTTTGTTAATCTGTATGTCTATCAATCTGTATGTCTATCTATTCTTCAACTGTACAACTGTATATAGAGTGTGCCTTTTTTGGATAAGGTTTGAGATCAGATAAAGAACTTCATCTTTGTTCTACTTTTAAAAAATTGTTTTGGCTAATCTTTATATTTTCATAGTAAATTTTTAAATCAATTTCTACCAAAAAAGTATCCATTTGGAATTTTTCTTTGGGATTGTGTTGAATATTACGTAGATCATGTTTGCATTTATTAATATATCTTCAAAACATTGAGTCTTCCAACCTTTGAACAAGATCTTGCTCTGTTTATTTAGGTTTTTTGAAATATATCCCAGCAGTGTTTGTACTTTTTTATGGAAGTATCTTCCACATTTTTTATGTTTATCCCTAAATGTTTCATGTTTGTGGGTGCTATTAGTAATGGCATTGGTTTTTAATTTCAGTTTCTAATTCTTCTTTTCTAGCATATAGAAATACAATTGTCTTTATATATTGACTTTGCATCCTATGACCTTGCTGAACTGACTTATCTGTTAAAGTAGCTTATTTTGTAGATTTTTTGCAATTTTCTGCATTGATGATTGTGTTATCTTTTAATAAAGACAGTTTATTTTTTTCTTGTTAATCTGTATGCTTTTATTTGTCTTGCTTTATTGCCTTGAGTGAAACATCCCATTCAGTGTTGAATAGAAGGTTGATTGTTGAAACAGAAAAACAGGTATCTTGACTTTGTTCCCGATTTACAAGGAAATTGTTCAGTCTTTTGCTATTGTATAACATGATGCTTGTAGGTTTTTTATACAGCTCTACATCAGGTTAATAGTTCCTAGTGTCCCTGCTTTGTTGAGAAGTTTCCCCCCCATAATTATCAGTGAATGTTGAATTTTGCCAAATGTTTTCTCTGCATCGGTTGATACTGACATTATTTTTCTGTTTAGTTTGTAGATATGGTGAATTTTTTTTTAATTGATGGATTTTTAAAATTTATGTGATACAGGTTTCCCCCAATATCTGAAAGTAAAGCAATTCCTGTGAAACCTTTTGTAAGCCAAAATGGCATGAAATAAAGAAGCAATTGCCTTAGGACTCATCTTGCTAATGAATGCACAGAATAAATCCAGACAAAACACAGATCCTCACACATGGTTCAAAGCTGTGGTGACTGGATGCTGAGATATGAGTATAGTTGCCACACTCACTGCTCTTGGTGGGTGCTGCCTCATTAATGGCTAGCTGTGAAGTGAAACACTGAATGGTATTTTTTGTTTTTCCATAAAAGTGAAAATCCTCTTTGGATTTCTTTTAGTTAGCAAAAACAGGTACTAGTGCATGTCTTTCATAAAAGCAAAGTGACATAAACTTTTGAAAAGTGTGAAATACCTGTATATACATACACAGCAAAAAATTACCATTTTAAACATTTTTAGGTGTACAATTCAGTGGCATTAAGTATGTTTACAGTGTTCTACAACTATCTTCACTATCCACTTCCAGAAAGTTTTCATCATCTGAAGTAGAAATACTGGTTTTAGTATCATTATCAGGGTAGTGCTAGACTAATATAGTAAGTTTGGAAGTATCTCCTTTTCTTCCATCATCTCAGAGAGTTTGGTATTCTTCCTTCATTAATCGTTGAGTAAAATTTACTGGTGGAGCCATCATGGTTTATAATTTTTTATGTAAGAAGGCTTTAAGTATAAATTGATATAAAAATAGATATAAGACTACTCAGATTACCTACTGCTGAGTGAGCTTTGGCAGTTGAATCTTTCAAGGGTCTGTCCATTTCCTCCTCTAAGCTGAATTTAATGGTATAAAATTGTTCATAGGATTCCTTTGTTATTCTTTTAATGGCTATAGCATCTGTAATGATATTTTCTCTCTCATTTCTGATATTGATAATTGTTTCCTCTTTTTTTTTATCCTGATGAATCTAGCTAGGGGTTGGTAATTGTTTTTATCATTTTCAAACAACAAGATTGTGATTTCGTTGATTTTTTTCCCTATTATTTTGTTTTTAGTTTTACTGATTTCTGTTATTTATTTTATCCTTCCTTTATTTGCTTTGGGTTTAATTTTCTGTTCTTTTTCTACTTTTGTAAGCCAGAAGCTTAAGCTGTGGATCTGAGAATTTAGTGATATATATTTCTCTTTAAGTACTGGTTTAGCCCTGGCCCACAACTTTTGAGAAGTTGAGTTTTTATTTCATTTCATCAAAATGTGTTCTAATTTCCCTTTGGTTTCTTCATTCAAGTCCTACGTCTCTTCTGATTTTGTTTACTTCTTTTATCAAGTGCTAATGTCACCAACTATAAATTTGAATTTGACAACTTTCAATTTTATCAGTTTTATGTACTTTGAAGCTATGTTGTTATACACATATACATTTAGGATTGTTATATCTTTTTGATGACTTTATAACTTTATTATTATGTGATTTTCTTTACATCCTTGGTAATATTCCTTGTTCTGAATTCTTTTTGATATTAATATAGTCACTTCAGTTTTATTTTTATTAGTGTTTGCATGGGGGTATTTTCCTCTCACCATTTTATTTTTAGCCTATCAGTGTCTTTGTGTTTAAATTGGTTTCTTTTAGAAAATATATAATTGAGTCTTGCTTTTAAAAATACCCTTTGACAATCTCTACCTTTAGTTGGGAGTGATCAGACCATTTGTACTTATTGTAGCTTTTGGTGTGGTTGGATTTAAACCTATCATTTTTCTAATTATTTCTATTTATTCTATTTATTCTTTGTTCACTTTTTTTCTCTTTGACCTCTCTGTAGTCGTGTATTTTACTTATCTTTATATGTATAAAACCTATAATTCATTGTTACTAATTTCGCTTTATATAGTCAATTTTATTTCTTTGTGGTTAGAATCACAGAAAATACATTTAACCTCATTTTTACCGTTTTCAATACTCTTCATTTGTTTAGATCCAGATTTCTTTCTGGTATTATACTCCTGTTTGTAGAACTTCCTTTAATACTACTTGTATTAGCAGGTCTGTTGGCAGTGGTTTCTGTCAGCTTTTGCTTGATGAGAAATTTATTTTGTATTCATTTTAGAAGTTACTTTTGTGTGGGTATAGGATTCTGAATTTTTCTGTTTCTTTCAGCACTTTCAGAGATTTCATTCCATTGTCTTCTGATTTGTGTAGTCTTTTATATGAAGTCTGCTGTAATTATCTTCTTTTTCATCTTGATATGCTTTCTTCCTCCCTCTAAAGACCTTCAGAAATGTCCTTTTTTAATTAGTTCTTAGCAGTGTAACTGTGATGTATCTAAATTTGATTCTTTCTTTCTCCTCTTCTTCCCTCTCCTCCTTCCTTTTCTTTTTCTCCCTGTCTGTTCATTTTCTTCCTCTTCCTCCTCCCTTTCTTCTCCTTGTTGTATTTTTTTTTGCTTAATGAATATGAATATATTGGATCTGTGATTTGTTGTTTTTTAAAAAAAAATTGTCAGTTTCTCAGCTATTATCTTTCTTTTCAGATATTTCTTCTTCCTTGTTTTCTCTCTCCTTGGGAGTTTACAGTTATATATATGTTAGACCATTAGTATTGTCTTATGGATCCAGGATTTTCTGTTCCTTTTTATTTTTCACTCCTTTTTTGTGTGTGTCTCAGTTTGAGTAATTTCTATTAATTTATCTGTAATATTACTGACATATTTCTTCAGGTGTGTCCATTTGTTAATAATGTTATCAGTATTAATTTTCATCTGTTGTATTTTCCCCCTAGGATATCCATATGATTTTCTTATAAGGTTTCTGTTTTTCTAATGAAATTTTCCAAATATTCAGCATGTTGTCTGCCTTTTTCATTAGATTTTTATCCTGTTAGTCATAGATAATATAAAACTTATTTCTTAGAGTTGCTCTATCACTTGGGTCATCTCTGGGCTCTGTTTATTGACTTGTTTTCTTGTTTTTAATTTTCATTTATTTATTTTTAATCAGAGGATAATTGCTTTACAATGTTATATTTGTTTCTGCTATATAACAACATGAATCAGTTATAAGTATATGTATATCTCCCCCCTGACCACCACCCTTGAGCCTCCCTTTTATTGACTTCTTTATCATTTGACATATTTATTTTTGCAATTTTGGGTGTCTTATAATGTTTGAATGAACATTGGACATTGTGTATTGAGAAACAGTAAAGGTAGAGTTAAGTAGTACTTATGTTAAGGAACAGGCATGTCTCTTTTTCTGTCAGACTGTTAACATGGAGGGTGGCATCAATCTAGTTGGTGATTAAGCTCATTTTGGGTGTTTTGTTTCTACAGTCACTATTAACTAAAAGTTCCTTTAGCTTTGGTTTGCCACTGTCTTTGTTTTGTGTGGGGTGAGGTTTTGGGAAGATTTTCCCCAATTTTTCTGCTACATCCTCTGGTTTCATCAGTCCTATCTTTGCTATGCCATGAGGTGAGGGATATCTCTATGCTTCGTAGTCAATTGCTGTTGCTTATTATTTGGTTGTAGGATTGTGTTGGGTATAGAAGCATAGTTCTTGATTTTCTTGTACAGCTTCATTCTTCAAACTCTGTGTGCCTGAGTCTCAGAAGTGGGTTTTTTCCTAATGTTTCTACCTCCTTCTCCATGATAGCCAAACTTTACTTTTGAACTATAGGTTGTCTTAGCTGCTGTAGAGTTTTCCAGCCCCTTCCCCAGCATTTTCAGAAATCTGCTCTATATTGGTGCAGGGATTTGCTCTCAAGGTTTTTACCCCCTTCTTTTTTCCCTAGGAGCAGGTAACTTTTGCTTCTAATCTTTTTGCAGAAACAGTGAGTCCTTGTCTGAGCTTTTGGAGCAACAAAATTCTTGCCTTATCTCAGAGGCAGACAGGATTTGTTTCTCCCTTTTCTCTTGTAGCTTGTGCTGTTTGCTTTGTGTAAAAGAAGAGTCTAGTGAGTGAAGTCACTCAGTTGTAGCTGACTCTTTACGACCCCATGGACTGTAGCCTACAACACTTCTCCATCCATGGGATTTTCCAAGCAGGAGTACTGGAATGGGTTGCCATTTCCTTCTCCAGAAGAGTGTGCAAATTTCTATGCTGTTCTCTCTGCTTCACACCTGTACCACTGAGTAGGGCTCTTTGGTTCTCTGCTGTATCTCTAGTTGTCCTGACTTCCCAAAGGAAGCCCATAGAAAACTCTCTGGAGTTCCTAATTTTTCTAAACTATGCTGACCCTCACAGTCTTTTAGAATTCATTCACAGTCTTTTAGAATTCATTCATCTGCTTTCTTCTTACCAATATTTTTGGTATTCATCTCTTTCTTTTTTGCCAATGTTGAAATATTTTGTGAGCGGAACCTCACCTCAGAGTGCTTTGTCACTCTCTAGAATTCATGTCATTTGTTTGTTTTACAATCTCAGATCTCTGATGGGTTTGAGATAAGTTATGATTTCTTACATTGTCTGAGTCACTGTTACATTTCTACATTCTAAGGAAGAGCAGAACACTCTTTACTATTTAAAAAATACACTGATCTTGCATCTTGTTTTTTTTTCAATTACATGGGGTTTTAGTTACAACTTAGAGCTTGTTAAGATATAACATCAAGATATGGCTGGCGTGTGCTTCCTTCTTTGTTATATTTGATTATTATGTATTGTTCAAAGTAATACTCATATATGTATAAGAAGTCAAGACTTATTCAAGATTAATGATATAAAGAAAGACTCAAGATTTATAATAAAAAACCATGCTGTCCTGCCCTGGGACTGCCCATTTCTGTTACCTTTTTTACAGAGGCAACCACTTACTACCTGTTTTAGTTGTTCTGTTATTTTGTACTGTTAATAACTTACACTACAGTTTCTTGATTTTTTTTTTCTTTCAGATGTTATCTGAGTTCCTACTTTGAAAACCGAAGAGTTAGTTTTCTTACTCAACATGTATAGTTTTCTGTGTCTCTCTAACTTATCCCTGTACCCTCTGCCAAGTAAACACTTCATATACTGTTTAGTTTCTTTGTTTTTTCTTTCTTGGAGTTATCTTCCTCTTCTGTGTTGGATTGTTTGTTTGATAGATCTGCTGAAGACCCAATGTTTTGGTTCTTCTCTTCACAATTTCCCTTTTAATTCCTTTTGCCTCTCTTTTGAGTTGCCTGCTTTCTGGACACTTTCCTTGTTCTTAATTTATTTTCTTGTGTTGATGGAGTACATGATTTCATCGTTTCCTGATAGAGAATGCATGAGTAATACAGTTTTTTGAGACGTTGTAGTTGTGATATATCTTTATATTTCCCCCACACTTAATTGGTAGTTTTTCTGAGATATAATTCTAAATAGGAAATATTCTTTCCACAGTTTTGAAGGCATTGTACCAATGTTTTCTACCTCTCAGCATTACTGTTGAAATTCCAAAGTCTTCGGATTCTTTAGCCAATTTATGAAACTTTTACATTTCCTCTCCCTCGTGATGCTTTTCTCACATCTTTTCTCACATCTTTTCTCAGGAGTTCTGAAATTTCTTGAGTGATTGACTGGATTTGTGTATTCTTTGATAAATTGTTTTTGGGTGTTTGGGTTTTAATCCAGAAATTCGTGTACTTTAAAAGTGGGGAAACTTTTATATTTTTTCTCTGATGATTTATTTCCTTCCATTTTTACTGTTGATTCTTTCTAGGATACCTGTTAGTCTAAAGAGTGATTTTTTGCTTCTTTCTTCCTTTGTTTCTTTTCTGTTTCTCTTTTTATTCTGTTTACTGGAGATTGCTTCAGTTATGTCTTCCAGTCCGTCTTTGAAATATTTTCCTTTGGCTACTGTGTTTATTATTTCCCAGAGCTATTCTTCATTCTCAGAATTTTCCCTTTTATAACCTCTTGTTCTTGTTTAATGGGTATAATACTTCTGTCTTCTGAGAGCTTTTTTTTTTAAACCTTTTTTTTGAGGTTTTATTCTGTTCCCTGTGTTATGCTCACCATTCCTTGTGGATTGGGAGACTGATTATTGTCTTTAGAGGCCCAGTGATAAAGGGAGCTGAGGATCTTATCTTCTAGGATGTACCTTTGGAATCCATCTCTATTTTCAGTGTGGTATATAGATCCATCCCATCCTCAGCTGTACCTGGTGTCCAGAGTCTCTTTGTTTTAGGCCTTTCTGAAGAGGCAACATTTTAGGAAGTTTGTCTCCTTGGGGTCACAGAAGTGACCTGGAAATTTCATAACATTTGAAAGACTTCCAAACAATCTTTCTGTTTTCATACTCTTCCAGGATTCATCTTTAGAAGTACCAGGTGTGCTTCTGATTCCTGAGGCTTTCTGGGATCCTGAAGCACAAATCAGTTTACTCTTTGTAAGCTCTTTGTTAGCTTCTAGCTCTGCAGGTGAGGTTTCAGCTGGCCCACATCTGCTAAGTTAGTTATAATTAATCTACTCTCCATGTTACAAATTTTGACTTATCCCTTCTCTTGATTCCTTTCATATTCAGGGAAGGCTGGGGCAGAGGGAAGGAGAGAGAGCTTATGGATTATTGGATTATCAATTTAGAGTTGTTTGGGGAGAGAGAAGAGATTACTCTTAATGTTTACTCTGTCATGTTAAAGCAGAAACCTTAGAAAAGCAGTTTCATTAGAGTGCTGAGATAGAGAGCAACAGGCTTGGGATTCAGTTGATGAAAAATTAGGCTTAGGGAATAAAACCTAATATTTAAATAACTGGTTATTAGTGGAAGGAGAGAAAAGGAGGAGTGAAGAGCTAAATATATCATTATCAACTTCAACTGAGCCCTCAAATGCCTGAGGATCTGTATTCTTCTAATCGTTGAGCTCCTTTCCTAGACTGTTTCCTTACTGTGTACATTTTCCTTAGATTTATAACCTCCCTCCCTCCCTCAGCGCCCCCTTCTCTCTGTGATCCTGTCTCCTGCTTCACAGAGAAATGTGCATGGGCGTCTCCTCAGGCCTTCCCACCCACGTGTATCTGCATTTACACACGTCACCTTCTCTTCCACTCTTTCACAGTTGCAAGCTATTTGCTAGAAATGTAGTTTGTATTTGGAGAAGGCAATGGCACCCCACTCCAGTACTCTTGCCTGGAAAATCCCATGGACAGAGGAGCCTGGTGGGCTGCAGTCCATGGGGTCGCTAAGAGTCGGACATGACTGAGTGACCTCACTTTCACTTTTCACTTTCATGCATTGGAGAAGGAAATGGCAACCCATTCCAGTGTTCTTGCCTGGAGAATCCCAGGGATGGAGGAGCCTGGTGGGCTGCCGTCTATGGGGTCTCACAGAGTCGGACATGACTGAAGCGACTTAGCAGCAGCAGCAGCAGCAGCAGTTTGTGTTTATATATGGATTTAATTTATCCATTTGATCTTTGACATCTGATAGCATAATATAAAATAACAATTATAAAAAGAAATATGTCTCCCCCCACCCTGAAGTACTTTATATCAATAACACCAGCTCCATAAAAAGGGAACATAACCAGTTAATGTCACTTATAATTTGATTAAAATACTACTTCAAAATGTCTGAGCTCAGAGTGTATTTTACACTAAATGTTGACCAAATTATCTGGTAAAAGCCAGGGTATTCCAGATTTTGCTTAGAGTTAGGGTTTAGTTTTCAATTTTTTGTGCCTGTCATTAGCAGTATTCAGTGACCCTTTTCAGGACTTTTCCAGAACAGACATAATAATATTTCTATCATTAATTTAACTTCAGAAGTGATAAAAAATCTCTTTTAGTCACTTTAGCACTTGCGATGATTATGTTTTACTGTTTGGAAACAAATTATTTACTTCTTTGCCACCTTGATAGACCCCATGTTATACATAATATATATACTAAATATTATGCTAAATATGAGGCTTTCTTGATGTAAATTATAAATTTAAATAGATAAAATCAAGAGGCATAAGAAACAGATATGAATGTAGAAAAGGGATAGATGTTATGTTCTTGTTAGTGATTCTTGTGTTCATGGTCCTGGGGTCAGCAGTGGAGAGGATGAACAGAATAACCTGTACCCTTTTTTTATTAATTAGGATTAACTTTTTTTTTTTTGAATTTAAGTTTCTTTCCTGAATTTAAACAATTGGTTTAATTTTTCAGACAGGGGAAAACAAAGGATGGAGTGGTCCAAAGGCTGGGTTTCCTGAACCAACAAATAACAGTAAGTTTCTACCTTTATATTAGCTACACTTGGTGTTCATCAGTGGTTCCATGACATGTCCCTCACTGGGAATTTACTGGGTCTTTTTGGGCCTGAGATGCTATGCTAAGTGTTTTGAAGGCTGCAGGAAGTTGTGGTGTTTGCTTTCCTGCAACTGACAGAAGACACAGAGACTCAAATCTTTAACATGTTTAAGTCATTGCAGACAGAAAACCATTTTATCCATAAAGTGATGATGTTGTTTTTTAAGTTGTTTTTATTGTGACATTATCTCAGTAGAAAAGAATCAAGAAAGAGAAACAGTTATCTACCAGTCCAGTATAACCCAGCATTAACTGTATTCACAGTTCTACTTTTTTAGGTACACACACAGACATTTTACATAATTAGAATATAGACAAAAATTTGTAGTGTGTTTTCATTTAACACTGTAGTACACATTTTTTAGGTTGTGCTGAGTCATTAGAATTTTTGGTATTTTATTAAAGTTACTAATTGAAATATCAGAAATGTAAGAATAAAATTGCTCACAATTTTATTCCAAATAATAGTATATCATCATTTAAAAATCCACTTCAGTTCTGCTGAAGTGGGAGAAGGGAGCTATGGTGATAGCTACCTTCCTGGAGTGAATCCTCTAACTAAATACTTCTAAGTACAGGAAGATGAAAGGGTCTTCCTGAGTCTTTGGGACCTTGATTGTTTTCAGCTCAAAATAATCTACATGTCACAGAGAAACATTTTAGGATGGCAGGCAAATTTTGCTCACCTAAGATAATTCCCAGTGTTTGGAGCATCCTTCTATTGCTAGATAGCATGCTACCTGATTCATGATCATCAAATAAAGCCAATTAGCTCTTCAAAAATTTTTAAAAAGGATAAAAATAAAAATCCACTTGAGGTATTTCTGTTTTCAAAGGTACATGATCAAGCTGTTATACATTGAAAGTGTAGACATTTTTAACTTCCACCCCGCCTCTACCCAAAAGCATCTGTTTTCACTGAAGTGACCATTTTACTGTAAATCAGTAAAATGAAACAGCCAGCCAGTGAAGACCCTGGCAAAGTGAAGTCCCCAGTAAAGTCGGATCTCTCATTTCTAACCCCAGTTCTCTTCCTGATAACCTTCAGAAGCTGAATTAGCTTAAATATGTAAATTGTTGTCATAAAGAGTATTCTTTCATATTAGTAGCTCATCTTTCAATGTATAATGAAATTTGTGACAATTCTTACCAGAGCCTGCTTATGAGAATTGAATTCTTAGATTATCAAAACTAGCCTCTTGAAAAAACTGTTTCAGTGAGGCCCTTGGTATTCATGAATTATTTTCTGGGAATAATTTAAGTAATTCAGTATGACTCTGGGCCTTTTGTCTATGTATGTAAGGATGATGAATGTGATAGGCTCAGTACATTGCCCAAAGGAAAAATGGAATCAGTTCAGGATTCTCAAGAGTTTTTAGTTCCTTTGTTATTTGAATATAGAGGATTGTATTTACTTGGGCTTCCCTGGTGGCTTAGACAGTAAAGAATCTGCCTATAGCGTGGGAGACCTGGGTTCGATCCCTGGGTTGGGAAGATCCCCTGGAGGAGGGCTTGGCAACCCACTCCTGTATTCTTGCCTGGAGAAGCTCATGGACAGGGAGCTTGGTGGGCTACAGTCCATGGGGTTGCAAAGACTTGTACATGATTGAGTGACTAAGCACAGCACGTAGTTATGTGGTCAAAGAATGTGAGAAACATTCAGTTGATTTCAGTTTTATGTAAAGTACTTAGAACAGGAGCTCTTTCTTTGTAAGCACATAATGAATGTTAGTTTTCTTCCATCCTTCTTCCCCCCTCCCTTGTTTTTATAATAAAAATTCTATAATTTTGTGTAGGCTTGTCAAAAATGTCTTTCTTAAACTTCTTATCTCTCAGATTTTTCTGTATGTACCCGTGACCAAAGAATATGTATGGTTTGTATTTGAATGATTACTTTTGACATTAGATTTTTTTTCAGAGAACATAAACATTACATAAACATATTTACATAAACGTTACATAAACATATTTAAAGATGGAAGTCAGATAGTTGTTAATTTGGTAGTTTTAACATGAAAGGACATTATAGATGACTTGAAGGCTCCATCACTAAACAGTGGTATTTTGACCCTCATCTTTATGTCTGTTGATTTATTATTATTATTATTTTACTTTCTGATGGATATGGAGCTCCTTTGCAAGTAGGGGAAGAAATATCACAAAAAGGCCAGTGAGTTTCACTGATGAGAAAGAATGTGTAAGAATGTCTAAAATATTTGCTTTAAACATAATGTTGGAAATGATAAGCTGTTTGAAGCATCCTTAAAATTTAACAAAATGTTAACACTTTAGGACTTGCTCTGGTCTCCAGTAGTTCAAAATCTGAAAGAAGAATGCTCCCTGGTCCCTTCCTAGGATTGTGGAGGTGAGAAAGCTGATACAGAGGTTCTCTGAGTGGGCCCTGCCCAGGTTACCACAGACAGTGAGGGCAGTCCAGCTCTGACAGTTAACTGTCTCTCTTCTCCTGAGAAGAGAGTGTAGTTCTGTGTGGTGGAACCCCTGAGTCCTCTGGAGCTAGCTCCTAGCTACTTTAAATACAATAAAAAGTAGATCACTGTCATGACTCCATTACCTAAAAAATAATTTAAATTCACATAGTATGACAGCTTTTAGGTTAAAGTCTCTTCTACTTAATCAATTCCTTAAGTTGGAAATTCTGCCCTAGGTGTTTCCTGTCCTCTGGACAATATGTGTCTTAGTGTTTTGCAGGCAGAAGTTAGAGCAGGGGTTGCTCAGGATGGCACGTGAGGGCAAGACAGGAGTTTAGACTGCCTGAGCTGCCTGCCTCACTGCCATATTGTATGACCTTGAGCAACTCAGTTTACATCTTCTTGTTCACTGTGCTCTGAGTTACACATATCAGTTTATAAAGTTAAGTGTCTTTAATTTTCTAAACTTGATTAATCACCCTTGAGTAACATCTAAAAAGGTAACATTACTTTATAAACAACAAAATATCATAAAGTGACTCTCTTCATTGTTTTCTTGGCTAAACTTTACTTCACAAATTATAGTTGAACAAAATTTTAACCACTCATTATTTGGATAGATACTATGAAATTAACTTGGAGCTATAGTATACAAAGGAGAAGGCAATGGCACCCCACTCCAGTACTCTTGCCTGGAAAATCCCATGGACGGAGGAGCCTGGAAGGCTGTAGTCCATGGGGTCGCTGAGGGTCGGAAACGACTGAGCAACTTCACTTTCACTTTTCACTTTGATGCATTGGAAAAGGAAATGGCAACCCATTCCAGTGTTCTTGCCTGGAGAATCCCAGGGATGGGGTAGCTTGGTGGGCTGCCGTCCATGGGGTTGCACAGAGTCGGACATAACTGAAGTGACTTAGTAGTAGTATAGTATACAAAAATTAATAGAATGCAGAATTGTAAAGGGGAAAGAAGACAATTTTAGCCTGATGCAGTTAGCACCTAACTGTCTGCTGCTGCTGCTAAGTCGCTTCAGTCGTGTCCGACTCTGCAACCCCATAGACGGCAGCCCACCAGGCTCCCCCGTCCCTGGGATTTTCCGGGCAAGAACACTGGAGTGGGTTGCCATTTCTTTCTCCAATACATGAAAGTGAAAAGTGAAAGTGAAGTCATTCAGTCATGTCCAACTCTTAGCCACCCCATGGACTACAGCCCACCAGGCTCCTCCGTCCATGGGATTTTCTAGGCAAGAGTACTGGAGTGGGGTGCCATTGCCATCTCTGGCACCTAACTGTAGGTAGACCAAAAAAAGTTAATGTACATGTGCATTTAATATTTGAAGTGGGAGATATATTTTTTTAAAGATTACAGTCATAAGAAACTGCTAACAGGTACAGCTAAGAAATAGTTTAAATGGTTTTGCAAGTGATTATGATTGCATAGCCGGGTTCCTGGCTTGATTGGCTGCAGATTTAAAATATGGACCTAATTTTTACATCCTTCCCAGGCTTTCTTCATTGTCCTGAGTTGCAGAACATAGAGCATTCTAAGTGTATTTTCACCTGTGAATCACTGTCATAGTCATGTCAAAGTGTAAGAACACATAACTCTGTAATGTGAGGTTTGTGTTAAATTTAGCATGGGGGCAATTTTATGCTTGGCATGCACATAAAAAGCTAGATTTTTACAGATGAATGACTAGCAAGTTTTTTAAAAGATCATGCGTTTTAAAGACTTACTGATGGCTCATGGAAAATTTTGTAAAATACTTAGATGCAGTTCAGTTGATAAAATCTTTTTTTAAATTCACATTCCATGTTTCTTATTAATACAGGATTTTACTTAAAAGCAGGTTCATTGTTTCTTAAAGGTAAACTCCAGCTTAATTCAAAATTGGACTCTGCTCAAAGGTATTCACTGGTATGTGCCGAATCCACCCACTAAAACATTATTTGGAGGCATTTTTCACATAAATATTTTTCCGTTAACCTTTTAAAAAGTTTTATTTAGCCCCTGTGAAATATGCTGACTCTTCTAGGTTCATTAGAGATGACCCAAGACAAATACTTTTGGGATGGGAAAGAATTCTTATTAACCTTTGCAGTATTGAAGTTGACTTATCAAAAATTTTGCCACTTTTGTGTTACGTTTAAGACACTTCAGTTGTATCCATTTCTGTGCCTGCCAGGCTCCTCTGTCCATGGGATTCTCCAGGCAAGAATATATATTTCCCTTTGGGGCCTTCCATAATAGAAGCTTCTTTGTAATGAGACAGTTAAATTACTTGGAGCCAATACGATTTAAATGTAAAGCCAGGTGATTCAACTTAATTATTTATTTGAACAGAAATACTCTGTTGGAAATCTAAGAGTGTAGCTTACTGTGGCAGTCTTTCTGTTTTCTTCTTCCAGTTTTATTGCTATAATTGACATGAAACACTGTATAACTTTAAGGTGTACAGCATAATGATTTGACATGCCTCATGAAATGATTATCACAATAAGTAATGTTGGTGACTACTTTCTAGTCGCGATGTGCAGGCTTCTCACTGCGGTGGCTTCTCTTGTTTGTGGAGCTTGGTTGGGCTCTAGAGCACAGGCTCAGTAGTTGTGGCACACGGGCTTTGTTGCCCCATGGCATGTGGGATCTTCCTGGACCAGAAGTAGAACCCCTGTCTTCTGTATTTGCAGGCAGATTCTTAACCACCAAAGAAGTCTCAATTCATTGGTATTTCAATTAAGGGTATGAGAGAGTGTTAAACTTATCTGTTTTAGGCATACCAGTTGAGTTAGTAATCAAATGCCCATTTATTTAAGGAAAAATAACCTGAAACTAGAAGGAAAGTTTTTAATCAGATTAACACAGTATATTTTTCTGAAATATTCTCAAGAAAGATTGAATGAATTTAAATTTTTGTGATTTAAAAAACTTGCTTGACTTGCATTTTTACATGCAAAACGATTTCAGATACATGTTTTTTGAAAAAAGGAAACCATATGCACAATTTAAGGCTGCATCCATTGATTGCAGGATGACAGTGTTCTTAAGCATAAGAGCAGAGAATGAAATCATAAGAAAGATATGGATTTAGATATATGAAAACCAAAAATGAATTCAAGGAACAGCATAAGAAAATAACAAGTCGAATGATAGAAGGCATAACTTGCAGCCTATATAGCCACACGTTAAAAATGCACAAAGGACACTTGGAAATTAATAAACTAATGGCTCAGTAGTAAAGAATCTGCCTTCAGTGCAGGGGACACTGGTTCAGTCCCTGGGTCAGGAAGATCCTCTGGAGGAGAACGTGGCAACCCACTCCTGTATTCTTGCCTGGGAAAGCCCATGGACAGAGGAACCTGGCAGGCTGCAGTCCACAGAGTTGCAAAAGAGTTGGACACACCAGCTACTGAACAGCAATAAAAAAATGCCCAAAGAACTTAGGGAGTCATTTAAAAAGAACAGAAATTAAATAATGAAATTGTTCAGGAATCAGGAAAGTCCAGATTAGAAATAAATGTTACATAATTTCTGATCCATATAATTGACGAGAATTAAAAAATGATTATTCCAACCATTGAAGCAATAAGCACTCACCAGTTGTTAGAGGATCAGGAAATAGCAGTGCCTTTCTGAAGAAGTAAGAATACAAAGTTTAGGCCCAATTTTTGGTTTTTCTTACGCTGCTGCTGCTGCTGCTGCTAAGTCACTTCAGTCGTGTCCGACTCTGTGTGACCCCGTAGACGGCAGCCCACCAGGCTCCCCCGTCCCTGGGATTCTCCAGGCCAGAACACTGGAGTGGGTTGCCATTTTTCTTATAACTGAACTAAAAGATATGGAAAAATATAAGAGAATTTTTTTTCTGTAATAAACATACCCTGGTTTATAATCAGAAAAAAAAATTGAAGTAAATTTATAACACTCACAGATGTACAAACTTTGGCCTGAATTGCACAATCTGTTTGAATTTAAACAAATGATATGTGTATTAAATAGCTAGGGAGGTAGTTATCTGAATACCTAAGGCTCTCCACTTGAGCCTTTTATGACTTTTTTTTAAGAAGAGAAAATGAGTAGTTTTCTAAAGTTTGAATGCAATTTCAGTTTCTGGAATGTGTTTTGGAAATGTGAAATATGTGCTCTGTATTCTCAGAGCCCTGTGGGGATCAAAGGTGTTTGGAACTAGGATTTTTACAACTGAAAAAAGCAGAGCAGTGACACACAGATGAAAGTCTCCCAGACTGAAAGTTGAGGTATTAAGAACTACAGTGTTGATTTTCTCTGTTATCAAAGAAACTCTATAATAAACATAGGAGAAAATAAGAGTAGTAAGTACTCATTCATCAGCTTGTCTAGAAAGATGGAGGTTTATAAACTCCCAGATAATATATTGTAATTTTCCAAGACATGTTAAACTGTGTGTTATTTTAAAGAAAAAATATAGTAATGCTTGATATATAGTAAATTTAACACATACAAGGTATGACGCATGATAATAAACACTTAAGATTCCCACCACTCCATTTGAGACCCACAGTGATACCAGTGTCGTTACTCTCTTTCACGTCTCTTGGCTGGCTTGCCTTTTCCCACCTGAGGTCACTGCTCGCTCTGGATTTTACATATAGTCCTCCCAACTTGTTAAGTATGTGTCTTTAACAGTATTTGTTTAGTTTTGCTTTTTTAAACTTTAGGGAGAAAATGACATTATGCTTTATACTTTCTGGAACTTTGTTTTCCCACTTCAAATTGTAATTTAAGACTTTTGTTAACATATAGTTATTTCATCCATGGTGCCACTGTGTGCATATTCTGTAATTAATTTATTCTCCTATTAAGCCACTGAGGTTATTTGCAAGATTCTGTTATTATAAACAGCATCACTGTAAACATTTTTGACCATGTCTCCTGGTACACATGTGTAAGAGTTTCTGGGAACACGCCTTGGAGTGGAATCTGTGTATAACTGCTGCTAAGTCACTTCAGTCGTGTCCGACTCTGTGCGACCCCACAGATGGGGGCCCACTGTCTCTGGGATTCTCCAGGCAAGAATACTGGAGTGGGTTGCCATTTCCTTCTCCAGTGCATGAAAGTGAAAAGTGAAAGTGAAGTCGCTCACGTGTCTGACTCTTAGCGACCCCATGGACTGCAGCCCACCAGGCTCCTCCACCCATGGGATTTTCCAGGCAAGAGTACTGGAGTGGGGTGTGTATAACTGGGTATGTGTAAATTCAGATTTACAGGAAATACTGGTTGTTTTGTAGTAGAAGAACTGGAGTGCCCTTCAAAATATCTAGTAGAAATAGAAACATTTTAAAGTCACTTTTATACCTTTGATTTCATTTTAATGATGTTTTAGTTGGGTAAGTTCAAATTTGGTTAAAATTCTATTCTATCATTGTTAGTCTCTCAGTTGCGTGCGACTCTTTGTGACCCCATGAACTGTAGCTGCCAGACTCCTCTCTCCATGGAATTCTCCAGGCAAGAATACTAGAGTGGATAGCCATTCCGTTCTCCAGGGGATCTTCCCGACCCAGGGATCGAACCTGGGTCTCCTGCATTGCAGGTAGATTCTTTACCATCTGAGCCACCAGGGAAGCTGTACTATATAAGAGTAAAATAAACAAGACTATATCATTAATCTTATTTATTTTACTCTTCTATTGTTGCTTAGTCTTTTGAATGGATAAAAATTTTAAGTGCAAAAAAGGTGAGAGATCTCCCTTTTGTCCTCTTTGGCGCAATTTCCACCCTGTCTCTCAAACAAGTAATTTTTGATTAGTTTCTTATCTATTACTCCAGAATCTTTTTATACATATAGAAGCAAATTCAAATGTGGATAAAATAATACATACCTTTATTTAATATGTTTTCTAGACATACTCTTCTACAATTTCTTTTCATTCAACAATATGTCCCAAAGATCCTTCCAAGTTGATTATGCGTAGGACTTTAGTCTTATTATTATTGAACTAGTTTTAAACTGACAGCATTGGGATTGTTTACTTCCCAGGCATCTCAGTGGTAAAGAATCTGCCTGCCAAGCAAGCGACTTAGATTCGATCTCTGGGTTGGGAAGATCACTTGGAGAAGGTACCAGTTACCCACTCCAGTATTCTGGCCTGGAGAATTCCATGGACTGTATAGTCCAATGACCAGTGAAATTGTTCAGTTGTGTCTGACTCTTTGTGATCCCATGGACTGTAGCCTACTAGGCTCCTCCATTCATGGAATTTTCCAGGCAAGAGTACTGGAGTAGGTTGTCATTTCCTTCTCCAGGGAATCTTTCCAACCCAGGGATCGAACCCAAGTCTGCCACATTGCAGGCAGGTGCTTTCAGTTCAGTTCAGTTCAGTTGCTCAGTTGTGTCCGACTCTGCGACCCCATGAACCGCAGCACACCAGGCCTCCCTGTCCATCACCAACGCCTAGAGTTCACCCAAATCTGTGTCCATTGAGTCGGTCATGCCACCAACCATCTCATCTTCTGTCATCCCCTTCTCCTTGTGCCCTCAATCTTTCCCAGCGTCAGGGTCTTTTCAAATGAGTCAGCTCCTCGCATCAGGTGGCCAAAGTATTGGAGTTTCAGCTTCAACAGCAGTCCTTCCAGTGAACACCCAGGACTGATCTCCTTTAGGATGGACTGGTTGGATCTCCTTACAGTCCAAGGGACTCTCAAGAGTCTTCTCCAACACCACAGTTCAAAAGCATCAATTCTTCAGCCCTCAGCTTTCTTCACAGTCCCACTATCATATCCATATATGACCACTGGAAAAACCATAGCCTTAACTAGAAGGACCTTTGTTGACAAAATAATGTCTCTGCTTTGTAATATGCTGTCTAGGTTGGTCATGACTTTCCTTCCAAGGAGCAAGCGTCTTTTAATTTAATGGCTGCAATCACCGTCTGCAGTGATTTACCATCTGAGCTACCTGGGAAGCCCACAGTATAGTCCGTTGGGTCACAAAGAGTTGGACGTGACTGAGCGGCTTTCACATCACTGTATTTTTATATTATAAATAATCCTGTTGCATAAAACCTCATACCCACATCCGTTTACATGTTTGCTAGTGTTTTGGATAAATTCTCACCAGTGGAAATAGTAAGTCAAAAAATACGTGCACTTATAATTTTGATAAACGTCGTCAGATTATGCTCAATAGAGATTTCCCTGTTTACATTCCTAACAGCAGTGTATGGGATTTCCTGTTTCCCCACAGCTTCAGTAAGTGCATGTTCTCAAACTTCTGGATACTTGCCAATCTGATAGCTGAACTATGTTATTCAGTGTAGTTTTATTTTGCATTTCTCCCATTGAGAGTAGGATTGAGTTTGTACATTTATGAGCCATTTCTACACTTTTTTTTTGTTTCTAAACTAGTTTATGTCAGTGATATAGTTATATCTGTTGCTCATTTTAAAATTAGCTTGTTGGTCTTTTTTTCCCCCTTACTTGAAAAGAGCATGTGTGTGCCTTTATGATATGACTTGCCATATTTTTGTTGGTCTCTTTATTTATGGTGGAATTTTCTTTTAAATTTTGGTTTTCTTTTTAATGTATTTGAGTGGCCTTTATTTTATAATCTTTTATAGCATTTGTAATCTTAGCATTGTTAATAATGCCTGCTCCATTCTGAGATTATAAAAAAATTCTTTAATTACTTTCTGGAAATTCTATAGTTTTTTTTTTTCTTTTTTTGTCCTTAAATCTTTGATATCTCTGGGATTTATGCTAAAAGCATGGATTCAGCTTTCATCCCCATTGCACTGACTTGACTGTTGTATACTAAGATTCTTGTATGTATGTGGTTTTATTCTGCCCTTTCTGTTGTCTCTGTTCATTTGACCATGGTGTATGTGCATGTTCTCAGTCGTGGCCGACTCTTTGGGACCCCATTAACTATATAGTCAGCCAGGCTCCTCTGCCTGTGAGATAGTCCAGGCAAGAATACTAGAGTGGGTTGCCATTTCTTTCTCCAGGGGATCTTCCCAACCCAGGGATCAAACCCACATCTCCTGCATTGGCAGGTGGATTCTTTACCACTGAGCCTCCTGGAAAGCTCTCATTTAACTATGCACCAGTTTTAATCATTATTTTGTTTTAATATGAGTAACTTAAACTTTGTTTAAAACAAATGTGAATGAAGGTATGTTTGGTCTATGTTCTTTTCTGCACATAACTACATGGAGTATAAATAATTGAAAAGATAAAAATTCCCTTGATATGAAGAATGAGAGGAGTATGGGTAGTCACATTATCAATTAAAAGCACTAAAAGAGGCAGCAGGGGACTGTACGGTTGAAGGCAGTTTGGGTCCAGAAAGGCAACGGTGATGGTCTCCCTAAAATCCTGTGTGTAATGGGTGTAGCATTCATTCATTCATTCAGAAGGTATCTATAGACTACATTGTACTATTTTGGGGCTTCTCCAGTGGCTCAGTGGTAAAGAATCTGCCTGCAATGCAGGAGATGCAGGAGACCTGGGTTTGATCCCTGGGTCAGGAAGTTCGCCTGATAGGAAATGGCAACCCACTCCAGTATTTTTGCCCGGAAAATTCCATGGACAGAGGAGCCTGGCGGGATACAGTCCATAGAGTGGCAAAGAGTTCGACACAACTGAAGTGACTGAGCGGATGCACGTACTGGTTTCAGTATTATTGCTGATTTTAATGAAGTTTTAAAAAGTTGAAACTACTTTTGGAGAACGTAGTCAGTCTGTAAGATAAACAGGGTTAACTATTCCTCTTCTGCCCATAAGAAAAGGAAAGAAAACTTAAAAAGTGGAAAGTGTAATTTGAAAAAAAAATCAATTGCTTTTTTAATTTTAAAATAAAATAATATAGCATAGTACCTGACATTGTCAGTGTTTAATATTTGTATAAATGAAAAAAAAGCAGCGTTTCACTTTTCTTCCCACTGTGTTAATGGTCTTAGATATCATCTAGACTTACAGTTCTCAGCATGGTGTTGCTGGACTCTTAGATATAATAGGTGTCATTATTGGTATTTCAACAGCCTAATGGAAATAATGCATTCATTCTTAGTAGATTGCTTTCCTTTGGGTTAGAACAATGTATGTCTGAGTTCATATCTCAAGCTGTTCTGAATCTCACATTGGCAGTCTTTGGTGGAAGAAACAGAAAGATGATTTATTGTTACTAAAGAAATGCAGTCTGTCTGAAAGATCCTTGAATTGTGGTATTCATGGAACAAAAAGACGACAAAAGTCCTAAGGCTGAAAAGATCGGAGAACATCCAGCTCTTAAATTGAGGTTGCAGGTGATTTTATAACTTGCCTGAGAATACTCAGTTAGAGGGTAGTGAAAACTTGAACTCGTGTCTTACTGATTGTAAGATCTGCATTTGCCACTTGACAACGTATTTATTTCTTAGATATATCACTTGCTGGTAATTAAGGGAAAATTGAATAATGTTTTCTTAAAGAAATTCCACTAAAATTAAATATGCATTTTCTTGAAAGGATGTTTTATAGGATGTTTCATAATGTGGAAAATGTCCAAACTATTGTTTCAGATACAGTTTGATATTTGGGTGGATCGTGTGAAAACACTAAACGGCTGAGAAAGCATGTGTAGTGTTTGTTTTACCAGTGAAACCACCATCTGCATTATATGACTTTTCTTAAGACCTAAAAAACTTCAGTAATAGTCCATTTTTTAAAACACTCAACAGGCTTTTGGGGTGATGTTATTCAAGCATATTGTTTTATTCCAAGCTTTCTGGTTTGTGTTAAGATGATTCATAGACTTTTAGAGCTGAAAGAGATTTTCAAGTTCCCCTAGTATAATTCATTTTACAGATGAAGGAAACAAGGTAAAGAGGCAATCTGTAACCTGACCTCTGATAGCTGGGCTTCATTCAAGTATGTTTACCACTGAACTGTATCATCTTTTCTTTGTTACATTCTGTGCTAATATTTTTTTTTGTTACTTAGAAAAAAGCATTTTAGTTTTTTTTAGAGCAGTTTTAGATTTGCAGAAGAATTGAGAAGGAAATATAGAGATGTCTCATATACCTTCCATCATTACATATGCATAAATTTTCTGATTAACAACATAGCTCAACAGATGGTACCTTTTTTTTAAACAAATGATGAGCCTGCATTGGCATATCATGGTCACTCAAAGTTCATAGTGAGCCTTAGGGTTCACTCTTGGTACTAACATTTTATAGGTCTAGACAAATGTGGAATAATGTGTATCTGTCATTACAGTATCATACATAATATTTTCACTGTCCTCAAAATCTTCTATGTTTTGTCTTTGTGTCTCTCCTAACCTCGCATCACCCCTGGCAGCCACTGTTCTATCTCCGTAGTTTGTCTTTTCCGGAATATCATGTAGTTGGGATCACAGACCTGTAATCTTTTTGTATTGACTCATTTCCCATAGTGATAAGCATTTAGGGGTCCTCATTGTCTTTTCACAACTGATAACTCATTTCTTTTTAGCTCTGAAAAGTATATCACAGTTTATTCACCTACTGAGAGACATCTTGGTTGCTTCTAAGTTTTGGCAATTATGAATAAAGCTGTTACAACATCTGTGTGCAGATTTTTATGTGGACATAAGCTTTTAACTTTTTTGATTGAATACCAGGAAACATATGCTAGTAAGAGTACGTTTAGTTTTGTAAGCAACCATCAAATGAATTTCCAGAGTGGCTGTGCGATTTTGCATTACTGTCAACAATAAGTTAGAGTCCTTTAACTCCATGTTCTGATCAATACTTGGTGGTTATGTCAGTGTTTCAGATTTTAGCCATTCAAATAGTTGTGTAGTGATACCTGTTTGTTTTTGTTTGCATTTCCCTGATGACCTTTGTAAAACATCTTTTCGTATAGTTATTTGCCATCTTTGTATCTTCTTTGGTGAGGTGTCTGTTAAGGTTTCTGGCTCAGAGTCTTTCATAAAATATTTTTAGATAATAGACCTTTATTAAATGTATCTCTTGCAAGTATTTTCTTCTAGCCTGTAACTTCTCTTCTAATTCTCTTGATAATGTCTTTTGTGGAGCAGAAATTTTTAATTTTAACTAAGTCCAGCTTATCAGTTATTTTTTTCATGGATCTGTGGTGTTATATGTGAAAAGGCATCACTATACCCAAGGTCATCTAGATAGTCTTTTGTGTTATCTTTTAGGAGCTTCATAGGTTTGAATTCTACATTTATTACTATGAGTTTTGTGATGGATATAAGGTCTGTGTCTAGATTAATTTTTTTTTAATATATGCATGTCCAGTTATCCCAGCATCATTTGTTGAAGAGACTACCTTTGTTCCATTGTATTACCTTTGTTCCTTTATCAAAGATCAATTGGCTGTATTTATGGGGGTCCATTTCTGGGCTCTGTCTTCTGTTCCATTGTATATTTGTCTGTTCTTTTACCTATACCACATTATCTTGATTACCATCAAGATTACTTGATGGTAATCAAGAATACTTGATTACTACTTTGTAGTAAGTCTTGAAGTCAGGTAACATCAGTCCTCTAACTTTATTCTTCACTTTCAGTATTGTGTTGCCTTTTACAGGGTTTTCTGTCTCTCCATATAAACTTTGAATCAGTTTGTTGATATCCATAAAACAACTTGCTGGGATTTTGGTTGCGATTATGTTGAATCTATAGGTTCAGTTAGGAAGAACTGACATCGTGACAATATTGAGTCTTTTTATCCATGAACATGGAATATCTCTTCATTTATTTAGTTTTTCATGATTTTGTTCATCAGAGTTTTCTTCATACAGATCAAATTTTCTTCATACAGATTAAATTTATACCTAAATATCTCATTTTGGGGCAGTGCTAATATAAATGGTATCATGTTTTTAATTTCAAATTATACTTGTTCATTGTTGGAATGTAGGATATTTACCATAAATTTTACTATTTTTTTATTGTGATAAAAATAACATGAGATCTTTCCTCTTAATAATTTTAAGTGTGCAATACAGTATTGTTAACTGTAAGCACAGTGTTGTACAGCAGATCCCTAGAACTTTTTCACCTTGTCTGACTGAAACTCTGTACTCAATGAACAGCAGTTCCCCATTTCCCCTCTATCATTGTGCTTCGTGTTTCTGTGGGTTTGACTGCTTTATATACCTCTTCTATGTGAAATCAAGTAGTTTTGTCCTTCTATGACTGGCTTATATCACTTAGCATCATCTCCTCAAGGTTCATTCATGTTGTTGCATATGATAGGATTTCATTCTTTTTTATGACTAAATAATATTCCATGGTATACATAAATCACACTTTCTTTATCCATTTAACCACTGTTGGGCATTTAGATTGTTTCTATTTCCTGAATTTTGTGAATTATGCTGCGGTGAACACCAGAGTGCAGATATCTCTTTGAGAACTTGTTATCAGGTGAGCTTGCTATTTCATGTGATAGTTCTTTTTGTAACTCTTTGAGGTAGCTCCAGCCATAGTGGCTATACCATTTTATATTCCCACCAACAGTGCACAAGGGCTCCAGTCTCTTCCACATCTTTGTCAGCACTTATTTCATTTTTGTTAAAATAATGGCTTTCCTGCCAGGTGTGAAGCAATACTACTTTTGCATTTGTTTCTCTGTCATCAGTGATGTTGAGCATCTTTTCATATCTATTGACCATTCATATATCATCTTTGAAGAAATGTCTATTTAAGTACTTTCTTGGTACATTTTAAACCAGATTAGTTTTCTTGCTGTTAAATTATAGATGTTCCTTATATATATTGGATATTAACTGATTAAAAATAGATGGTTTGCAGATATTTTCTGTCATTCGATAATTTGCTTGTTCACACTGTTCATTGTTTTCTTTTCTGTGTAGAAGCATTTTAGTTTGCCATTGTTCCACCTGGTCTATTTTTGCTTTTTTTTTTGTGGGCGGTGGTGCTGTGCTTTTGGTATCACATCTAAGAAATCATTGCCTAGATGAGTGTTGTAAAACTTTTGCCCTATGTTTTCTTCTGGGAATTTTACAGTTTGTGGTCTTAAGTCCTTAACCCATTCTGAGGTGATTTTTGTGTGTGGTGTAAGATTGAGGATCCAGTTCCCTTCATTGGTATGTGGATATCCTATTGCCCGTTTGTTAAAGAAAACTGTTCCTTCTTCATTGTGTAGTCTTGGCGCCATTGTTGAAGATCACTTGACCATAAAGCATGTCATGTCTAGGCTCTCTAACCTGTTCCGTTGGTCTGTATGTCAGTATTTATGTTTGTATCCTTGTGTTTTGATTACCACAGCTTTCTGATATATTCTGAAATCAGTAAGTGTGATGCTTCCAGCTTTTTTCTTCTTTCTCAAGATTGATTTGGCTGTTCAAGGTCTCTTTTAGTTCTATATGAATTTTAGGATTTTTTTAAAAATTTCTGTAAAAAATTCCTCTATGATTTAGATAGGAATGGCATTGAATCTAGAAGTTGTTATGGTAGTATGAACATTTTAATAGTATTATTAACATATTTCACAATACATGAACACAGGATCTCTTTTCATTTGTGTGTTCTTAAATTTCTTTCAGCAGTATTTTATAATTTTCAGTATGAAAGTTTTACTTTCTTAGTTAAGAGAATTCCTAAATATTTTATTCTTTTTGATGCCTTTGTAGTATAATTGTTTCTATAATTTCCTTTTCAGATTGTTTATCATTCGTGTATGGAAAAAACAACTGATTTTTGTCTGTAGATTTCATGTATTGCTACTTTGCTGGAATTCATATATTAGTTCTAAGCAGGTTTTTTTTGTGTGTGGAATCTTTCATGTTTTCTACAAATAAGATCATATAATCTGCAAATAGAGATAATTTTACTTCTTTTCCAATTTGTGTTTTTTTTTTCCCTTGCCTAACTGCTTTGATTAGCACTTCCAGTATTTGTTGAATAGAAGTGTCAAAAATGGGGAATTCTTGCCTTGTTCCTGATTTCAGAGGAAAAACTGGACTGTTTTTATGAAGTTTATTTCTCTTGCAGAATGAAGCCTCTGATGTCACCTCTCAGAAGGAGCATCTTTAGCATGCTCATAGTCACATGGAATGACAGATTTAGGAGAGCTCTCTTTTACTCTTTCTCACTCTACTGTGATAAACTTTCTGCCTGTTTTGTGACACGACACTCCGCGGTTGGGTTCCACTTATTGCGTGCCTGCATTTTGAGTCAGTTTGGTCATGTCTGACTGTGTGAGCCTCTGGGCCATAGCCCACCAGGCTCCTCTGTCCGTGAGACTGTCCAGCAGGAATAACGTAGCAGGTTGCCATGCCCTTCTCCAGGGCATCTTCCCTACATAAGCATGGAACCCACATTGGCAGGCAGGTTCTTTACCACTGGTGCCACATGAGAAGTACTGCTGATTGTTGGCATAAAACCATAAATTGCTCTCATTCAGATACAATTAAGTTTGAGTCCCTTTTCAGGATAGTTTTTGAGGCCAGTATTTCAGGTTTGTTCAGTTCCTAGAGGCACTTTTCCTAGCTCTTTCCCTGGTTCTTTCTGGGAAATTAGCTGGTTTATGTTGGAGCTCACTGCTAGAGCTCATTGGCTGTGAATTACTTACTACCAAAGCCTCCAATTGAGCTTCCTAGGTGGTGCTAGTGGTAAAGAACCCTCCTGCCAATGCAGGAGACATGAGATCTGGTTCAATCCCTGGAACGGGAAGAACCCCTGGAAGAGGAAATGGCAACCCACTCCAGTATCTTTGCCTGGCAAATCCCATGAACAGAGGAGCCTAGAGGGCTCCAGACCATGGGCCAGCAAAGAGTTATGCATGACTGAGTGCCCCTAGGCTTGAACCTTCCTACCTTCTATTTAAAATAAAGTCAGTTCCTTTGGGAAAACTTCAGAAGAACACTGTTCTTCTGGACTACCTCAGAATTTCTGAGCTACTGTTCTGGAATAGGAATGGGGACAGTGGCCACTTCTTTGAGATTCACACTGCTGCTCTGTGAGCAGAGTGTTGGTCAGGGAGGTAGTCTCTGGTATTCTTGGTTTGCCTTTTCTGATGTGAACTTCCATCCCATGAGCAAGCTGAGGAGAGAGCAGCTGGTTCTCAGGTGCTCTCAGCTTTCACTGTGTGAGTGGTGGCTGGGTGTAAAAAGAGACTGCCTGACTTTTTTGGCTGTATACATGAGAAATTTAACTTCTGCAGCTTGGAGCTGGGGGAAATGAGAAATTCTGGTGGCCTGCCCTTCTAGTGAATTACCATATTACTTACAGGTGCTTGAGGAGAAAAAGATCTCCATCTTTGTAGCTGCAGGTGGTGGAAGGAATGAGTCATAGCTCAAGTACCAGAGACTTTTATTCTTTCTGAGATTTATTAGATTTCCCTGAATAAAGGTGCAGTGACTAATGATACAAACCCTGGAGCTAGGCTAGGTATCACAGGTTAAGGGCATAGTCTTCTACAACACTGCTTCACTTCAAAAGACACCGACCAGGGCTTCCCTGGTGGTCCAGTAGTTAAGAATTCTCCTGTCAACACAAGGGACACAGGTTTGCTCCCTGGTCCAGGAAGATCCCACATGCTGTGGAGCAACCAAGTCCGTATGCCACAAATCCTGAGCCCACACTCCAGAGCCTGTATGCTGCAGCTGCTGAAACCCACACACCTAGAGCCCATGTTCCAAAACAAGAAGCCACTGCAATGAGAAGCTTGTGCACGCAGCGAGAGAGTAGCCCCAGCTCTCTGCAACTAGAGAAAGCTCACTCACAGGAACAAAGACCCAGGGAGGCCAAAAATTAATTTAAAAAAAAGACACCAGCCAGTATTGGGAGGATTTCCAGGGCCACCCTCACTTCTGATCAACTGACTATAAAGTCAAGGCTTCCCACTGCCCTTTCAATTCAGTCCCTCAGTCATGTCTAACTCTTTGCGACCCATGGACTGGAGCATGCCAGGCTTCCCTGTCCATCACCAACTCCCAGAGCTTGCTCAAACTCATGTTCATCGAGTTGGTGATGCCATCCAACCATCTCATCCTTGTCGCCCTCCTGCCCTCAGTCTTTCCCAGCACCGGAGTCTTTTCAAGTGAGTTGGCTCTTCTTATCTGATGGCCAAAGTATTAGAGCTTCAGCTTTAGCATCAGTCCTTCCAATGACTGTTCAGGGTTGATTTCCTTTAGGGTCTCCTTACTGTCCAAGGGACTCTCAAGAGTCTTTTTCGACACCATAGTTAGAAAAGCACTACCCTTAAGATAAGATAATTCACTAGAATGAAAGACAGAACTCAGGAAAGTCTTATGATTACAGTATTGTTACAGCAAAAGTGATTCAAATCAGAACCAGCTAAAAGAAGAGACACATAGGGTAAGATCTAAAGAGTCTCAGACACAAATCTTCCAGTGTACTTTTTCTGATGTCCTTTCCCACGAAGTCAGGAACGTGTTGCTCCCTACTCAGTGATGTATAATATGCAGACTATTGCCAGGTGGGGGTTCACTCCATTTCCAGGGTTGTGCAGTTCTTGTGGGCATTTAATATCACAGGTGTAACTGATTGAGTCATTGGTCATGAAGTTGATAGCAATTGCCAACCTTCCTCTTTCCTCAGAGGTTCAGTTGATGCCATGTGACTCAAAGCTCCAACCCTCTAAACATATGGTTGGTCTTTCTGACATAGCCATCCCCCATTCTGAGTCATCTTGTTGGCATAACTTCTGACATGTCCGAGGGGTGCACCATGAAAAAAGAAGACACTTCTGTCAGTCATAGAATTCCAAGGACTTAGAAGCTGTCTCCCAGGAACTGGGGACAAAGTCAAGCCAAATTTTTTATTACATGAGAGGATGTTGTATTTGTTATATGCCCTTAGAATAATTTCCAGAGACTTAAAAGTATTTGAAAATTAATATTCATAACTTATGGTTGGTTGTTGGGGTGGGTCCATAGACCTCCATATGTCATTATTTAGAAACAGAATGCCCTGCTTTCTTTTGATTAATATTTATAAGATATACATCTTATTTCCTCATCCTTTACTCTTAGCTTGCCTATATCAGTATATTTGGAATGGATTTCTTTCAGGCAGCATGTAGTTGGGTCATGTTTTTAATCTACTTTGCTAGTTTCCTATTAATTGATATATTTAGATCATTTACATTTAATGTAATTATATGTTTAACACTTAAGTCTGCCATCTTATTTACTTTTTCTATTCTTTTGCTTTCCTTTTCTCACTCCTTGTGGGTTACTTGATCACTTTTCAGAATTCTACTTCAGTTTCCTCATTCTTTCTCCATTGATGCCCAAGGTGGTAGATTCCTTGTTATTGCTGGGTGGAGTAGGAATTCTGGTTCTTTCATGATCTTCAGTGATATCACAGAGAGGATAAGCTCTTTACCTCTAGGTGATGATTAATGTCCTGACTCCCCACTCTTTCTCTTATGACACGACTCATTATTGCTGGGTGGGAGTAGAAGTCCAGTCTCCCTGTGGTCTGGGTTGATATCAAGAAGCAGTGTCAAAGTCCCAGCTCTCTTCTAGGTGTGTCCAGCACTACCACAGGGTCCAGGGGAGCCTCATTACAGCTAATGTCAGTGCGTGTGTGTGTTAGTTGCTCAGTATCCGATTGTTTGTGACCCCATGCTCCTCTGTCTGTGGGATTCTCCAGGCAAGAGTACTGGTGTGGGTTGCCATTTTCTTCTCCAGGGGATCTTCTCAACCCAGGGATTGAACCCAGGTCTGCTGCATTACAGGCAGATTCTTTACATTTGAGCCACCAGGAAAGCCCCCAAATTGACCGTGGATCTGTCCATGGAATTCTCCAGCCAAGAATACTGGAATGGGTGGCCATTCTCTTCTCCAGGGGATCTTCCTGATCCAGGAATCGAACCTGGATCTCCTGCATTACTGCCTCATCCTTTTCAGTGAACCACCAAGGAAGCCTTGGTGAGGTTCAGAGCTTAGGCTCCCCACTTGTCCTTTGGTGGCATGGGTGCTTCCCTGGTAAAGACAGAATGCCAACGACGAGGCCCACACTCCCATCATGTTCTTCCTTATTATCATGGAACCAGAGGTCAAGCAGCCAGAGCCCAGGGAGCCAGGGCTGCACGTTAGGCAAGGCAGTGGCCAAAGCTGGAGCTGTCAAGGTTCTCTCCACCTTGAGGTCTCCGCACAGCCTTATTCTAGGACCTCTATCCTGGAAATGCTCAGAGCACTCTAACAGTGCTTTCATGTAGTTGGGTTTTTAAAACCTCTTAAAGTTGTAAAAATGGTACAGTGTGTACCCATCATCCAGCTTCTCCCTGTGGCGACATCTTACAGAGTCATAGCACTTTACCAAAATGAGGAAATTGGCACAGGAACAATACAGTGACCTATTCTATAGACCTTACTTGGATTTTTGTGAGTTTTCATATAAATGATTTTTAAAATCGCTGTCAAACTGATAACTCTTGCTGTTCCTGCTCATCCTTTTCTTACATTTCCTGTTTTGAACTAGCAGTTTATTTTTCCAGATTTTAAGAATTTTTTAATGATAATTTTTTTGATACCTTAAAAATAAGATTTATTCAACATTAGAATGATGATGAGATTTTGCCACCATCAGGACACACTAGGGAAATTCACTGAGCAGCAAATGCCAGGAGAGGTGGACTTTACAGCGAATGCTATGAGAGGTGGATTTCGCTTTCACCATCAGGAAGACCAGTCATAGAATGTGTTTATATCTGCCTGGCTGTCACTTGAAACTTTGGACAAGAAAATGTTAAAATGAAACTCCTCATTAGAATCTATTTTTTCGAGTAACAACCAAGTAACTTTTCAGATATCCAGTTCTAAATTGGCAAACCCCAAAACTAGGTTGTGGTTTAAGATAATTGATGCCTATTAGGAAGCAGGACTCTGTCTTCTGAGATAGTATCAGTACTAAACAAAATGTTCTATCTGATCAGAGGAGTATAATTCTAAGCCCTCAGCTTTCAAACCGTATACAAACAATTGACTTTCTTTTTAACATTTGATGAGTCATCCTTGATAGTATCTGCATTGAAACAGTCATACATCTACCCACATGTCGTAAATCTCAATCAGAAGAACCCGTCATCACTGTTTCTGCTCCCTCTTTCATTTACAAAAGTGTTTTATGTTTATGTGAATTAAAATTTTTTGCTGTGAAAAATCTCACTGAGACAGCAGTAGATGAATATTGTTGGGTACTTGAGTATTTATAAATAAAACATTTAGTCCAGTCATATTGTGGCAAGATTCAAGCTGATTCGTGGAAACATACAGTAAGATTTTTCTTTTGAAGCTTTGGTATAAAAAATGACAAGTTCATTTTATTAAGCAATAGCTAGGCACTCATTCCATGGCTCCGTGGTAAAGAACCTGCCTGCCAATGTGGGAGACACTTGTTCAGTCCCTGGGTCAGGAAGATTCCCTGGAGAAGGAAATGGCAACCCACTCCATTATTCTTACCTGGGAAATCCCATAGACAGAGGAACCTGGCGGGCTACATTCCACAGGGTCACAAAAAGTCGGATGTGACTTAGTGATGAAGCACACACAATGCATTCATTCTGTGGACGTGCAGAGAAGCTCATTTTTATAGACTAACATTAACCGCTTGTACCAGTGCAGTGACGTTATCTTTCTTACTCCTTTGGTTTGCCCTGTTGTTCTGATACCCCTAGTACCAGTTACTACTCATTTATGTTCTTCAGCCTCTCAAAGAGTTACAATGTTAGTGAACATCAAAAGGCAAGGTTCTGCTAAGTTTGCTGATCTATACATACGATAACGATAAGACTTTTAAGAGATCTCAATTCAGAATGTCCTCTTCAGCTCTTCCAGTAAGAACTGGAGCACTGGGAAAACACTGTGGGAGGCTTTGAATGCTAGAGGGTTTACACACCCATTTGAGAGAAGCATAAACCTAGTGGGGAAAACAAGTAGAAAAGGCACCGTGGCCTGGAATTCCTCATTTGTAGGATGTCACTGTCCCTGGCACATTGGGGCTTTTAAAATCCTGCATGACGTCATATAATTTAGGGGAGATTTTGGTGAGGCTATCTCTGGAATGTCTTAACAGCCATGGTGGCATGGATCAACTGTGGAGCCAGTCTGGGTAAACTTCATGTGTGGAGTTCACTTCCTGGATTAAACCTGGGTGTTTAGAACTGGCTGGACATGTCACTTTTTTCCCTCTGCTTGTTCTTTTAGGAAGTCATTTAATGTAATGTGTCCAGACTCTAGTGATAGACCACCTGGAGTTAAAATCTACCATTGCTAAATGTTATCCATATCCTTAGCTGTGTTTCCTGACTTTTCTGTGCTTCAGTTTTTTCATCTATAATCTAGAGAAATAAAAATCCATTTCATATGGTGGTTGTGGGGATTAAATGAGATAATGCATGTAAAGTGCTAGAATAGTGCCTGTGTTGTCTGCAGTGCAGCTGTGTACAGTGGTTACAGATTGACAGTACTAAGATGGGAATATTAAAGGCCACATCAGGGACAAAAGGTAGATGATGGAAGAATGGTTCAGAACATCTTCAAATAGAGGGTGAAAAGAACAGACATTACAAGGCTGAGCAGGGGAATACTTGCCAAGTCCATGAGCAAAACTGAGGTCAGAGCCAACAAGAAAGAAGGCATGGGCCTAAGAGGGTCACATGAGAAAAAGTTTATCTGTGCAGGAATCAAAAAAATGTAAATTAATAGAACAACAAAATGTTGTAGAGTGATAGTAATTATTTAGAATAACTAAAGCCTGTTTTGACAGATGTGTAAGAAAGCAGGTTTAGTCACACGTTGCTAATAACAGTATAATTGAGATGGGTGGTTTTTCAGGAGACAGTAGAAAGTCCTTAAATATGTATACTTTAAGTTACTCTTTTTTATTGTTTTCATTTATTTTTAGCTCGGCTGAGTCTTCACTGCTGCACACTTTTTCTAGCTGAGTGAGTCAGGGCTACTCTCTAGTTGCGGTGCCTGGGCTTCTTATTGCAGTGGCTTCTCTGGTTGCAGAGCACGGGCTCTAGGTGCATAGGCTTTCAGTAGTTGTGGTGCGCAGGCTTAGTTGCCCCATAGCATGCAGGGTCTTCCCAGACCAGGGATCAAACCTGTGTGCCCTACATTGGCAGGCAGATTCTTAACCACTGAACCACCAGGGAAGTCCTTAAATTACTCGCTGATTCTTGTTTTAGGTCTTTACCCCACTGAAAAGTGACTTAAATTTACAACGGAAGAAACCTAAATGAATTGTGACTGATCCAAACAGTTACTAATATTCACGTTGAAAATCATTTGGTAGTTGATTGCAGACATTTACACGTATCTTTACTCTCTCTCAGTGATTATATCAGTGATACTGTTATATTAGTTGATCTCCATAGAAAGGAATCTTCTTTATTCATGAAGTCAATTTGGGCTTTACAGTGGAATAAGGGAGCCTGTACCCTACATGAGTTCTTCTGCTGTGATGTAATCCCTCTCCAGAGTGCTGGGAGAGCATTTTTGTTGCTTGATAATATTGCTATTGGCAAGCCCATTACTGCTATATAATAACATTGCTGAAATAATGCTCTTAGCTTCTTGATTTCTTAAATTAAGTGTAGAATTTAGAGTCATACATTAAGTTATTCTTTAAATAAGAATTGTGTCTAGTGTTGGTACACCTAGTGAAAAAGTAACATGTCATCCCACTTTATCAAATTGGCAAATGTTTTCGCTTTGTTGAGATAAAATTGAACATAAAACTGCACGTACATGTCTAGTTTGATCAGAGTTGACGTACGGCTGTTTTTACTGCATTTCTGACACTAACTGTGTAGGGATTCCTTTCCTCCATGCAACCAATTCTCCACCTCTCCTGACACTAACAGAGTGTCCTACAGTTTGGTTCCTTTGCTCCCTGGAATCAGTGCAGACCCCACAGATTAAGGGCTCAGGCTCACAAGATGCTCCGCTTTGCCAATCACAAGCCCCATATTCCCATCTGTACTCCTGACCGAAATGGTGTAAATTCAGGGGGTTCCCACAACCCCCTTCTCAAGTTTGATGACTTGCTAGAACAGCTCACACAACTGAGGAAGATACTGTCATGGATTTATTACAAAAGATTGAAAATGAAAGCCAGAGGAAGAGGTAGGTACACAGGGTGGGGTTCAAAAGGAGCTGGAGCACAGAAGCATCCATCCCAGTAAAGCTGGGAGATACAACCCAGACTCAGATGCTTTTCAAACCTCCTCGTTTACAGGGGTTTGGGCAGTTCCATTACGTAGGCATGATTGATTAAACCATTGGCCACACATGAAAGTGAAAGTGAAGTCGCTCAGTCATGTCCAACTCTTTGCGACCCCATAGACTGTAGCCTGCCAGGCTCCTCTGTCCATGGAATTCTCCAGGCAAGAATACTGGAGTGAGTTGCCATTCCCTTCTCCAGGGAATCTTCTGAACCCAGGGATCGAACCTGAGTCTCCTGCATAACAGATGAATCCTTACCATCTGAGCCACCAGGGAAGACCTCAAATCTCCAACTTCTCTCACCTCCCCAGATATCAGGGGGTGAAGCTAAAAGTACCTTTTCCCCCTATTTTTATATTAGATATTATTATTTTTAAAAATCTTTGCCACTTATCTATACTAACAGAGAGCAGTGGCAAAGTTTTTTTAATAATAATATCTTCTACTGAAATAAGGAGAAACTTTCACATATTTATGTGGAGGTATGAAATTGGCACAACTACTAGCATTTGTACCAATTTAGAGCAATTTATTAGTGTAAAAAAATGCATATTCTTTAGCGGTTCTGCTTCTGAGTTAAGGAAATCAATTTTCATGTGAATAAGGATGTAATTTTAAAAAATGTGTTCTCTGTATTGTTTTTTTAAAAAAAGAAATAAATTAGATGTCCAGCAATACAAAATTGTTTAAAGAAACAACTGATATAATGAAATTTTAAGCTTAAAGTTATTAATGAAAGTACATAGTTTTATAAATAACAGAAGGATCATGCTGTATTTCTGTCTTTTAACTTGTTTTTTTTTAATTAACAAAAAGTGTATAGGAAAAAAGACAAAGTATATTTTAAAGCAAAATGTTAAAAGTAGTTTACTCTGGCTAGTGAGATTTATCTGTAATTTTTCCCCAACACATATGTTTTCTTTTTAAATTTTGTTGTTAAAAATTTTCCTGAATGTAAAGCTAACAAACACAAAGGTATAATTAAATCTGTAAAACGTGTGTGTGTGTGTGTGTGTGTGTGTGTGTTGCTCAGTTGTGTCCAACTTTTTGTGACTCCATGGACTATAGCCTGCCAGGCTCCTCTGTCCATGGGATTCTCCAGGCAAGAATGCTGACTGGATTGCCATTCCTTTCTCCAGAGGATCTTCCCGACCCAGGGATCGAACCCAGGTCTCCTGCATTGCAGGCAGATTTTTTTATTATTTGAACTACAAGGAAATCCTTTAAATCTGTAAAATAGGATGATATTTTATGCTGTGTAATTTATTTGTGTATTTATTCATTTGGCCATGCCATGCAGCGTGCAGAACCTTAGTTCCTCAGCCGGCTTGAAACCTGTGCCCTCTGCAGTGGAAGTGCAGAGTCCTAAGCACAGGAATGTCAGGGGAGTGCCATGTATAAATTACTTTCTAAAACAGCCCCGTTATGTTTGGGCTTCCCTTGTGGCTCAGATGGTAAAAAATCTGCCTGCAGTGCCGGAGACCTGGCTTCCATCCCTGAGTTGGGAAGATCCCTTAGAGAAGGGAATGGCTACCCACTCCAGTATTCCGGGCTGGAGAATTCCATGGACTGTATAGTCCACGGGGTCACAAAGAGTCGGACACGACTGGCAACTTTCACTCACTCACTTTATGTTATAACACCATCAGATGAAGTTCCCTGGAGCTTGGCCCCTTCCAGCCCTCCACTTTTCCTTGATGCAGTCCCCATCTCCCGCTTCTTGCTCCAGGGCAGATGTTGCCAGGTCTGCTAATCCCTGCATCTGTTCATGCCTCTCCCTGCCTTCAGTTCTCTCCCTCCTGGGCCCAGTTCTCCTCAGCTCTTGGGATGTGCTGTCAGTACCGTTCTAGGAAGCCTTTCCTGAGCTCCCAGCGCTTCTCTCTTCTCATTCCCACTGCTCCCCAACCCGTCTCTGCAGAGGTACCTGCCACACCATGATATTTATCCCTTTTGTTTTCCTCTCCTGAGAGACTGAGGGTGACTTGAGGTCAGGACACTATTGGTTAGCAGGGTGCCTAGAACCTAACAATAGGAGGCTAACTGGTGTGCGAGGCGGGGGTTAGGGGGGTAGGTGTGGGTGTGTGTGAGAGAGAGAGAGAGACTGAACAACAGAAATAAAGATGTGATGAGATCAAACAAGCCAGAGTATGGGGAGAGGTGTGACTATGTTTGCATGAGTGGAGCATGGGGTCTTCATGAAGATTTCAGTAGAATGGGGAGGAGAGCAGGAGCCAGAGCACTGAGGGCCTCATTTGTCCTCCTGAGGGATTCTGATTTGATGTGTAAGTGATGGAGAGCCAATAGAGACTTTAAAGTGAGAGAATGTCTAGCCTTAGCATTTCCTAGGGTGTTAAGATGTTATTAATGTTACATGGGAAGCCTGGAGATAATATATATTTGGGAAATCCTGGCTTAAACCAAGTTAAATGGATTTCTGTTCTTCTGGATTTCTCAAGAGTTTTTACTGTGCTAACGTGCATTTTTAATCCTCCTGAAGGGATGTTTGTGTGTGATATAATTTGCATATTTCCCCCATGTATTTATCATGGAACCCTTATATTTGGGGATTGTGGTATAGACCCATTTTGGAGAAGGGACAGTGGGGAGAGCAGCAGTGTGACGCTGTTAGTGAAAGTTGCAATAGCCCTGTCAGAAACACTGAGGGCCTGAACAAGAGGTTAGTGGTAGGAAAGGGAGAGGCAGGACCAAGGGTCGAAGTTTTCTTTCTCAGAGCACGTTCTCCAAAACTGGTGATTGATCAGTCATTTTAGAACATAGTGTCATGATTTGAGAGTCGTTAATATCTGATCCAAAGATGTTAGAACAAGCATGTGAAATGTGGTTTGAAATATCTCTCAGACAAATGGAAGTCAAGGGAAATATGTTTACAACTCTGCCAACCGATGCCACAGCCCCAGGCTCAGTTCTCTTGATGTCAGAATCTGCATATGGCCTGACTTGAGCTAATCCACTTGGTAAGCTGACAGGGCACATTCTAGGCTGCACGTGGTGGCTGTTTGTTTGTGAGTGAGTCAGAGCTGGTTGCCAGGAGTCTAGGTTGGGCAGCTGAGCAGGTGGATGGTGGTATCGTGCTGTTGTTTAGTCACTAGGTCGTGTCCAGCTCTTCTGTGACCCCGTGGACTGCAGCCCACCAGGCTTCTCTGTTGATGGGCTTTCCCAGGCAAGAATACTGGAGTGAGCTGCCATTTCCTTCTCCAGGGAGTCTTCCTGACCCAGGGATCAAACCCACATCGCCTGCATTGGCAGGCGAATTTTTTACTAGTGAGCTGCCAGGGCAGCCCTATCATGATGAGATAAGCCAGATAGGAGACAGTTTGGGGGAAGAAGATGCTCTGTCAGTTTTTAGCATTTTCATTAGGTAGAGTTGACAGTGGGACGTCCTTGTGGAGAGAGGAATACCAGCAGGCCACTGGATGTATGAGTTTTTCGCTCAGATAATTTGGACTGACCCAGCCATCATTTTACCTCTGTGTCTCAACTGCTGCATATGTTAGGGATTTAATGTCTCTTTTATGAGATCATAAAATATTATATTGCAGGCTGAAGACTCTACACATTCCTAATCTTACCCCCAGTGCACTTGTATACAGTAACCCATGTTCCTCCATAGCTTCTCCACCACATAACGCTTTCCCTTGAAGTCACTTTTGTAATTTTTTTAAGCCAATGATTTTAGGAATATTGAAACGTACATTTTTCGCCTCCAAAGAGGAGACTGCAATTGCCTTTGCAAGTATGGGGAAGATGGGTGCTTAACAGTGTTTTTCATTGCCTTGTTTCACGTGAAATCCTTGAGTCACTAATGCTCTAACATGTTTCTGTTTCACTTATTTTAAGTGTAATAACAGTGTTCCTTTATTTCACTTATAGCTCCAAAAGGAATTCTTCATTTGTCTCCTGATGTTTATCAAGAGATGGAAGCCAGCCGCCACAAAGTAATCTCTGGCACAACTCTAGGCTATTTGTCACCCAAAGATATGAACCAACCCTCGAGCTCTTTCTTCAGTATATCTCCCACATCGAGTAGTTCAGCTACAATTGCCAGGGAACTCCTTATGAACGGAACATCTTCTACAGCTGAAGCCATAGGTTTAAAAGGAAGTTCTCCTACTCCCCCTTGTTCTCCAGTACAACCTTCAAAACAGCTGGAATATTTAGCAAGGATTCAAGGCTTTCAGGTATGAATTAAAAGCAAAACCAAGAAAACAAAGCACTTCATTAGCCCTTAGTCCTCCATCTCGCTCCATCAGAAAGCTCATTCTTGCCTGCTAGCGTGACTTCTGTGCCACTTACATTGTAAATCATTAGGAACACGGAGGACAGAAAAACGAGCCATGTGCACATGCCTCATTTTAAAGATTTTTCATTCTCTCCAGTAATTATTTTTTGCTGCCTGGCTCTCCTCCATATTCTTTCTTCCTCCTCTATTTTTTTTTCAAGACATTTTTCATCCTCTGTTCTGTCTTCTGATTGGTCTCAATTGGGTGCATCTTTTCCCTCCACTTTGTCTTCCCAAGTAAAGATCCTGCCTTCATACATTTGGTCTTAGTATTTAACACTAAGTGCTCCCTCAGTTTACAGTAAAGTTGAGTTTTTCTGATGCTGATTTTACTTTCATAGCAATTTTGAATTTGGCATTCTGTTGCTAGTAATGATTCAGAGATGCCACTAAGGTACAACATCCTAGAAGTCTATGTCTTAGGAGTTCATTAACCATGGTGTTAGAACAGTAATAAATGCTTTCTAGCTGTTTGAGGCATAAAAACATGTATTGTTTTACTGGATTGTGTTTTTGAACCATCTAGGGTAGCACCTACCTCAGATGGTACCAATAATTCTATTTCACTGGGCAGTCTACACCTAGCTATAGGCCTCTTGTTGTGTATAAGAATTTGGGGCTGGAAACTCTCCTCCTCCCCCATTTAGTCATTGTTCCCTTTTGGAAGAAAAAAAACCACAATAATCCTCTGTGGGTAGATCTTTTAAAAGAATTGTTAACTCTAGGAAGAGGAAATACCTGTGTTTTGACATCTTAGTTGCCTTGAAAATCCTGTGCTGAACTGTAACCACTTGACTGGATGAACAGCAGCGTGCTTGTGTGTAGAAAGAACAGAATGTCCCTGCAGAGTCCACTATTTTCACACCCCTTTCCATCTTAGTCTTACTCCCTAAGACCAAAAACTGTAATTTCCTTTAGAAATGCTCTAGAAGGTCTGTATTGTCTAAAATGATCATGTACTTAAAAATTTTTTTCAAATTTAGATATGAGAGAAGATCACGTGGTTGAGGTGGTGGAATTTTTGCATGTTTTTTTTTTATTTCCCTTCACAGAAACCTGATTCTTTCCAATCTCTTGGCAGGTAGTGGCTAGTGTTTTTAATTAGATTATTAATATGAAATCTAAAAAGCTGTTACCAGTTTTTGGCTCTGTTATCTGAAATTTTAATCATTTAATTTAAAAATTAAAATTTTAGGGTTTGTTTTTGTGTTTTACCTTAAGAATAATAATAACTCACTGTTTAAAAGGACCTTGATTCACACAGTTAAAGTCCTGGCGAAAAAGAACTAAGCAATTTTTAGTTCTGTCTATAATGTGCATAGGATGAACTAGAAATAAACTGTGATGGAAAGGAATTCACTGTTTATTTACAAATCTAGTTGTTGAAAAATGTCTGAAAGTAATGCTACATTTGGATTTTTATAGAAACAAAGCACAATTGATTCAAGCTCTGAACTGAGTTTTTTGCTTGGAGAAGTTACTGTGGTAGATGTTCATTTTCCTGCCAGAAGAACTACTTAAATGTTTTACTCTGTATTTATTTGTTAATTCTTGGCAGTGACAGCAACTATAATTTTAAAATAGTTTTGCTTTAGTCAAAATGTAGAATCTGTTACTCCTATATTTGGGCTGACTACTCAGACCCTTTTTTTTCTTTAAAGTTTATGCTGAGATAATGCACTCTTATTTATGGACAAGTTAGTAAACATTTCCAAATTGTGTTTGGTGATTTTTACATACTAATGAATATAAGCAGATGGTTTGAAACATTACTGTGCTTCTTTGGTCAAATCAGTTTGGTGTTGATATGAAATATTGTGTTGCTGACAAGCTGCAACCTGCAGCTGTGCGGTGAACAGACTGTGGGAAATGGCTCCATGCCCTGACAGGTGCCCAACACATCCTCATAATGTCACAGTAGAAGAGTCTTTGTGGTTAAGAGTTTTAAAGCCTATTTCTTTATAGGTAACTTTCTCAGGTGTATTTACCTGCTAGAAAAACATGTAGATTGTTTCTATTTCTTAAATGTTTTAATTGGACCATAGTTTAGAAATGATAGGGCCAGTTTGTTACGGATTCCATGCTATTGTGTTATTTTTATTTCTGGAACTTAAAAACAATAAATTCTTTCTCTGTGTCTCAAGGTTAGTACTTTTAAATTTTGTTATTGTACACTGAATAGATATTATTGCTTATTGAATATTGTATAAACTCTTCTCTGGCCTTCTGTGCCCATTGACATTTGATTTAAGCCTACCAGAGCCATTGTATGTGACAGCTATATTGTATTAAAAGTAAAAAATATATTAGTGTACTGAAAACTATGTTGTTTTAACTTTAAATTTTTTTCATTACCCACTCTTTAACTGAAATTTGAGTGACAAAAAGCTTATTTACTGAATGCAAGTATTAAGCTCACATCCTTTCCCTTAAGTCTATAAAATAATTAAAATTATTATCAATTAAAGTTATTGTTAATAAAGCTGGCTCCACAGGTCAGAAGATGACTGAACACTTGCATATTCTCAGTAATTCTTTTATCCTTGCTTGGGCTAACCTGAAGTTTTTAATCACATTTTAGATGCAAGCTTTTGGATTTCTATCATAAATGAATATTTATTTTTTGAAATTTTATTTAGTATGTTTTTTAAAATTTTCTTTTAGAACTTGAATGTTATTGACTTATTACTTTTTAGGAAAAAAAAGTTTTATATCAGCAGTTCTGTGAACCTCAAGCTTTGTCCAGCCCGGTTAGTGTGCTTCTTTAACTTCTATGCATTTCATGAAAATTCATTTGAAATACAGGTATACCTTAGTGTCCAGGGTTCCTTGGTGTATACTTGATGCTCTCTAATTATAATGCCAAAATGTTTCAAAATCATTCAGCTTTTTAAAGAAAATTAATATGGAGGAGACATTTTTGAAATGCTCATCAACTTTTGAGCTGAAGTAGATTTTGTTTTGTTGTGTTATAATTTATATTATTCTGAGGTTTTGCATCATAAATATGTTTTTATACTAATTATATTAGAAATCTCTCTGTATAATTAACTGTAAGCAGTTTCATTGTTTAATTGAGTCATTAGAAAAATTAGACTGGAAATTAAAATGAATTATTTTAGTAAATTATCCTTTCTAGATGGGTTTAATTTTAATCTTTTAGTCTGTACCCTTCCTTGTGATTATCATCCAGTGAGCAGTGTTGTTTTTAAACCTCCAGAGTAAAATATAAAATACTAGATTTGTTTTTCTTTTCATATAAAGAGTGTAAAGAAAGGACTTAGTATCTTAGTTAAACCATATTTAATTTATAAAACAGGGAATGTTTTACTGGGCAGGGTGCCTTTTCATTATTGTGAGTTTTAGATATTGGTGTGATTTTTAGCAAGATGAGAATGTCAGTAGAAGGCTCAGAAGTATATTTAATTAAAAACTTTTTTTTCAAGTACAATTCAAACATAATACCTTTCAACTAATATGTTTCTTTTTTGAAGTTTAGTATGATTACAGCAGGTTTCCTTTGTGATTATGAGCTTCTCTTAAAGGCATGTATGACATAACATGTTTCAACAGTTTGCTCTTAGTGCAGTTTACACTGAGATGGGACATGGGGAGTGGGGCTTACCCAACTCGAGGATCAATGTTTGTCCTTTCTCTTTTTTCTTATTTTCCCTATACCTCACTTTTTGTAATCCATGTATTTATAATCAGAGTTTTTTTGATTTATAATCAGGCTGTTTGCGGCTAGTTTTTTTGGAGTAAGGGGTCCATTTTTTAAAAACCAGTATAAGTAAAATTTTGTAGATTTCTAATAGGAAAATATGGAGAAAGAAATCATGCATGGACATATACTCCTCCACTTAGAAATGTTTTCCCCCATTTCTAATTTGTCCTCGAAACATAACTTACTGTGTCACTTCTGAGCCCAGATTTTCATCTATACTGTTACACAATGTATATAAAGTGATGAGAAATTACTCAGAGTACAATGAGCAAAATACATTTATGGGTTTGGCATGGGGTCAAGAGATTTTGCTCTGATTTATGGTCACTTCTTACAAAGCCCTCTTGGATTTAGCCTCAACTTTCCAAAGACCTTGGAGAAACTGGAAGAATTCTCCTGAAGTCTTTGGTCTTCCTGTGGTGACCCTAAAACTCAGGTTTGTTCTTCAAATGGGCAGCCTATTATCTGCAAACTGACCTGTTGTCTGGTTTCTTTGGAGTTTTATATACTTGGCCAAAACCTCAAGGGCACACAAACTGTGAATATGTTTCACATAACTATAGTTCATACAAACCATTAGAATTACATATCATCTTACTTGGCTGAAATTTCCAACTATTTAGAGAAAAATATTACATTTGAAGAAAGAAATTTTGATATATATGAAAACAGTGTGATAAATAACAGTTAAGAATCAAGCAAGACTTAAATAAAATAGTCCATTTGTTGTTTAGTCGCCAAGTCGGGTCTGACTCTTTGTACCCCATGGACTGTAGCCCCCAGGCTCCTCTGTCTGTGGGATTTCCCAAGCTAGAATACTGGAGTGGGTTGCTGTTTCCTTCTCTAGGGGATCTTCCCAATCCAGGGATTGAACCTGCATCTCCTGCATTGGCAGGCTGCTTCTTTACCACTGAGCCACCAGGGAAACAAAATAGTCCATTATTACCACATAAACGATTCAAGAGTAACTTCACCCTAAATCACTGCAGAATGTAATCAGGACATACTCCTGAGCCTTGATACACCAGCATATACATAATAAGACACATTTCAAAGAGAGCGTAATACATAGAAGAGCTGTCCTAACATAGTGACTTTGATGTAGATCTGAAATGAGCCACTGATGTGCAGGAAAAAATAGTTGCCATATGTGTCATCCCCAACTAGGAATATCTGTAGCCTTTTTTGTTTGTAATGCAAGAGATTTCAAGAATTCTATTTGAAATTATTTGAAAAGCAATAAGCAATTATTTCTTCAATCAAGTTGAAGAAAAGGAAATTATTTTTCATCTAAAGGTGAATTTCATTTCCTTTTGCTAGAAATGGTTGGCAATGATATGATTTTTAACTTAGTAATAGAAGATTAATTGTAGTACCCATCAGGTACTACATCATGTCAGGCTGGTGTATATATATATACCTATTTTTTCTAAGTCATATTGAAATGGTCTGTTTTCCTCTCTTCAGCGTTCAGCTACAGCTGAAGTTTTTTTTTTTTTTTTCATGAATGACAGCGTCTAAAATTTCAAATGTATTGTTCTCTTCTCATCCAGGACAGCTCTTGAGAAAAAGAGAGCAGTATGTGGAATGCTGCATGTAAAGATATCTGCACACTGAAAAAAAACTACTCTGACATGCCAGGGGTATTAGAAGATACATGAGTAAACAAGGAAATGAAACTGACATTTATTGACTGCCTTGTTATGTATCAGATAGCAAAAGAGGCATCACACATATTATTTTATGACACAGCAGAAATGCTGGTACATTTTTGTTTCTTGCTTACAAATCTTTATTTTAATCCAACTATTGTATAGTGTGTGAAGCCTGATTCCTGAAGGTAGGATTAGTGTTCATGATAATCTGTGGTCTTTTGGATATTGCTTTGGTTTAGTCATAGATTGCATTAATAAATTTATTTATGCATTCCACTCTGGTGGCTCAGATGGTAAAGAATCTGCCTGCAGTGCAGGTGACCCAGGTTTGATCCCTGGCTCAGGAAGATCCCCTGGAGAAGGGAATGGCTACCTGGAGAATTCCAAGGACAGAGGAGCCTGGCAGGCTACAGTCCATGGGGTTGCAAAGATGCGGACATGACTGAGCTGCTAACACTTTCACTTCTTTTTTCTTTCATGCACTCCACTGTGTACACAACTGAGTCTGAGTCATTTAAGAGTTCTCTTTTGAGCTGGAAGGAACTTTAGATTTTATTCAGAGATACAACTTTATGATGTAAATACACATTTGCGGAACTACACAAATAAAACATCCTATTAGTAATGCAGGTTACTCATGTTCACATAGAGAATTATTAGTTCCTTCTAATCCTTGGAAGATTTCAGGTTCAGGGAAGTTCTGTCTTCACATAGTCTCATCAAAAAGCAGATTTAACTGTTAGAAGTAAGAGATGTTCGAAAAGCTTCTAAAATGTTTTTTATCTGTAGTAGTATTTTTTAAAGTACAATAAAAGTTCAGAATCAAGTCCTATAGTACTGTGGTCCCCAACCTTTTTTGACATCAGGGACCGGTTTCCTGGAAGACAGCTTTGCCATGGGTTGAGCAAGTGCTGGTTTCTGGGTGATTCAGGCACATTGCATTTACTGTGCACTTTATTTCCATTATCGTTACATCAGCTCCACCTCAGGCCATCAGGCATTAGATCCCAGAGGCTGGGGACCCCTGCTAGAGAACATTTGAAGAAACAAGGACTACAATTGGAGAAGAATACACAGTCCACAACTTCAAAAATTCTAGAAATAGTAGTACATTAAGAATAGTTTTCATGAATTTCAGTATGTATGTGAAGAATAGATGGATATGAAGTGATTAATTTATAAAATATTATTGAATACTGGAATTTATTTAGTTAATAAATTGAATATTTATTTATTTAATCACTCTGGGCAGATACTTAATAAGTACCTACACATGCCAGGTAGCATACTAAGCAGTGGGCACAGAAAGTGTTATGGTCAAATTGGGGTCAGATAGGAAAATAAAACCAATACACGGAAGATTGGCCACTATTACAATTGCGTGCAGTTTCCAGGGATCAGTTTTTGAACATAATGTGACAATTTAATTAAAAATTACATACTTGTAGTAAATATGTAACATGCTACAATATACTGCAGGAAATAATGAAATGCCTTCCTCATGTAATAAATGTCATTATAGGTGTAATGTGGTAAGTGATCAGGGGAGGTGTGGTCAGCCATGTAAGAAAAATGGGTGGGAATGAATAGCTCTGACCGATTGAATTAGGAAGAATTCATAGCAGAGGGATTTTTGAATAAATTTTAAGAAGTACATAGAATCTTAAGGTGAATTCTAAGAAGGAAAGGAATTGTAGGCAGAAGGAGGTAAGTACTTGAGACATAAAAGGGCATGTGCTTTAGAAATGCTTAGAATTCAAAGCGGAAGTGTCAGCAAGGAAGCTGAAAAGACGTGTGTTGCTTAGAATTTGAAGTTAGCTGTTAGAGACCACCAACTTCTTTTTTAAAGGATGGTGACATTGGTTTTTTATTTTAGAAAGATAATTTTGTAGGCATGTGGAGGAGGAACTAGGCAAAAAAACGATTGGTTTTTTTGAAAGACCAATTAGAGTGACTTTGCTTGAATTCAGTAGAAAAATAGCAAAGATTAAACAAAGCTAATGGTTGTTGGGGCTTCCCAGGTGGTGCGGTGGTAAATAATCTGCCTGCCAATGCAGGAGATGCATGAGACTCGAGTTTGATCCCTGGGTTGTGAATATCCCCTGTAGAATGAAATGGCTACCCACTCCAGTATTCTTGCCTGGAAAATTCCACAGACAGAGGAGCCTGGCGGGCTGCAGTCATTGGGGTTCGAAGAGTCAGAACAACTGAGCTGCGAGCACACAGTGGTTGTAGAGGAGTGGGGTGGAGGTGCAGGTGTCCACGGTACAGATAAGACGATTAAATGGTCTCTTGTGCTGACTTCTGTGAGGGTAATTTCACTGGTCTGATCAGGAGGGAAGCTAGACTCAATGCACTGAAGAGTGGTTAGAGGCTATGAGGATATGTTAACCATTCCAAGAATTTGAGAATAAAGTAAAGTAGGAAGATAGTATGAATGTTTTAGGAAAGGTTCTATTTTTAGTATGAATGTGATGAATAAACTTAGAAGAGGTTAATAAGTTCCACTTTAAACATGGTGAACTTGAGTTGCCTTTGGGACTTTCAAAGACAGCTGTCTAGTAGGCATTCGTCTGTGGTTCTGGTGAACAGCAAGAGGGCATAGGGCACAGATATTCAAAAGTCTTCGGTGTGCAGATGTAACTGAGGCCATAAAAGTAGGTAAGACTGACCACGAAAAGTGAGCAAAGACCTTGGAGATATTCCCAGTGAGTACTAACAGTTTAGGGGATTGGTTCATTCATTAAGCCAGCTGAAGTCTATTGAGCACCTGCTGTGAACCGGATGCACTTGTTGGCAGTAAGGATATAGCGTAAATGACAGTCAAGTGTTCTGTCCTCGCGGAGCCGACATCAGGATGGGCTTGATGGGAGCGGGATGTGGAATATGGCCGGGGCGAAGGGAACAGGACAAGTGAAAGGGTACACAGTCACATCTGGACACAAGATAAATTCAAATGATTAGTCTCCTAAGGTAATAATTAATTGGAAATTAATTGGGAGATTATTATTTATGAGAGGTAACGAGCAATGACTTAGCGTCACCAGCTGTTGTATCAGTGTATCAAATAACTATACCTTTTAATTGTTTAATCGATTGCATTGAGGTATAATTTACACACAATAAATAACACCCATTTTAGTTATATAGATTGATGAGTTTTGAAAAAATGTATGCCACTGTGTAACTACAACCACAGTCAAGATGGGAATTTTCTGTTACTGTGAAAAAATTCCCTGTTGCCTCTTTGTAGCCTGTTTTTCTCACCTCTCTCTGGCTTGGTGGCAACCAGGCTATCCTTAGATTAGTATTGCCTACAGTTCATAAAAATGGAATCAGACAGCATGAACACACAGTTTTGTTTCCTGCTCCTTTCACTCACTGTAATGCTTTTGAGATTGTTTGCGTTGTGCATATCAGCGCTGTGTTCCTTTGTATTGCTAAGAACTAGTTCATTGCACAGACGTATACCACAAACTATCAGTTTGTCTGTTGGTGGACATTTGTGTTGTTTTCAGCTTGAGGCTATTATGAATAAAGCTGTTTGCAACTATTCATGTACGAGATTTTGTGCAGAGTTTCCAGTTCTCTTGAAAAAAGTACCTTGGAGTGAAATTCCTGGGTCACATGGTAAGTGTCCTTAGAAGCTTACAAGAAACTGTCAGATTCCCTTTCAGTGTGCTGTATCATATTGCATGGGCTTCTCTAGTGGCTCAGTGGTAAAGAATCTGCCTGCCAGTGCAGAAGACGGGGTTCAGTCCCTGGGTCAGGAAGATCTCCTGGAGAAGGAAATGGCAACCCACCCCGTATTCTTGCCTGGGAAATTCTGTAGATTGAGGGGCCTGGCGAGCTACAGTCCATGGGGTTGCAAAAGAGTCGGACACAACTTAGAGATTAAACAACAAAAGCAACAACAAATCATGTCACCTTCCTCCCAGGACTGTGTGAGGGTTTCATACATTGATATGAGTCTTATTCTGTGAAGGATACGGTGCTGTCTCACTGATACTTTAGTTTGTGTTTTCCTGATGACCCATAATATGCACTTCTTTTCTTGTGCTTGTTGGCCAATTTTCTATCTTTGTGAAATGTCCACATTTTTTTCTCAGTTTCTGGTATTGATTTTTAAAAATTATTGTGTCATCAGAGTTTTTTTTATGTATTCTAGATACAGATCCTTTCTGTTGCAGATATTATTTCCCTGCTTCTGACTTGTCTTTTCAGTATCTTAATGCATCTTTTAAAAAGTGGGGAAGTTTTCAATTTTAATGAAGTTCAATTCTTTGGGTTTTTTTTTCCATAAATTATAACTTTTTTGTCCTATCTAAGGAATTTTTGACTACCCCAAGGTTACAAAGATTTTCTCTGATTTTTTTCCAAATATTTTATGACTTATGCTTTTGTGTTTAATGCTGATATTCATTTAATTTTTCATGTATGGTATGGCTGAGAGCTGAAGTCTGCTTTTCCCACAGGATGACCAGTTGTTTCTGTGCCATATATGTAATGTGTTGTTTTACTCTAGTTGCTCTTAAGGTAGCTCTTCATTTTTGGTTTCACCAGTTTGGCTGCACTATGTCTAGGGTTGTTTTTAATCCTGCTTGGGATTCATTTAGCTATTTAGATTACCATAATGTTTCTCATTAGTTTTGAAAGATTCGGGGCTAGTTCTGTTTTTTCTTTTCCAAAAAAATTGTTTTGCCCTTTTCTTTGTCTTCTCCTTTCAGGACTCCAGTTATGTATGTGTTGAGCCTTTTGATATTGTCCTGGAGGTCTTTGAGACTATTTACAGTTTTTCACCATGTTTGGATTGTGTAACTTTGGTTGGTTTATTTTCAGATGTACTGGTTCTTTCCTCTGTCCTCTCCAATTTGCTGTTGAGCCCATACAATAAATTTTTCACTTCAGTTATTCTATCTTTTTGGAACTGGGGCTTGATCTCTGGGTTGGGAAGATCCCCTGGAGGAGTGCACAGCAACACACTCCAGTAGACTTGCCTAGACAATCCCATGGCTAGAGAAGGAGCCTGGGAGGCTACAGTTCATAGGGTCACAGAGTCAGACACAACTGAGCGACTAAGCACAGCACATTGTATCTGTTTGATCTAACATTTCTATTTGATAATTTTTTAATTGGTGATGCTATCTACCATCTCATCCTCTGCCACCCCATTCTCCTTTTGCCTTAAAACTTTCCCAGCATCAGGGTATGCAGAGTGCCTATATAATCTATTTTCCTTTGACCTTGGAGAAAGTTTCCTTGTTAAAAAGTTATTTCTTTGCAAAGCCTGTAGATTTTCATGTAGCTTGTTTTACATATGTGAATGGGTGTGTGTGAGTGCATCAAAGCCTGAGTACAAACTATAGAAGAGAGGAGCTTCTTTTCTAGTAGATGTGTAATTGACTGTTAAAAATTTTGTAGTGTTGTGTTTTGATGAAAGTGAAAGTGAAGTTGCTCAGTCATGTCCGACTCTTTGCAACTCCATGGACTGTAACCTACCAGGCTCCTCCGTCCATGGGATTTTCCAGGCAAGAACACTGGAGTGGGTTACCATTTCCTTCTCCAGGGGATCTTCCCTACCCAGGGATTGAAACTGGACCAGGGATGTAAAACTAAAATAATTCTGTGTGTGTATGTATAATTTATTGTATTAATTGGCTGCCTCTCTAGACCTTCACTGGGTAGTCAATGAAGCAGAAAAGGAGTGAACAAAGACTTAGGATTTGTGTCAGGTACAAACTCACCACTTAAAGTAAGAATGCAGTTATCTTTCTTAACAATACTGAGAACACATCTGTTGTTGCATTTGTTAAGACAGTTTTTTTTGTGTGACTTTATACTAGAAATAAATCTGTACATCACTGCTGGATTTTGTATACCAAATAAAGCCGTGTAATTTTCAAATCTTTTCCTAAGCATAGAATTTCCAAAAGAGAGAAAAGATAATTACAAGTTGAGGCTCAGTCTGTATAATGTGATTTCATTCATTTACTTATCCCTTTAGAGGCATTAATGTGTCAAGCATATTGTATGCAGAGTAAAATAGATTACTCATCCAGCTAAAACACTGGTACATGACTGAGCATGTTAAATATATGTTTACATTTTAGTTATAAAGGACTTGACTTTAGTTATGAAAAGTATTGAGGAAATAATTATACATCATGTCATATCTTAATTTTTAACATTATTATGGGATGTGTTATTCTAATATCTATTATTTATTTTAATGATAACTATGAGCTAGGCATCATTCTAAGTACTTTTCCTGGGGGAACTCTTTTATTTATCACTTATAAATTTGTTAGTTATAAACAGATAACAGTGTGGATTTGTGTTATCCCTGGGAAAGTGAAAGTGTTTGTTGCTCAGTCATGTCCAGCTCTTTGTGACCTCATGGACTGTAGCCCGCCAGGTTCCTCTCTTCTGTCCATGAGATTTCCCAGGCAAGAATACTGGAGTCGGTTGCCATTTCCTTCCCTAAGGGATCTTCCTGACCTTGGAGTCAAACCTGTGTCTCCTGCAGGGGCAGGAGGTTTCTTTACTATTGGGCCACCTGAGAAGCACCCCCACCACCTCAAAAAAAAAAGGTGTAGTTAAGAAATGTTTATTACCAATTAACTCTACATATTTATCAAGGAGTATTGTTTTTTGCTTTGGAAGAATATGCTGATTTTCATGTTAATAAAGATTTAGATCTTTTGTGCAGCTAATGTGCAGACTGCAAGAATCAAGCATGTTTTGAGTATTCTAAGATCTAGTACTAAATTGCCACCCTTCAGCTCTTTGCTGTCTTCACCCCTCCTTGGAGGCAATAGCTACAATGTGATCTCTGCCTGCTGCTGTGGAGTAAACTCATGAATGGGTGTGCTCATCAAACGTGTTTTCTTGACACAGTGATGATGTTAATTATCAGACGTCAATGTACAGACCTTTGTCGTAATGATCTGCTGAGCAGCTTTCTTTAAATATGGACCTTTTCTACACTCTTCATTTTTGTCCCACAGCAGGTGACCATTAAAAATATGTCACAGACAAGCGGTTAACCATTTCCCTGATGAGATTAGTAACATCATAATCCGACATTAGGGAATTTCTCAACCTCTGCAAGTAACAATTTGATTCAACTTTTTTTAGAGGTAGGGCGTATAGAATTAAAATTTTTCATTTGAATGGTCCCTCATGTTTGCAGAAGGGCATGAAAAAATTCACATATCTAGCTTTTTATGTAAGTTATTTTATAGCTTATAGTATTTTCCATTATTTCATTTTTTTAAGGAATAAGGATATTTATTCAAATAAATCAAGATTTGCCATTTAAACATATCACAAATTGAGCTTTGAATTCTTATTTCTTAAGTTATCTGAATATCAGTCTCAGACACAAATCACTTCTTTGAAGAAGAAATTTCTAGACTGGCGGAAATTGTTAACAGAATGCACAATTATAGCATCTCATCTGGGTTTATGTGATTACAAATCAAACTTAGGAAACTTATTTTAACGTAAAAATTATTATAGATTTGCAGATTTCAAAGGAAGCTGCATTATTTAATTTGCACATATTGGAATTTCTGACCCATTATTTTTAGTGGAATATTTTTTGTAAGCCCAAGAGAAAGAAACAAAATGTCAATTTGCTGTGGTCAATGGTGTTATAAATCCAGAACTAGTGATACAACAGTGTAAGAATCAAGATGAGTTGTGTACATTTTAGAATACAAAAGACAGCAAAACGATATGATTCATAAACAGTAAATCTTAAATAAACACAGGAGATGACTTCTGTAGTTTTCTAAAATTATCTTTATTCATTTCTCTTTGATCAAAATCAAAATCTATGACACTGGAATATTATCATTGTACATTGGAAATTTTAGGGCCACATTTGTAGAAACAACTGTTTTGTTGTAGCAGAAATATTTCACCCATCAATCCTGAAGATTTGTACATTGTAGAATGCAGTGAGATATTATTACCCTAATTATTTTAGAATTCTAAGATTCCTGGTTTTGCTAATGCTTTGAATCATTGGAAGCATTTTTAGAGTTAGAAAGATGAATTTTAAAATGTCATTCATACATTATTCTCCTTTAGAAATTAACAGTTTTATGAACTCTAATGTTTCTATGTCCAGGAAGAGAATAAATAACTGAAGAGCCATATCCAACCTGTTTTATTAGTGATTGATTATATAAAATATGATTCTTTTTTAAGGCCTTTTGTCTGTATATTGTAACTTTTTACTTAATTTGAAATTGTGTCCTCAAGCAGTAGTTTCCTATATATATATATATATATATATATATTTTTTTTTTTTTTTACATATTTTTATCTGTTTGGAGGGAGCAATCTCAGTACAGTGAGGGTATAAACATGGAATGATTTTATTTCTCCAGCCACCACTTTTCCCCATGATTGGTCATATCTGTCATTCGTGTTTCTTTTTATATTTGACAAATCCCATGGTTTTCTGGTCACCTTTAGTTTTGAAAAATTTAGTGCAGTTCACTGTAAAACTACAAGCTCTTGTTCCCTGACCCCTGACCCCGCTCCCCCACTGCCACCCGTCTGTTTTGGCTCAAGACGCATAGGGAGGAAGGGAATACGGTGATTTCTTCTTGTCTTCCTCATACTCCAGCACCTTTGAATAGTTGTGGTTGGTAGACTTGGGGACTTGATCTGCTTCTGAGACATGTTCCTCCACATTCTACCTCTGCTTCAGGCCTGGTCACTCCTCTGATGGAAACCCTGCTGAATGAGGAGGCTAACACTTAGCCTAGTTTCATCCATTACTGGTTTCCATATAGATGATGTTTACTTTTTTTTTTTCCCTTTGTTGAAGTTGCTGTGCAATATTATGTAAGTGGCAGGTGTGTGAGATGGTGATCAACAAGTTCTATAAGTTATACCCCATCTATAGTTATTGTAAAATGCTACATGATTTTCCCAGTTCCCTCCGTCCCTGAAGGGCAGCTATGTTTCCTTTGGACTTTACCAGTGGTCCATGCCCCTAACCTTGTTCTTGGTAGCTGTCACTTTGCTTGGCCTGAGTATCCCTTTCGCTTCTGCTGAGACTCTTTTTCATTTAGTCCTACATGTATTGTTCTACCAATATTCAGTGTCTGTAGGATGTCTTAATATTTTACAGGATATTGCAGGCTCATGGTGAATTAGAAGAAAAGTTAAATCTTTCAGTCCTAGTATCCAAGCCACTGATGGAAATGAAGTTTGAAATTTATTTTTTGACTGGAATTGTCTTATGTTCTTTTTGTCCTTCCTAATTTTCATTTCTCTAGAAGAAAAAAATAAAGCTGCAGTAAGTTGGCTGACCTATGAGCATGTGATTATCAGTTTGGCTATTTGGGAGAGTGTCTTGTCTTTCATATAGTCTTCAATTGATGTCAAAAGGTGATTATATTTCATTTTAAAAAGCATGTTTTATGATAGCACTATATCAGACATAATATTTTAACTATACCATAAATGGTTGTGAGCTGTAGCTATTATAGTGTCACTATTGATTGACTTTTGCATAAACCTGTTATGTGGTAAGTTTCATTTGCCCCCCCTCTCATATTTCACTGCTGCATAGTAAACAACAGGCCCACATTCTTGAACTCATACACTGAGTGAACTTTTAATTTGCTCAGGAGGTGCAGTGAATTCGAACTGTCGTCAAATCCTTTTCCCCAAAGTTAATTTGGAAAAAATATTTTTATAACAAAATCTTTAAAGTGCTTTGGAAACAAAGCTTTGTATGTTGACTTGATTTGAACCCTAAACTACTTTTTATAGATTCCAGGAAGTTTCCCTGCCTTGAGGGACACTAATGGTGAATCTTAAACTTACTGGTTTAAAAATGTTATTAAACCATTAGATGAGGATTTATATCATCATTTTCTGTCAGATCCATATTATACCTGTGTGTGTGTATATATATATGTGTATATATATATATATGTATGTATGTTTATCACAAAAACAACACTATTTTTACTTTATTAGCTTAGAATTAAACACTGCTTGATAGAACTTTTTTGAAAGTAGATAAATGGAAGGATGGAAATTTTTCCATTGGGCAGATGGTCTCACATTCCCCTACTCCCACCCCTCATACCTTACCTCTGATAGAGTGTCTTACACATGGTTTTAATAATGGTTGGTTGTATTCAACTAAAAGAAAAATAGTATTATAGTAACTTTATTTTGGTCTGTACATTATAAGTCATTTCAGTTTAATTCATTTTGATTGTAATGTCAAAATTCCAGACAGAACATGGTATACTGAGATACATACATACATATATATATGTATATGTGTGTGTGTGTATATGTATAACATTGGTTTTATAGGGACTATAATTAGAAAGAGAAGAATGTCAGACCAATCAAGTGGCAGATGAGGAAAATTCAGGTTGACAAAATTTTATTGGATTCAAATGAACTTGACTTATGCTGACCCTAGAGTCCTTTATGCATTATGAAAAGTTGGACAAAAAAGATGAGTGTAGCATTTAGTTGTGAATATTTCTTCTGGCTGTACTAATGTAGAGCACTCTGCAAATCATTTCCTAATACTCTTTTAAAGAATATTAATATAAAATATTAATTAAAATTAATAGAGTCTCCATAGATCTTCAAGTCCCAATAAGGTTTTAAATATTTGAATTGTGTTCTGCATAAGTTACGTGAATTTCTTCTTGAAAGCTAGAACCTTTGCAAAGGACCAGTTGCATCTGGCTCCCTCTTACTGGTGGCATTCAGCAGCTTGCATGTGTTCTGTTATAGGTGCACTACTGTGATAGACAGAGTGGCAAAGAGTATGTGACCTGTCTGACATTAGCCCCTGTGCAGATGACCTTCCATGCTATTGGAAGCTCCATTGAAGCCAGCCATGACCAGGTATAATGTGCCACTACCATTTTGCTGTGCTATGGCCCAGCTAAAACATCCCAGACCATCAAAGTGGAAGCTATGTGCACACATACAGCTTTGCTTACCCTAATATATCAGCCACTAGGGCCACTTACTAGACTTTTGAGAAATCAAAATTGTGTGTGTGTGTTGTGTGTGTGTGTGTTGGTAACCTGGTATCTTAGGAGATGTAGATTATTTTAGACTTCTGGTTTGTGATTCATTATTAAATATAGAATTCTCTTATAAGGAAAAAGTAATGGCCCTATATTATTTTTATTTTTAATACATATGGAAAGAAGGGTCAGCAACACAATATAGATAACACTGGAATCTCACTATGATAAACTCACTAAGATACGTATGACTTAGTTCTATTGAAGAGAGTTTCATGTTACAGAATATAAAATAACTGAGTAAACTTTTACAACCATCCATTTATTCTCATAACTTGGGATATTATTAAAATGAGTTCCAGTGTTGTTTTTAACTTTTAAAAGTTTTAGTTCTGAAATAAAGCTAAAAATCTGAAAAGTATATTTTCTGAAAAGACAAATGCCTTTGATTGTTTAGATAGCAGCTTGAGAATGCATCCTGTTTATAATACAAATTTTCAATTAAAATAATCATGAGATTAGACTAAACTAATGATCTAGGTCATAGAATTTCTAGTTTGGAGTCAAAATAAATAGACATATAGAGCTTACTCTATGACTAACCAACTGTGCTTTTTAAATTAACCATTTTCATGCAGAACATTCATAACACACTTTCATATCCTTTACTCAGTAAATTTCAGAATTTCTCATAGTCTTGCCTTACTCTTCTTTTCTAAGTATCCTTGCATGAAAAGAATAAAAGCATAATAGTGTTTTCTTCTCAAATACATGGTTTATTGTCTAGCCCAAACAAGACCTAAGAAAAACATTCCTAAGGGCATACCTTTCTAGTTCATGATGTCCCTGACATTATGGATTTCCAGTCATCGTTTGCTTGGTGACAAGGCATTGTGGTGTTTTGGAAGGAGCAATAATCAAATTATAACTAATCTGAGTGTTAATTACTAACCACAGCATACATAAGCTGCTACAGCCACCTGGTGAATACTGTCATCTCTTACAGCCACCTGGGTGAATACTATCATCTCTTTGGGACTCTGTTTCCAAGGATGCTAAGTGAGGGATTTGAGTTAGTTGACTTGCAAGATTCATTCTAGTGCTGCAATTTTACAATGCTCTAAGTAGTCTTTGGAGAAGGAAATGGCAACCCACTCCAGTATTCTTGCCTGGAAAATCCCATGGACGGAGGAGCCTGGTAGGTTACAGTCCATAGGGTTGCAAAGAGTCGAACACGACTGAGCCACTTATGACTATGAAGTAGTCTTTGTGCTCTTGGTTGAATGAGCCCAGCCACTTATTAACAGATAATAGCATGCCATTCTGGGAAGCAGCTTAGAGGTCTCACCAGTGCTTCTTAGGGTTCAGCACTGATGTAGCTCCAGCTGTAGAAGAGACTACAGCAGGGCTTGGAGGCACAAGGTCTGACCTAGATAATGCAATGTTTTGTGTTTCCCTGTATAAAACTATAGCTGAGCTATATGTTGGGTGCCACAGAGGCATGGTATGAATGGGAGACATGGTTCCCGCTCTTATGGAGCACACACTCCAGTTCTTTCACCCCTCTGAATAACTTGCAAGAAGTCTATCTGCTACTTATCCAACTCTATATATTCACTCATGCCAAAAAACAAAGGGCAACAACAGCATGAGATATCCATCCTGCAAAGGTCTCTCCTTAGGCAAAGCAAATAAATAAAAGCATTCTCAGAAGCCCACACACTTGAGAAGAGCAGCTCACTGTTAGTAGAGGTAGCTTGTTGCTATAAAAGAGTATTGGACTGGGAATGGAGACTGGAATCAAACCCAATATTGCGGTGAACTAGCTGTGGGACCTTGTCTCTTCACTTCTGGAATTTGGCTTCCTCAAGAGTCAAATAATGAAGCTGGTTCAGGCTTGTACCAAGTCCATATATGTGGTTATAGATACCAAGTGGCAGGGCTACATTTAGCCCATAATGCATTTTTACAAATTAGAAAAAAAAGACACCTCTGACTCGAAGCATGCAATAGAAAATTGTCATAATAGACAAATCCACAGTAACTGCCGTGCAAATGCCCTCCCAGTCATGATGTGTCGTGCACAGCCTGCACAGCTATACACAGTGGTCTTATGCTACATTTATCTGGAATGTTAGTTACTCAGTGGTAAGTAAATAATGAGATTTTACACTAAATGAAATACAGCTACATTACAAGTGACAAATTTACATGAAATTTTAAGATGGAAAAAAAAGACTTCTAGGAGATACATCAAATGGATGGGCGGATAGACAGATGCATAAATGGAGCCGTGACTAGAATGACCATCTTGTTTATCAAGCACTCTGCTTTGGTGGTCTCAGAGGTGCAAAGTGGGGGTGGGGGTGTGATCAGTGCCCCTGCCTTGTGCTTGGGTATTGGGCTCCTAGAGGAGAACAGACAGAGTAAACCTCTGCTCCACGCCTTCTGGCTTTTCTACATTGTGTTGCCATTTCCTCATACCAAGGGTCTGTCTGAACAAAAATTACTCCCCTCACCATACCAAAAGCGTAGGCTCCAATTTATCAGGTGAAAAGATGGGCCACTGAATGCTCCTTCACCTATTTTGTTCTGTGTATTTTTTTTTTTTTTTTTTGGTAAATACTAGAAAACAGGAAAGTATTTTAAAGCAAGAAAAATTACTAGTATTTAATAAGTGTTTTCTATTCTTAATTCATCTGAACCACTGCAGTTGAACAAGAGAATAAGTATTTGGAAAAAAGAAAAGAGTATATGTAAAATTTAGCAGCAGTCCTTCCTAGGAAACTCAGATTGTTCTTATGTATATAGAAGATGAAGATGAGAAATGGAAGACATCTCTAGCCTTGAACCTTTACAGCTCTCCTCCTCCTCCTTCTTTTTGGGTGTTGGAGCGCCAAGTATTTGCTTTAGATTGACACTGCTGGCATCATCAAGTAACTTAGTACAGACTTCACTCACTGTGATACCTCATTTTTTAAAATTAAGTTCTATTGTAGTCTAGTTGATTTATAATGTTGTATTAGTTTCCACTGTGCAGCAAAATGAATCAGTTATACGTATATCTGCTCGCTCTTAGATTCTGTTCCCACATAGGTTATTACAGAATACTGAGTAGAGTTTACAGCTTGTCTTCTTAATAAAAATAAACGTAACTCTAGAAACCCAGTAAAGTGGAAACTGAATGTGTGGTATACCAGTGCATTCCCCTCTCTGTACCAAGAGTAACAGGATGGGGAACAGTACGTGAAATTCCCTATCAAGGTCAATACAGATATGCAGAATAGTCAGGGAAGAGATTCAGTATCTATATGCTGGTGATATCCAATTGTACCGAGCTCTTAATTCTCCCTTTCCCCCATCCCAAACCTGCTCTTCCCTCTTTTTATGTTTTATCTCCTTTCACTTCTATCCATCCTGGAAGTGACCGTCTACCTTGTTGCTCAGGCCACGCCCCTTGAAGCATCCTTGCCTTCTCTTTCCCCTTCACGTGCTGCATCCAGTCCTAACTTGTCTTCCTCTAAATTACATCTCCAATCTGAACACTTTTCACCACCTTCAGTGTTACCATTCTAGTTTAAGTCATCAGCATTTTTAGCCCAGACCACTACAGTAGTCTCTCAACTGGTTGACCAAAATTATTTTTAAGATATTCAGATCATATTGCTCAGCTGCTCAAAAACTTCCATTGGCTTCTCATCACACCTGTTGTAAACCCAAAACTTTGGTTATGGCCTCCCAAGTTCCACGTGATGTGGCCCACTACCTCTCCAGTTTCAAATCCTGCTACTCTCCTTTTCACTCTGTCCCAGTTTCACTGGCCTTGTGGCCAGTTGCATCATAATAGATGAAAGAAACTGGACTCAAAAGGCTACGTTCTATAGATGTGATATATGTGATGTTCTGGAAAAGGCAAAACTATATATAGAGAAAATACATCGATTGTTGCAGAGGATGGCGAGGGATTGACCATATATCTTAATGGAGTTTTGGGGGGTGATTGAGATGTACTGTATCTTGATTGTAGTGATAGAAACACAACTGTGTACATTTGTCAAATTCACAGGACTGTACACTCAAAGGGGTAAATTTTACTTTATGCAGATTACACCTCAATAAACCTAACTTTAAAAAAACTCAGACTCATTATTTTATCAGTTACTCATGTGATATTGATCCCAGGGAAACGTGGAAGGATGCCATCCCCTTTCCTATGTTCTTTGAGTGTTGGGTCCACCTTGGGAACGTGCTGTGTTTAACTATTAGCTTGGGTTAGAGCTCCTCTGAATACCAGTGGTTGATTAAGGCCTCCTAGAATAATTATTAGTCTCCGAAAACTGGTCTTAGCCTGCCCCTGTCTGACTTTAGAGAAAGGGTCTGTAGGCCAGTGTTTCCCACCTGGGAACTCTGAATTCTCATTCAGGGCGGTATCTGCCTGGAGGTCCCACCTGTTGGGGTGAGAATGTTCTACATGTGTTTGCCTTATTCACTGTAAGAAATGTGATATAATACATTCACATTAGTTTAGAATGTTTAATTGTCTAGAAAATAAATATAGTTTAAATTTATAGGTATTGAGTTTTGTTTTAGAAACATTTGTTAACAACTGTGTAGGAATCCTGCACTAGATACTGGAGCATCCAAAGATAACTGCCTTAACAGTCCTTATAATAAGCTGCTGCTGCTGCTGCTCAGTCGTGTCTGACTCTGTGCGACCCCAGAGATGGCAGCCCACCAGCCTCCCCCGTCCCTGGGGTTCTCCAGGCAAGAACACTGGAGTGGGCTGCCATTTCCTTCTCCAGTGCATAAAAAGTGAAAGTGAAGTCGCTCAGTCGTGTCCAACTCTTAGTGACCCCATGGACTGCAGCTTACCAGGCTCCACCCATGGGAGTTTCCAGGCAAGAGTACTGGAGTGGGTTGCCATTGCCTTCTCTGTTACAATAAGCTAGGTAACTTATTACAGTCCTCTCTGGGCCAGTCATCTTGCAAATTTAAAATTTATAGATCATATGGTGATTTCAAGGACCATCATCCTTAATCATAAGTCGAATTGAAAAAAAAAAAAACACTTATTTGTTAAGACTGAGCTAGTGAGGATTTTGGCCAGTATTTTTCAGAATATCCTATTTGGAAATTAAATTTATATTGTAGAGTATATATTAGTAAAAGCAAAAATAATACTGCAGAAAGATTTTTAGAATATCCTGTCTTGGTATAACTCAGAAGATGCTATCTGTCCTCTCTCCTGGCCTGATACCCTTTTGCATTTTTATATATCATTCCAAGATGTTACTGAGTACCTCTCCCTCTCTGTCTCTTTGAATTACATCAGTCACCTTCTATCACAGCCTCAAAACCATAAACTTCCTTACTTGTCTGTATATTTTCTGTTTATTCATTTTCATTCAGACTCACTATTAATCTCACCAGTTTCGCAAATACTGGGTAAGCAAGATTAGTCAAAAACTGTAGCTTAATTTCTGGTTAACAGTGTTACCACTGCCTACCTTAATTTTTTCAGATTAGCTCTGAAACTCACCTGCTTTGTATAACTAAAAGAATGAGTTAATAAATCAACCACCTAACGAAGCGCTAACTACCCAATGAAGTGTAACCTGTCTGCTTGTATTTGCTGTGAACTGACCTCTAGTCATTATCACTAACTGAGATTATCTTACAGAGCAAATGACAATGCATGTTTAACACATTACTTAGAATCTTAGAAATCAATGATTTTACAAGAGAAAAGGAACACAAGCCAAATTTATTTTATTTTATTTTTTTTTAAATTGAGGTGTGGTTTCAAGTGTACAGCATAGTGATTCATGATTTTTAAAGGTTATACTCCATTTATTGTTTTTATAAAACATTAGCTGTATTCTCTGTTTTATACTATATATCCTTTTAGCTTATTTATTTTATGTGTAATAGTTAGTACCTCCTCATCCCTTACCCCCAGCTTGCCTCTCCTCCCTTCCTGCTCCCCATGGATTACTACTAGTTTGACCAATAACCAGATTTATATATATAATGTGTTTACTGTGTACTAGATACTGTGCTAGACCCGACTCACGTGATTTAATTCTTCTGATAACTTGATGAGGTAGAGACTGTACCATTTGCTTATTTGTTTCACTTGCTATATTGCCTTTAAGGGTTTATGTCCAGGTTAGTAAAATCAAGTGTAGTTGTTCTCAATATGTGTGCTTTGACTAGAATTCAAGGCAGACTTCTCAACGAAAGAGCAACCATTAAACTGAGAATTTACAAATCTTAGGAGTATTTTCTTCTCCTTTTGATTAAATCCTGTTCATAGTTCTTTTTCTGACTAATTACAGGTCCCTTTGAGTAACTGGGGCTTCCCTGATAGCCCAGTGGGTAAAGAATCCATGGTTGGGATGATGCCCTGGAGAAGGGAAAGGCTACCCACTCCATTATTCTGGCCTGGAGAGTTTCATGGACTGTATAATGCATGGGGTCCCAAAGATCGGACATGACTGAGCGACTTTACACTCACACCCTCACTTGAGTAATTGTGTCATAATGTCTTCCAGTTGTGTAGTAATGTAAAATTAAAAGAGAAAAGTACTTGACACATACTATCTAAGTATATGCTATCCCACCAATCAATACTGTCACACTGTAGATTGTAGACTATGTGCAGACTTTCGTAGTGCTAGAGTCCTAAGTGATGGCACATATACTTCCTTGCCCTTTAGTCTAATGGAGTGTATTAGCTAAGATGCTTTTGGCCACAACTAACAGAAAAACTGACTCATTTTGGCTTAAATAATAAAAAATCTTGTTATCTCACATAACAGGAAGTTCAGAGGAAGGGTGAACTCCAGGGTTGGTTGATAAAGCTGCTCAGTGATGTCAACAGGGGTTTGGGTTTTACTTCATTTGTAAACTCTGCCATCCTCTGCTTTATCCCCTCGGTCATGGAAAGATGGCCACAGTGGTTCTCTGTGTCACTGGTCATATAGCCACATCTTAGGGGGAAAAATGAGTTCTGGTCTCCATCTGTCTCCTTTCTGGGACAAAGGTATCTGTAGCTGGAATTCCTCCTGCCATCTTTCCTTCCCAGCTCAGGCCTGGATCGTGTCAGTGACATGCCCACATCTAAACTAGTCACTGGCAGGAGAAAAGAGATCCCTGCTAGTTTAAATGCTTGAGCTGAAAGGGTTATTGAGGAATCAACCACAAGTACTATTACATGAGGGACAAAATGCCACGTAAATAATTTACAATTTTCTAGTGAAAGTGAAGTCGCTCAGTCGTGTCTGACTCTTTGCAACCCCATGGACTCTAGCCTACCAGATTTTCCAGGCAAGAGTACTGGAGTGGGTTGCCATTTCCTTCTCCAAGGGATCCTCCCAACCCAGGGATCGAACCCCGGTCTCCTGCATTCCTGGCAGACGCTTTAACCTCTGAGCCACCAGGGAGTCCTACAATTTTTTTTTTCTAGTACACCCACTTAAAAACTAAAAAGAAACTGTCAAGTTTAATTTATAATATTTTTTAATTCAACCCAATATATCTAAATTATCACTTCAACCTGTAATCAACTTTTTAAATTATTGAGATATTTCACATTTTTTTATGCATCCTGTTTTGGACTAGCCTCTTTCAAAGGAGGCTACGCTGCAGTCCATGGGGTTGCTAAGAGTCAGACATGACTGAGTGACTTCACTTTCACTTTTCACTTTCATGCATCCTGTTGGAAAGGATGAACTCCAAGGGCACTGTGACTCGGTCCTTCCCTGTGCCTCCAGTCTGACCCTTGACCGTTCTCCATGTGCCTAACTTGTACTCACATGTCATGCCTTGGAATGTTTGTTCCACATCTCTTGCTCTCATGTATCTGTCTGTCTTTGCACTGTTTCCTCTGTTGGGGCCATTTGCTCCTTGCTTATAAGAGAGATTTTGTTATGTCCATCAGATCCAGCCAACATGTCACTCCAGTCAATAAGACCCAGGTTCGATCCCTGTGTTGGGAAGATCTCAAAAAGTCAAAAGCTACTTTTTTTGAAAATTTTTAATTGAAGGATAATCACTTCCCTCTTTTATACAGCAGCTTCCCACTTGCTATCTGTTTCACATCTGGTAATGTATATGTTCGGAGAAGGCAATGGCAACCTACTCCAGTACTCTTGCCTGGAAAATCCCATGGATGGAGGAGCCTGGTAGGCTGCAGTCCATGGGGTTGCTAAGAGTCGGACACGACTGAGCGACTTCACTTTCATGCATTGGAGAAGGAAATGGCAGCCCACTCCAGTGTTCTTGCCTGGAGAATCCCAGAGACGGGGGAGCCTGGTGGGCTGCCATCTCTGGGGTCACACAGGATCGGACACGACTGACAGAACTTAGCAGCAGCAGCAGCGGCCCTGTATATGTTTCAGTGCTACTCTCTCAGTTTGTCCCACCTTCTCCTTCTGCTGCTTCCCTGATGGCTCAGATGGTAAAGCGTCTGCCTGCAATGCGGGAGACCCAGGTTCGATCCGTGAGTTGGGAAGATCTCCTGGAGAAGAAATGGCAACCCACTCCAGTATTCTTGTCTGGAGAATCCCACGGACAGAGGAGCATGATAGGCTACAGTCCATGGGGTTGCAAAGAGTCAGACACAACTGAGCGACTTCACTTTCACTCCTTCTGCCACTGTGTACAAAAGTCTGTCCTGTATCTGCATTTCTGTTCCTGCCCTACAAACAGGTTCATCAGTACCATTTTTCTAGATTGTTATATATGTATTAATATAATTTGCTTTTCTCTTTCTGATTTACTTCATTCTGTATAGCATACTTTAAGTTCATCCACCTCACTAGAACTACCTCAAATTCATTCCTTTCTATGATATTCCATACAATGTAATATTCCATTGTATATATGTACCACACCTTCTTTATCCATTTATCTGTTGATAGACATCTAGGTTGCTTCCATGTCCTGGCTATTGGAAATAGTGCTGCAATGAACATTGGGGGTACATTGTCTTTTTCAGTTATGATTTTCTCAGGGTATATGCCCAGTAGTGGGATTGCTCAGTCATGTGGTAGTTTTATTTCTAGTTTTTAAAGAAATCTCCATACTTTTCTCCATAGTGGTTGTATCCGTTTATATTCCCACCAACAGTGCAAGAGGGTTCCCTTTTCTTCACATCCTCTCCAGCATTTATTGTTTATAGATTTTTTGATGATGGACATTCTGACCGGTGTGAGGTGATATATCACTGTGGTTCTGATTTGCATTTCTCTAATAATGAGCAATATTGAACATTTTTTTCCTGTGTTTGTTGGCCATCTGTATAGCTTCTTTGGAGAAACAAAACCTACTTTTTATATCATCCCACAGTTACATTCCCCATCTATTTCCCATGAAGTGATGGGACCAGATGCCATGATCTTCATTTTCTGAATGTTGAGCTTTAAGCCAACTTTTTCACTCTCCTCTTTCACTTTCAACAAGAGGCTTTTTAGCTCCTCTTCACTTTCTGCCATAAGGGTGGTGTCATCTGCATATCTGAAGTTATTGATATTTCTCCCAGCAAAAAGTCTGACACTGTTTCTACTGTTTCCCCATCTATTTCCCATGAAGTGATGGGGCCAGATGCCATGATCTTCGTTTTCTGAATGTTGAGCTTTAAGCCAACTTTTTCACTCTCCTCTTTCACTTTCAACAAGAGGCTTTTTAGCTCCTCTTCACTTTCTGCCATAAGGGTGGTGTCATCTGCATATCTGAGGTTATTGATATTTCTCCCAGCAGTCTTGATTCCAGCTTGTGTTTCTTCCAGTCCAGCGTTTCTCATGATGTACTCTGCATAGAAGTTAAATAAGCAGGATGACAATATACAGCCTTGACGGACTCCTTTTCCTATTTGGAACCAGTCTGTTGTTCCATGTCCAGTTCTAACTGTTGCTTCCTGACCTGCATGTAGATTTCTCAAGAGGCAGGTCAGGTGGTCTGGTATTCCCATCTCTTTCAGAATTTTCCACAGTTGATTGTGATCCACACAGTCAAAGGCTTTGGCATAGTCAAGAAAGCAGAAATAGATGTTTTTCTGGAACTCTCTTGCTTTTTCCATGATTTTATAGTCTATCATAATCCTTTTTAATGTAAAATTAAGGCCAATTGGGAATATATCCATACTGAGCTTAACTATTTGTTATTATGATTTATTGTTCAATAATGACCTACTAAGTATTTTAGTATACACTTAGCAACTAAAGAAACAAACATGTAAGACATTTTCTTTGATTCCTTTTATCATCTTTTTCCTTTCTGCTTTATTATTTCTGTTGAATTATATTTTTGTCTAAATTTTATCTTGAGAACAACCACAATTGAGGGAAAATTCCATCGGTTTACTGCATTGAATCTTCTCTTAAGGATAGAATAAGTCGCTCGGACTGCAAGGAGATCCAACCAGTCCATCCTGAAGGAGATCAGCCCTGGGATTTCTTTGGAGAGAATGATGCTAAAGCTGAAACTCCAGTACGTTGGCCACCTCATGTGAAGAGTTGACTCACTGGAAAAGATTCTGATGCTGGGACGGATTGGGGGCAGGAGGAGAAGGGGACAACCGAGGATGAGATGGCTGGATGGCATCACCGACTCGATGGACATGAGTCTGAGTGAACTCCGGGAGTTGGTGATGGACAGGGAGGCCTGGCGTGCTGCGATTCATGGGGTCGCAAAGAGTCAGACACGACTGAGCGACTGAACTGAACTGAAGTCACAGCAAATTTAGTGCTTATCAGTTGAGTCAGATAAATCTTAAAGATCATCTTTCCAAATAATTCTATAATTGTGCCTATTCTAAATGGTTCTGTCCTCTAGACTTTGGCTGAAAATAGAGAACTTAGAGGAAGCTTGTCAAAAGTTTCAATCATTCAAAATGTTCATTAAAAGCTGTTAGATTCTTGGAGATGGCAGTAACTGATCTGAAAAACAGCTTTTCTTCATAAAGGGCTCAGAACTTTGATTCTCTGTTACTCATAATCATCGATTTTTTTAAAAAAAGTTACAATATTGATTTACCATAGAGACCAGAACATACAGTTTAAGTAGTAATATAGTTCGAGGTTATCAGGTGAGTGACGTCTCTCCTCAAGCTTCAAGAAGCTTCTCTCATATTCCTTATCAATTTTGTATTAAATTATGTTACTAGTGAAATGCCTAGTACCGACCCTATCTCCAGCTAACTTCCTTCCTCATTCTTTATCTAGGAAAGATTAACTTCTGTTTATCTCAGGGCAACTAATGTTCCCAGAACATAGGCATCCATGTTTCATTTGTTTTGAAAGAAAGTGAAGTCACTCAGTCGTGTCCGACTCTTTGCGACCCCGTGGACTGTAGCCTACCAGGCTTCTCCGTCCATGGGATTTTCCAGGCAAGAGTATTGGAATGGGTTGCCATTTCCTTCTCCAGGGGATCTTCCTGACCCAGGGCTCGAACCCGGGTCTCCTGCAATGTAGGCCCAGGCTTTACCCTCTGAGCCACTAGGGAGCATTTGTTTTAGTGCATAACAATAATTTTGTTATCATTTTCAAATTTAAGGAAGACCCTGAACATCGATACCTTAGCTGACATTTAGCCCTCTGAAGATGAATGACATGAGGATTTGTAAAAGTGTTCCTAAATGCTCATTTAACCAGCCTATTTCTAAGGTCCTACAAAATGCTTACTGGTGGGAGAATTTTAAAATGTAAAATTGCCTAACAGCTAATTAAAACACACACACACACACACTCACTCACTTTTTTTATGTGCTAGAATAATGCCTGAATAAGTGAAGTGTAGGGTCATATTCATTTGCGTTTATCTTAATAATTTATCTTAATGGTGATGCTTGAGTCCTTAATGCTCAAACTAAAGAGGTGGTGTATATGTATATATGTGTGTATATATATATATATATATATATATATGTATATATCAAGATTTACAAACCCATATAATGATACCACCTTATATTCATGTGGCATTTCACATTATTCTCTCATTATCACAATAAGCCTCATGAGAAAAGTCTTCTAATCTCATGTATTATCTGCATTTTACAATTGAGGAAGTTAAGACTCATACAGCTTTATAAATTTGCCTAAAGCCACAAAGCTAGTATCAGAAGTAGACTCACTCCTGGTCTTCCATCCAGAGGTTGGTACTAGTCAATTCATAAAAACTGTTTCATGTTCCCCACCTCTGACAAGTTCTCAGATACCATCCTAGAATCCACCTGTGATACAGAACTTGAGCAGATAACCAAGAATATGTTTTAAAATGAGTGAGCTAGAAGTTGAGTTGGAGAGTAAAGAAAACAAGCTTTAAAGTCTACTAACACTTGATTTGCACCCTGTCTCCTAAACTTACTAGCTCTGGGACCTTGGACTAATCATTCATCTTTTCTGTATCATAGAAATTTTAAAGGATTATTGTGGATAATAAAAACAAAGTACCTGGCTCATCACAGCTGCTTACTAAATGCCGATTATAAAAAGAATGAAATGCCCCAGTAGAGGTCCAAATTTTGGCTCATCATCAGAATCACCTGTAGAGCTTTGGGAAAACAGGCATCTTTGGGCCCCAGTGCAAACCTGTAGAATCTGAGTCTTCATAGATAGAGCTTGAGAATTTGTCTCTCTCTCTTTTTTTCCCCCAATTTTTGACACACAGGCTTAGTTGCTCTGCAGAATGTGGAATCATCCCTGACCAGGGATCGAACCCATGTTTCCTGTAAAGGCAAGCAGATACTTCACCATGAGCCACCAAGGAAGCCCTGAGAATTTGGAAAACTTTGATTAGTTCATAAAATATAAACATTTATTTTCATTTAGCATTCATTAAATGATACTGGAATATAAGGGAAATGTCTTCAATGCCCTCTATAAGACAGAAAACAGGCCAACCATTTGACAGCAATTTATCACACCAACACAAAAGAAATTATTTTTTTCAGGTTAAAGAAAACTGACACTCGAAGAGTTTATGAATGGTGGTGCCAGAGTTAGAACTTCAGTTCAGTTCAGTCGCTCAGTCGTGTCTGACTCTTTGTGACCCCATGAGCCACAGCACGCCAGGCCTCCCTGTTCATCACCAACTCCCGGAGTTCACCCAAACTCGTGTCCATCGAACCGGTGATGCCATCCAACCATCCATCCTCTGTCGTCCCCTTCTCCTCCTGCCCCCAATCCCTCCCAGCATCAGGGTCTTTTCTAATGAGTGAACTCTTCGCATGAAGTGGCCAAAGTATTGGAGTTTCAGCCTTAGCATCAATCCTTCCAAAGAACACCCAGGACTGGTCTCCTTCAGGATGGACTGGTTGGATCTCCTTGCAGTCCAAGGATTCTCAAGAGTCTCTCCAACACCATAGTTCAAAAGCATCAATTCTTCAGCACTCAGCTTTCTTCACAGTCCAACTCTCACATCCATACACGACCACTGGAAAAACCATAGCCTTGACTAGACAGATGTTTGTTGGCAAAGTAATGTCTCTGCTTTTGAACATGCTATCTAGGTTGGTCATAACTTTCCTTCCAAGGAGTAAGCAATTTCATGGCTGCAGTCACCATCTGCAGTGATTTTGGAGCCCCCAAAATAAAATCTGCCACTGTTTCCACTATTTCCCCACCTATTTCCCATGAAGTTAAGTCTGTCTAAATGTTTTCACTCTGCATATTATGTTTTTACATATTCGTGCTTGCTACAACTATGGCATATGTTGTCACTAAAGTTGCTCTCAAAGTTAATGTCATTATGGAGATGACGTGCTTCTGAACCATAAAATTGTTGATGGTGATTAATGCCACATGAGGGGAGTAGAGTGGAAATACACAGCATTGTGTAAATTGTTAGATTTTCTTTTTAAGACCAACGGTTGTTTACTTATTTCTCAAGACTGACCTTCTGAATATAGATCATTTAACTGAAGTGAATCATTTCTTCTGATGATATTTAGTATAGATGTACTTTTCAAGTAGAAAATTCTACAGTTTCACCTTTTTCCATAATTTCCTATCTTCTCTGTAGAAAAAACTCTTTCTCACAATCACAAAAATATGTAGCTGTACATTTGCATACAATTCATGTTGCAGAGTAGTCGCTATTTTTGTAGAAAGTTTAATGAGACATTCGTGATGTTAAGCTTCAGTATGATAGTTTAATGTCTACGTGGATAGTGGAACTCAGTCATTTATCATCCATTCAATTATTCACTCAATCATTAAATGGATGATACAAATTATGTTAAGAATACAAAGGTGAATAAAACTGCTGAGGTCCTTCTTATGAAGCTTACAGTCCAGTTGGAGAGATGGTTCTCACTCAATAAAACAAACAAGTGTAAAAATGTAACTGTCATGGTACCATGAAGGAAAGGTATACAGTGCCATGAGGAGTGTGATAGTTAATTTTATGCATCAGCTTGACTGGGTCACAGAATGCCCGGATGTCCAATTAAACATAATTACTAGGCATGTCTATGCAGTTGTTTCTGGAAGACAGTAACACTTGAATTGGTCACTGGCATAAGCAGATGTGCCTCTCCAAAGTGGGTGGGCACCATTCAGTCCACTGAGGGCCTGAACAGAACAAAAGGGGGAAGACACTTGGGTTCAGATCCCCTCTGTCTAAGTGAGCTGGAATTGATCTGGTCTCCCTACTGCAGGTTCTCAACCCACCACCAGCTTTCTTGGGTCTCCGGCAGATCACAGAATTTCTAGTCTCGATAATCAAGCAAGATAATACCTTAAAATAAATCTCTCTGTATATCCTATTGGTTCTGTTTCTCTGGAGAACCCTGACTAATATAAGGAGTTATAATTGGAAGGCTTGTAAAGTAACATTGTCTGAAGGAGGAGTAAAATTTACTAGGTAAAGAGAAGAAGAAATAAAATGCAAAGCAAAGGGAAGGGTGTGTATAAATGCTCAGTTCTAAGAACTAAAAAAGGTGAGTTGTAAGAGAGAGGACAGTGGAGTGGGAAGTAGGTAACACCAGGTTACGCAGAGCCTCGTAGGCTGTGTGAGTTTTTTTCCTGTAGCCTAAGAACATCTACTCACTCCAGTACTCTTGCCTAGAAAATCCCATGGATGGAGTAGTCTGATGCAGGCTACTCCATCCATGGGGTCACAAGGAGTTGGACACGACTGAGTGACCTCACTTTCACTTCACAAGAACATCTACAAACATCGAAGGATTTACTAAGGGGATACTTTGTCAAATTTTTGTCTGAAAAAGATCTTTCTGGCCTCAGGGGAAACATACAAGAAGGAAAAAGATGTAAGGGAAATGAGATGATGGCTTGAGCCAAGATAGTAGGGGTGGATATGAAAAAAAAAATTACACAAATACAAAAGATATTTAGGAGGTAAAATCATGAAAGAAGGCTTTTATAACTATATAGATCATGCTATGATTCACTAAAAAGGGGAAATTGACAGATTTAGTGAGGTAGGTAAAAAGAGTGCACAGGAGGCTACCTGAGTGCCATTCTGGACATGCCAAGTTTGGACATTTTGGACCATTGTAACATTCAAGTGAGAAAAGCAGGCCTTTAGGTATTCAGAGAAGTCTGAGCCAGAGATATACATATCTGAGGTATCTGCAGGTAATGGAGCCTAGGGGACGGGGAAAGAAGGAGAAAAGGAGCCTAGGATCTAGTTTGGAGGAAGAACAAATAGGACAGGGGAGGACAAGCCTATAAAGATGAGTGATGAAAAATCAGCAAAGACGGAGGAGGAAAACCATGAAAGTGTTTCCAAAAGTTAGGAATAGGACAGTTTAAAAGAGAAAAAATCAATAGCAACTTGTGCGGAGGGATTTAGTATCATGAAATCTGAAAAATGTCCAAAATTGTCATATTGTTTTACTCCATCTTCCATAATATGTGCCTCTCCCTTTTTATTATTTTAAATATGTATATACATGCATTTAATTTCCAAAATATTCTATGGCTAACCAGACACGTGAAACTTTTGTAAACAAGGAATTTTTTGGATCCTGAGAATTAACAACTGAAATAGAAAGCTGTACTTCCAGGTTATACTTCTCAAATTAGATAATGAATTGTTGTCCCCAAGTGCTAATAACACACACATAATCTTAAAATCACTGAAATGTAAAATGTGAAGCGGAATGAAAAGCATCTTGGAAAGAAATTTCAAAGTTTCTCAGAGCCAGGTATATTTGTTGTCTAGAAGTTAAACAAGAGGTGTATATCCTCATTAGATCATAAAACAAAACCTATCTATACAATATGCAAAATGCATATCTTAAAAAGCTAGCAAAGGCTAAGAACAGGAAATAACATAGCAGGCAAATGCGAAGAAAAAGAGAGTACTAATCAAAATATTAATAACAAACAAAATTGAATAGAGGACAAAATGAATTAAAGGAAGGGGGAAAAGAAAAAAACTTTATTATAGTAGAGATCAAGTAAAAATGAAGATCCATTTGTCTTGAATCTTTTGCTGTTGTTCAGTTGCTAAGTCTTTGTGACCTCATGGAGTGCAGCATGCCAGGCTTCCCTGTCCTTCACTATCTCCCAGAGTTTGCTCAAACTCATATCCATTGAGTCGATTATGCCATCTAGCCATCTCATCCTCTGTCATCTTCTTCTCCTCCTGCCTTCTATCTTTCCCAGCATCAGGGTCTTTTCCCATGAGTCAGCTCTTCACATTAGGGGACCAAAGTATTGGAGCTTCACCTTCAGCATCAGCCCTTCCAATGAATATTCAGGATTAATTTCCTTTAGGATTGACTGGTTTGATCTCCTTGTGATCCAGTGGGCTCTCAAGAGTCTTCTCCAGACCACAATTTGAAAGTATCAATTCTTTGGTACTAAGCTTTTTTTATGGTCCAGCTCTCACATCCATACATGACTACTGAAGAAACTAACAGTTATCCAATCTGTAATCAATAGGTTAAGAATATATAGATACTATCCAATACAATTAAATAGCAAAAATAAATACAAAATATGACTTTTTCAAGTGGTAATGGAGTTTTTTTTATAAAAATCAACAAACATCCAAGAGAAATAAAAACACATGCCCATAACTAGATTTGCATAAAAATGTTTTATAGTCAACTTAATAATAATCTCTCTAAACTGGAAATATCCATCTGTGTATCAATAGAAGAACATATAAAGAAATTGGCATATTCCTACAATGGAAAACAATAAAAGGAAGGAATTGTTGATACATGAAATAACATGAGTTAATCTCAAAAAAAGCTCACAATAAAAAAGTCATATACAGAAAAGCACATATTATTTAATTCCATTCAGATAACAGACAAACAAAACTATGGTGGGAAAACATCAGAACCATGGATGCTTCTAAGGGTGGAAGGTTGGAGACTGATTAGGAAGGGATATGAAGGAACTTTCTAAGGTGATGGTAATATTCTATATCTTAACATGGCATACATTACACCAGTGTACCAATTTGTTAAATTCTCACTAATATACACTTACTATTTTTGTACTTCATTATTTGTACATTTTAACTGAAAAGGAAAAAAGCTCTAAACAAGTAATAAATTCTAATTAATGATATGCATGCTGAATTATTTAAAGAAAATATAATCAATTTATAATTTACATTGAAACATGAAAAAATAAAATGGATGGACATGTGGATAGATTTAGAGATGGATAAATATGGAAAAGTAAGTATAATAAAATGGTAGAAACTGAAATAGAAAGCTGTAGATGGTAGTTTCTTGGTAAAAAAATAATCAACATGATAAAGTCAGGAAATAATAACCAGATAAGAGTAAGGGAAAAACTCATTAAATTCTAGATAAGCCCATTATCTACTTTTATAAGTAAACAAAAACTAATTAACCACTAGTTAGCTTAGTTAATCAAAGGAAAAATCCTCCAAACAAAAATGTAAATGGGAAGAAAAAAACAACACCTATATAGTAGAAACTGTAATACTAAAAATTAAATAATTTTCTCCTTTCTATCCAAAAACATTTGAATATCTGAATTTAAAAAATTGTATTCAAGGAGACTTCCCTGGTTGTCCAGTGACTTAAACTCCACTTTCCCAATACAGGGGGCCATTCCCACTGGGTCTGATTCCTGGTCAGGGAACTAGATTCCACATGCCACAACTAAGATCCAGCGCAGCTAAGTAAATAAATAATTTTAAATTTGTTTTCAAGAAATAGAAATGCCATATTTGAAATTAAAAAAAAAAAAACACAAACAAACAGAAATCCACACTGAACTTTAATACAAAAAAATAGAGGTCAATACTAATGTCCTAAAATGATACCAAAACTACATGATTTCACAGATAAATTATATCAGTTACTCAAATAAATCATTTCAATAATATCTACTTATTCCAGACCCTACAGAGAAAAGAGTGTCTTCCTGTTTCTCAAGGACTGGGGCCTCTGGTTTTGTCAGTCAACACTGGAGTCCATGTCAGTGACTGAGAATCCCCTATTCATCAAACAGTTCACTTTTACAATAGAAGCCATAGGAGGCAGACACTCACTTCCCCAGCCTCCTTTGCAGCTAGAGCTGGGCCCCAGACCTGGGATGTACCAGGCAGGGCCTGTGAATCAGCCAGCTGCATGAGAACTAGAGCTTCTGTCAAATAAATTCTAACAATAGGCAGCAGAATGGTTTCAGCCATCTCTGCTTTACAAAAATAACAGTGACAGCAGATTCAGTGATACCACTGGGAGGCCTGTGTTCATTATATGGGACCATTCAAGTCACAGGAAAAAAATCTAACAAAGTTCACCAAGAAACGAAGTTGAAAGAACTATAGTTAAGTTAAAACTAACAGAAGATTGGCAGTCAGCCCAATTTTATTTGGTGTATATGTTCTCCCTTGTGGCTTCCCTTGTGGCTCAGCTGGTAAAGAACCCACCTGCAGTGTGGAGGAACTGGGTTTCATCCCTGCTCTTGGAAGATCCCCTGGAGAAGGGAAAGGCTACTCCAGTATTCTGGCCTGGAGAATTCCATGGACTGTATAGTCCATGGGGTCGTGAAGAGTTGGACACGATTGAATGACTTACAGTTCGCTCAAGTTACAGTGTCTGGTGCCCAAGAGTAGCAGAAGTACTGTCTTCTCTGTATCAGCCCAGGGAATGCCTGTGAGGTGTTTATCTGGCAATGCAATTCTTAGTCTAATTCTCAATATTTTAGGGATTTAATGAGCCTCTCAAATTCTTTCATGATTTCATTTTACTACCAGTTAATACGTTTCCTTTCATTTCAGTTGAGAACCCCAACTATACACAGTAGACACAATGAAACTTGGCAAGAGAAGCTGACAGAGATAATCTTTTAAATGTATAGATCCATCTCATGTGTAGGCATCAATACTAATGCAAAAATCATTTAATAGACTCCAGCAGCTTATTAAAAGAATAATTCACCATGACTCAGAGGGGTTTTCCCAAAGGAGATTTTTTTATTATTAGGAAATCTACTGCTATAATTAATGTAATTAAAAGGTCAAAGGAAATAAGCCATTTAATCATCACTAATGATGCCAAAAAGACATGTGATAAAATTAAGCATCCCTTACTGATTCAAAGTGAAATTTCATAAAACCGGAAGAATAGATTTTTTTTTTTTAACATAACAAAATACAAGTTTTTTCAAACTCAAATTACATCATACCTAATAGGGAAAGTATATTCATACTCTCACTAAGATCAGGAACAAGATAACCATGTCCACTACACCAATTCTTGCCATAATTTTTGAAGAACTGGACAAAGTAATTAGAAAAAGGCAGAGTCCTTAAAAACTGAAGAACAAAAGAGAAAATGTCACTTATTTCAGATGGTATGGCTGCATATCTGTGAATCCTATCAATTGCAAATTAAAAAATAATTAAGCTAGCTAGACACAAATTAATATACAAATATCAATGTCAGCAGCTTTCCTAAAATGACTTTCCTTATAGTTACTTAGGAAAATAAAGAAAGAAAAGATTTATAATAGCAATAACAACAACAGAAACTAGGAATAAGCTTAAATGTGTAAGAATTATGTGATGAAAACTTCAGCCAAAGATACCTTTAATAAAGTTGAATAGAGATGCAACCGTTTTTAAGAAGCTTCGCTGTTATAGTTGCATTTATTTTCCTTTAAGTTATTTTATGAATGCCATGTAATCTCAATAGAAATAGAAATGTTTTTTGAGGGAACAAGAAAAATCTACAACAAAATTCATGTAGAAAAATAAAAATAGAATAGCAGGTAAAGAAATAATGAAGGCCTAGTTCTATCTACATTTAAATTTGTAATTACAGTGATTAAGATAGTATGCATTAGCAAATAAAAAGTTCAGTAAAATAGAGGCATTCATAAAGAAACTCAAACAGATAGAATAATTTGTATACAATAGGACAGCATTTTGCAATAGGGGGAAAGGGCAAGCTGTTTACCATATGGGACAATTTGGCGGTTTTGGCAAATATTTAGCTATTTGGAAAAAAACAAAACAAAACAAACAAAACAGTATTCCTACCTAGTTCTTTAGATCATGATAAATTCCAAATATATCAAATATGTGATGTCAATACTATAATAAAGTAAAAATTTCATACAAAAACATGAGAGAATCTTAGTGGGGAGGTCTTTCTTCATATTCAAACCATAGGAGCCATAAAAGAGTTTGACAGATATGAATGCATTAAAGTGAAACATTTCTAAACAATGACAACAACATATACACAAATATAAATATGTGTATATATATTATATGTGTGTGTACATGTATGTACATGTAAATGCCAGTAACTATGCCAGATAAAATCATAGTTTGAGAGTGAGTCTGGCAGGATCTGCGAAAGCTTGAGCTACTCAAGTGGCTAACCACTGGGTAAGGCAGAAAGGAACACTCACTCTGCATCATTCTCTTCCCAGTATCCTCCCACAGGGGAACAAGAACCATCACACTACCCATAAGAAAATTACCAAGAGCTTGGCCTTTCTGTACACAGGGTGCTGAATCAAATCCCGGAGACAGTTTTGGGTGAAGCAGAAAAGCTTTATTGATTTGCCAGGGAAAGGGAGACACACCAGGCTTTTTCCAGAAAAACTTTGTGTTTCTCCACCCAGAAACCCTGAGGAAGGTTTTTATAACCCTGGGTCAAAGTGGGGTCTCTAACAAAATTAGGGTGTTTGCACTCTCTTAAGTTCTTCTCAGGTGTCTCCTAATCTTGATGAGCTTCTCTGGTTCTTTTAGTCTTGCTTGAGGTCATTTCTCAGCTGTTCCTCACTTGATTAACAACTGTTCAACTGCCCTTTGGACCTCAGGGCAGGTCATAATGCTAGAGTCTTGCCTAAAGAAATGGGGGGCAGAAGGCCTCTGTGATTTGGAGCCCCTCAGCGCCCACTTGGTTTCACTAGTGAGAGCACAAAGAGAGCAGAGGTCCATTTAGAAACCTCAGCCTCCAGTCCTGACTGTCTGACCCGCTCCAAGTTCAGTTCAGCTATTCAGTCCTGTCTACTCTTTGCGACCCCATGGACTGCAGCACGCCAGGCTTCCCTGTCCATTGACAACTCCAGGAGTTTGCTCAAAATAATGTCCATCCAGTTGGTGATGCCATCCAACCGTCTCATCCTCTATTGTCCCCTTCTCCTCCTGTCTTCAATCTTTCCCAGCATCAGGGACTTTTCCAATGACTCAGGACTTCATATCATGTGGCCAAAGTATTGGAGTTTCAGCTTCCAGCATCAGTCCTTCCAATGAATATTCAGGGTTGATTTCCTTTAGGATTGTTTTCTTTTAGGATTGACTGGTTTCATCTCCTTATAGTCCAAGGATCTCTCAAGAGTCTTCTCCAACAACACAGTTCAAAAGCATCAATTCATTGGCTCTTAGCTTTCTTTATAGTCCATCTCTCACATCCATACATGACTACTGGAAAAACCATAGCTTTGACTAGATGGACCTTTGTTGGCAAAGTAATGTCTTTGCTCTTTAATATGCTGTCTAGGTTGGTCATAGCCTTTCTTTCCACGAGCAAGTGTTTTTTAATTTCATGGCTGCATTCACCATCTGCAGTGATTTTGGAACCCAAGAAAATAAAGTCTGTCACTGTTTCCATTGTTTCCCCATCTATTTGCCATGAAGTGACAGGACCAGATGCCATGATCTTTATTTTTTGAATGTTGAACTTTAAGCCAGCTTTTTCATTCTCCTCTTTCGCTTTTATCAAGAGGCTCTTTAGTTCCTCTTCACTTTCTGCCATAAGGGGGTGTCATCTGCTTATCTGAGGTTAGTGATATTTCTCCCAATAATCTTGATTCCAGCTTGTGCTTCATCTAGCCCAGCATTTCGCATGATGTACTCTGCACATAAGTTAATAAGCGGAGTGACAATAGACAGCCTTGATGAACTCCTTTCCCAATTTGGAACCAGTCCAAATTGGGTTTTGTGTCCGGTTCTAACTGTTGCTTCCTGACTTGCATACAGGTTTCTCAAGAGGCAGGCAGAGTGATCTGGTATTCCCATCTCTTTAAGAATTTTCCAGTTTGTTGTGATCCACACAGTCAAAGGCTTTGGTGTAATCAATGAAGCAGAAGTAGATGTTTTTCTGGAACTCTCTTGCTTTTTTGATGATAAAATGTATGTTGGCAATTTGATCTCTGGTTCCTCTGCCTTTTCTAAAACCAGCTTGAACATTTGGAAGTTCTTGGTTCAGGTACTGTTGAGACCTTGCATGGTGAATTTTGAGCATTACTTTGCTAGCCTGTGAGATGAGTGCAATTGTGCTGTAGTTTGAGCATTCTTTGGCATTGCCTTTCTTTGGGATTGGAGTGAAAACTGACCTTTTCCAGTCCTGTGGCCACTGCTGAGTTTTCCAAATTTGCTGGCATATTGAGTGTAGCACTTTCACAGCATATCTTTTACAGTCTGAAATAGCTCAACTGGAATTCCCTCATGTCCACTAGCTTTGTTTGTAGTGATGCTTCCTAAGACCCACTTGACTTTACATTCCAGGATGTCTGACTCTAGATGAGTGATCACACCACTGTGGTTATCTGGGTCATGAAGATCTATTTTGTAGAGTTCTACTGTTCATTCTTGCCACTTCTTCTTAGTATCTTCTGCTTCTGTTAGGTCCATACTGGCTACAAATGAACAGTCAGTCATAGCTCAGGGTCCTCAGGAAAATGCCTCTGAGTGAGAGATTTTCAAAGGAAGCTTACCAAAATATGCTCTGGGGACAACATCCTTAGAGTGGTTCCAAGGAAGTAGTATTGGGCAGAAGAGAGTCACTGAACTTCAGGGATCTCAGTCGTGTGGCTCACCATCACACCTCCCAGAAGCAGAGGAAATGAGTCCCTCAGCCCTGCAGAGGGATCCAGGCAGTGCCCACGTCACCACCACAGAGAGCAGGAGTGTTTCCAAACAGCCTTGGCTCAGGGCAGAGGTGAACAAACACTGAAGTTATTTTCCAAATATGTAAATTCTGTTATTCCAGTCTTTTGAATGGTCTCAGGTTTGCATTTTATACACTGCTATATCCCCATACATACCTAGATACACACCTAAAACAATTCCTTAGATTCAACAGATGGCCAGATAATAGTATTGAATAGTGAACAAATAAATAAGGCAATAAAATTTTGATTTCATTAAAATATGAATAATTCTTTCTCCAATTGGCTAACATCTATCAGTATTTTTAATGTATATGTCCTTTGGCTTTATGATTGCATATCTAGAATTTTTTCTACAGTTATAGTCACATAGATGAATAAAATGTACATGATAGAAAATTATATCTTCACCATTATTTAAAATATGAAGACTGCCAAGGCTGCATGCTTAGTTTTTTCCAACTCTTTGCAACCCTTTGGACTGTAGCCCCCCAGGCTCCTCTGCCCATGGGGTTTTCCAGGCAAGAATACTGGAGCAGGTTGTCATTTCCTTCTTCAGGGAATCTTCCTGACCCAGGAATTGAAACCACGTCTCCTGTATCTCCTGCACTGCAGGCAGATTCTTTACCTGCTGAGCCATCAGGGAAGCCCATTTAAAGACTGCAAACAACATGAAGTCTATAAATATGGAACTGACTAAGAATGAATGACAGATCAATACAAGTGAACACCGTGTTGTTTAAAAGGAGGTGATAGAATGCACTGAAAAGAAATTATCTATATTTGAATCAGTTCTAATGAGATGGATGAAACGAGCCGATTATACAGAGTGAGTTCAGTTCAGTTCAGTCGCTCAGTCGTGTCTGACTCTTTGCGACCCCATAAATCGCAGCATGCCAGGCCTCCCTGTCCATCACCAACTCCCGGAGTTCACCCAGACCCACGTCCATGGAGTCTGTGACGCCATCCAGCCATCTCATCCTCGGTCGTCCCCTTCTCCTCCTGCTCCCGATCCCTCCCAGATCAGAGTCTTTTCCAATGAGTCAACACTTTGCATCAGGTAGCCAAAGTACTGGAGCTTCAGCTTCAACATCATTTCTTCCAAAGAAATCCCAGGGCCGATCTCCCTCAGAATGGACTGGTTGGATCTCTTTGCAGTCCAAGGGACTCTCAAGAGTCTTCTCCAACACCACAGTTCAAAAGCATCAATTCTTCGGTGCTCAGCCTTCTTTACAGTCCAACTCTCACATCCATACATGACTACTGGAAAAACCATAGCCTTGACTAGATGGACCTTAGTCAGCAAAGTAATATCTCTGCTTTGAATATGCTATCTAGGTTGGTCATAAGAGTGAAGTAAGCCAGAAAGAAAAACACCAATACAGTATACTAACACATATATATGGAATTTAGAAACATGGTAATGATAACCCTGTATGTGAGACAGCAAAAGAGACACAGATGTATAGAACGGACTTTTGGACTCTGAGGGAGAGAGAGAGGGTGGGATGATTTGGGAGAATGGCACTGAAACATGTGTACTATCATGTAAGAAACGAATCGCCAGTCTATGTTCACTACAGGATACAAGATGCTTGGGACTGGTGCACAGGATCATTCAGAGTTGATATGGGGTGGGAGGTGGGGTGGGGGTTCAGGATTGGAAACTCATGTACACCCGAGACGGATTCATGTCAATGTATGGCAAAACCAATACAGTAATGTAAAGTAAAATAAAATAAAAATAAAAAATAAAAGAAATTATCTCCAAGGCATATTTAGTAGTGAGAAAAGTGTGCTGCTAAACTGGGTATAGGGAACACCCTTGTGGGCCAGAGCTGAAGAATCCACCTTGCAATGCCAAGGGTGTGGGTGAGAGGGTAACAGGCAGGAAGGCCAGGGGTCTCCAAACGGAGGAAACAGCCTGCAAGTGTCAGACATTTTATCTCGCTTAAGCAGCAGGAGGAAACAAACTAGCGATATTTTTTCCTTCTCTAAACAAATTTAAAAGGAGGTTTCTCTTAAAATTCTGTGTTGTCATAATACATCTGGTTTCACCTGAAGTTAACCAATGCCTTTTTCTTATGGAAATGTTTGTCTTAAGCTATGCTAATGTACTATGCATCCACCCCAAACTCTGTCTTCAAGTTGGTTCCGCCTTTTGGGCCCAGAACCTACTTGATAAACCAATATGTTATACTCCTATATTGTTCCTCTAATCTATGTAAATGAAACTTTTTGTATGGTGACCTGCCCTTCTTCAAGATTCAAGTTAATCATTTTATGGCCCAAGATAAACCATTTGGAGCCAAGGTTATCCCAAAATACATCTTATGGGTGAGGGGCCTGGTGCCATTCTAAGTTAACAGGCTGCTGGTGACTATATAACATCCAGCTGAAGGCTAGCAGGCGGGTACTCTTTCTACCCCCTTCTGACGCCTATGTCAGAAGCTTTCTCTATCTCCTTTATACTTTAATAAAACTTTATTACACAAGCTCTGAGCGATCAAGCCTCGTCTCTGGCCCCGGATTGAATTCTTCTCCTCTGGAGGCCAAGAATCCCGGCGTTGTAATTCAACAACAACCTTTCATGGGTTTGATCCTTAGGTCGGGGAACTAAGACTCACGTCCCATGGGACAGCTAAGTCTGTGCTCTGCAACTACAGAGCCCACAGTCCAGAGCCCGAGTGTCACAACTAGAGAGCCTGCCTGCAATACCTGACAGAACCAAAATAATAAATAGTAAACAGTGGGTATAAAGTTCTTATGTTTGATAAAAATGAAAAATATCCATACATAAAAATGAAAATCAAGGCTCTGGTAAGTATTAAAAAAAAATGTATTTTTTAAAAAAGATTTGTTTCTTTATTTTTGACTGTGCTGGGTCTTCGTTGCTGTACCTGGGCTTTCTCCAGTTGTGGCAAGCAGGGACTACTCCGTTGCTGGGTGCAGGCTTCTCATTGCATTGACTTGTCCTGTTGCAGAGTACAGGCTCTAGGGCACGCCGGCTTCAGTAGTAGCAGCTGGTGGGCTTAGTAGCTGTGGCTCATGGGATCCTCCCGGACTGGGATCAAACAGCATCCCCTGCATTGCAAGGCATATTCATAACCACTGGACCAGCAGAGAAGCCCTATTTGTCATGCTTTTAACATCATCTATTAAAAGGGTTTGAGTTTGAATAAACTCCGGGAGTTGGTGATGGACAGGGAGGCCTGGCGTGCTGCAGTCCATGGGTTGCAAAGAGCCGGACACAACTGAGCACTGAACTGAACTGATTAAAGGGGTTTCTGACGTTCCTCCTTCCAAACTCTATTTGTTTTTTAAAGATTTTTTTTCTTTAATGTGGACCATTCTCTTAAAAAAAAATTTTGGCCATGCCCAGTGGCATGTGGGATCTTAATTCCTCAACAAAGGATCCAAGCCACACCTCATATATAGGAAGACGAAATCTTAACCACCAGCCCTCCAAGGAAGTCCCTTTTCCTTTTTCCTTTTTCCTTTTTTTTTTTTTTTTGAGGCGTAAAAAGGAGTAGATTTATTCCTTTGTCAGTAGGATTTGATGAGGAATTTATAACAATATTTCCCAAGAGTGGGGTTGCTGACAAGAAGAGGGTGTGTGCAGGGTGTCAAGTGGTCGGATCTCCTAATCTTGATGACTTTCTCTGATCTCTTTAATTTTGCCTCAAGTGGATTCTCGACTGCCCCTCCATTGATTAGCCATTGTTCAAAGCTGCCCTTAAGAACTCAGGAAAGGTCATTGAGGCTGGACTCTTGCCTACAAGAAATAAGGGGGGTGGGGGGGAGTCTTCTGTGCCCCAACTTGGTTTCACTTCCCCCTTTCTTGGATCCTCCCTATTATCAGAGTAGTAATATACTTACTTAAAGTCTACATTTGTAATAATCATCACTGGTTTCAGGCATTCTTTAAATTTAGCTCTCTTCTAAATTTCAACTTTCTAAGTCTAGGTCTAGGTCTAAGTCGTGTTTGGCTCTTTTGGAACCCCATGGGCTGTAGCCCATCAGGCTCCTCTGTCTGTGGGAATTCCCAGGCAAGAATACTGGAGTGGGTAGCCATTTCCTTCTCCAGGAATTTTCCCAGCCCAGGGATGGAACCTGAGTCTCCTGCTTGGCAGGCAGATTCTTTACCACTGAGCCACCATGAAATGCAATTTCAACTTTACTAATTAATAAATAGACATCTCGGTATTTCACATTATAGATAAGCTTCAGGGTTTTTCTTAATTTACATACATTTTCAAATAATATTTCAAAAACTATTTTTAATTTGATTATTTACTTCTATAGAGAGAGCATCATAAGCATTTTTAAAGCTGAAATAAACTTTAGAAAGCATGTTAGATAGGAGGAAACTTGGGTCTATGGAGATTAAAAGCATTATGGAAGATTCAGCACTACTCAGTAGCAGAGACTGCAGAATACCGCACATCTGACGTCAACCAGGTGTTCTCTCTTAGTAAAAACAATCTTTTATTATTAGATTTTGTCTGTCATGATTTTCAGTTCATGTGAGACAGCTAAGAATAAATTGTGACTTGGTGAGAAGACAAATATAAACCATCTAGTATAAGTTTATTTTCAAAGATAGTACAACCAAAGTAATCATTTATCATGTAGTTTATACATAGGCTAACTAGGGTGATTTTTCCAGTGTGGACCTGCATAATATAACCCTCTTGAAACCAAGAAAACCTTTCTAGTAGGACTTTATTAAATAAGTCCTTAGTTAAATTTCCTTCCTTTCTTAAAAGAGTTTATATTTCTGTTTAAATAGGATGTTTGAAAAATATACCTTTAAAGACTTCTCTTTAAAAAAGTCTGCCAGGACTCAGTCTATTTTATAGTCAACAACAAGAATCACAATTTGATCACACTGGAGAAGAGCACACTCACTGGCATCAGATCACCCTGGTTCAAATCCCAATTCTGCCTCTTAATATTATGCGTGACCTTGTACTGTCTCTGCACCGCAGTGCCCTCATCTGTAAAAGATACATGACAACAACACGAATCTCTATGAATTGTTTTGTGTCTTGGAACTTAAATGAGTTTTACTCTAAAGAAGCTTGGGCTTCCCAGGTGGCTAAGTGGTGAGAATCTGCTGGCCAGTGCAGGAGACATGGGTTTGATCCTTGGGTTGGGAAAATCCCCTGGAGAAGGAAATGGCAACCCACTCCAATATTCTGCCTGGAAAATCCCATAGACAGAGGAGCCTGGTGGGCTATAATCCATGAGGGTGAAGAAGAGTTGGACACAACTTAGCAACTACACAACAGCAACATAAAGAAGCTTATAATAGAATCAGATTATGTGTGTGTGCTCAGTCACTCAGTGGTGTCCAACTCTTTGTGACACTATGGACTGTAGCCTTCGAGGCTCCTCTGTCCATGGGAATTCCCAGGTAAGAATGCTGGAGTGGGTTTCCATTTCCTTCTCCAGGAGATCTTCCCAATCCAATGAGTCTCCTGAGTCTCCTGCATCAGTTCAGTTCAGTCGCTCAGTCGTGTCCGACTCTTTGCGACCCCATGAATCGCAGCTCGCCAGGCCTCCCTGTCCATCACCAACTCCCAGAGTTCACTCAGACTCACGTCCATGGAGTCAGTGACGCCATCCAGCCATCTCATCCTCGGTCGTCCCCTTCTCCTCCTGCCCCCAATCCCTCTCAGCATCAGGGTCTTTTCCAATGAGTCAACTCTTTGCATCAGGTGGCCAAAGTACTGGAGCTTCAGCTTTAACATCATTCCTTCCAAAGAAATCTTAGGGTTGATCTCCTTCAGAATGGACTGGTTGGATCTTCTTGCAGTCCAAGGGACTCACAAGAGTCTTCTCCAATACCACAGTTCAAAAGCATCAATTCTTTGGTGCTCAGCCCTTTTTACAGTCCAACTCTCACATCCATACATGACCACAGGAAAAACCATAGCCTTGACTAGACGGACCTTAGTCGGCAAAGTAATGTCTCTGCTTTTGAATATACTGTCTAGGTTGGTCATAACTTTTCTTCCAAAGAGTAAACGTCTTTTAATTTCATAGTTGCAATCACCATCTGCAGTGATTTTGGAGCCCCCAAAAATAAAGTCTGACACTGTTTCTACTGTTTCCCCATCTATTTCCATGAAGTGATGGGACCAGATGCCATGATCTTCGTTTTCTGAATGTTGAGCTTTAAGCCAACTTTTCCACTCTCCTCTTTCACTTTCAACAAGAGGCTTTTTAGCTCCTCTTCACTTTCTGCCATAAGGGTGGTGTCATCTGCATATCTGAGGTTATTGATATTTCTCCTGGCAATCTTGATTCCAACTTGTGTTTCTTCCAGCCCAGCGTTTCTCATGATGCACTCTGCATATAAGTTAAATAAGCAGGGTAACAATATACAGCCTTGACATACTCCTTTTCCTATCCTATTTGCAACCAGTCTGTTGTTCCATGTCCAGTTCTAACTGTTGCTTCCTGGCCAGCATACAGATTTCTCAAGAGGCAGGTTAGGTGAGGTGAGGTGAGGTGAAGTCACTCAGTCGTGTCCAACTCTTTGGGACCCCGTGGACTGTAACCTACTAGGCTTCTCCGTCCATGGGATTCTCCAAGCAAGAATACTGGAGTGGATTGCCATTTCCTTCTCCAGGGGATCTTCCCGACCCAGGGATCAAACCCGGGTCTCCCGCATTGGAGGCAGATGCTTTAACCTCTGGTTAGGTGGTCTGGTATTCCCATCTCTTTCAGAATTTTCCACAGCTTATTGTGATCCACACAGTCAAAGGCTTTGGCATAGTCAAGAAAGCAGAAATAGATGTTTTTCTGGAACTCTCTTGCTTTTTCCATGATCCAGCAGATGTTGGCAATTTGATCTCTGGTTCCTCTGCCTTTTCTAAAACCAGCTTGAACATCAGGGAGTTCACGGTTCACATATTGCTGAAGTCTGGCTTGGAGAATTTTGAGCATTACTTTACTAGCATGTGAGATGAGTGCAATTGTGCGGTAGTTGGAGCATTCTTTGGCATTGCCTTTCTTTGGAATTGGGATGAAAACTGACCTTTTCCAGTCCTGTGGCCACTGCTGAGTTTTCCAGATTTGCTGGCAAATTGAGTGCAGCACTTTCACAGCATCATCTTTCAGGATTTGAAACAGCTCAACTGGAATCCATCACCTCCACTAGCTTTGTTCGTAGTGATGCTTTCGAAGGCCCACTTGACTTCACATTTCAAGATGTCTGGCTCTAGATTAGTCATCACATCATCATGATTATCTGGGTCGTGAAGATCTTTTTTGTACAGTTCTTCCGTGTATTCTTGCCACCTCTTCTTAATATCTTCTGCTTCTGTTAGGTCCAGACCATTTCTGTCCTTTATCAAGCCCATCTTTGCATGAAATGTTCCCTTGGTATCTCTAATTTTCTTGAAGAGATCTCTAGTCTTTCCCCTTCTGTTCTTTTCCTCTATTTCTTTGCATTGATCGCTGAAGAAGGCTTTCTTATCTCTTCTTGCTATTCTTTGGAACTCTGCATTCAAATGCTTATATCTTTCCTTTTCTCCTTTGTTTTTCACCTCTCTTCTTTTCACAGCTATTTGTAAGGCCTCCCTAGACAGCCATTTTGCTTTTTTGCATTTCTTTGCCATGGGGATGGTCTTGATCCCTGTCTCCTGTACAATGTCATGAACCTCATTCCATAGTTCATCAGGCACTCTATCTATCAGATCTAGACCCTTAAATCTATTTCTCACTTCCACTGTATAATCATAAGGGATTTGATTTAGGTCATACCTGAATGGTCTAGTGGTGTTGCCCACTTTCTTCAATTTCAGTCTGAATGTGGCAATCAGGAGCTCATGATCTGAGCCACAGCATCAGCAGGTGGATTACCACTGAGCCACCTGGGAAGCCCAATAAGTTAAACTGAAAACCTACGTAAAAGTTAACTGTTGTTATGCAGAAATGTAGCCATGCTCTTGAAATTCTGCAGTAACAGGAGACATCTCTAGTGGTCGACATCTTTCACCCTTCCATCTTCCTTCTTTCTTAAATAAGGATATACTGAGCACCTACTTGTTCAATAAACTTACCACACTTGGAACAAATGTGTCTCTGTGTGAGGATAACTAAATTTTGTAGTCTTCCTCATCTCAACATATTTTTTTAATTGGAAGATAATTGCTTTACAATGTGAGTTTGTTTCTGCTGTAAATGTGAATCAGCTGTATGTATACATATATCCCCTCCCTCTTGGACCTCTCTCCCATCACTGCCCCATCCCATCCCTCTAGGTCATCACAGAGCACCGGGCTGAGCTCCCAGTGCTATACAGCAGCTTCCCACTAGCTATCTGCTTTACACATACAGCGACTAACACACACACACACACACACACACACGTGTATATATGTCAATGCTACTCTCTCAGTTTTCCAACATATGTGTATTCTTTACTTCTACTGAATGCCCTTAGTGGGTCATGGACTGAATTAATTTTTCTAGCACCCACGATAAAATTGCTCAGCACCATCTTGATTTCTTTTCTCACCCACTTTTGTAGCTGTATGAAATGGCATGCTTGGATTGGATGCTTAGTTCCTGAATAAGGAATAAAAACAGCAAAAAAGTGACCCTACATTTCTCACTCCTCAATCTTAAATTGCTTTTGAACTTATTACTCAAACTAATTTCTAAAGCACAGAAATTAAAATATTAGTATTGTTAAAGAAATCAGAAAAATTCATATGCATTGTGTATTGTTTTGTTTGTTTTTCATGTGGTCTTACCCCAAAGTTGATTTACTGTGAAGATAACATTTTTAAGCTCCTGGCACCAACTTCTTCTGGGGTCTTAGATGCCCCAGTCTTGTAGAACTTGGTTTTTGTGTACTCAAAAATCAATTAAGATTAGTGTCTGCATGAGAAAATGACATTCTTACCACTTAATTAAGAAAAGAAACTTGATATTTACCCATATTTTATATTACCAATAGTGAGCATTATATACACTTGGGTGTTTAATACAGAGAGAGATTTCCTTTGGGAAGCTTGATGTGATCTTCAAATCAATATGATATGAATTTTCTCAAAGCTCTGGGAGATCCTAAATCAAAGTAAAGAAGCCACTTTTTAGAGCAGTTGAACCCACCACACAGTCCCATGAAGGCAGAAAGATACTGAACATTTAAGAATGTTAGAACACATGTGTAGAATGCTCACTCAGAACTTGTATACGGAAGAACTAATAGGTTTTGTCTATAATAAGTATTAATAACATTAAAATACACATATCTATGAACATATCTAAGATTTACAGTGTTGACTTTGTTGCTATTACTGACCAGGGTTCTTGGCCTCCTTAATTAATACAAATTGATAAGAGGTCAGACAAGAAGGTTCCAGCCTGTCTCATTGCTTGGCACGATGCTTGGTGTCTCATGTGCATTATCATATTTTATGCCTACTTACAGATAAGACAACTAAGAGAAAACTTAAGTGATTTTTCAGAGATTGAAAAGGAAGAAATTATCAGGAACTTAAATCCAGAATCCATACTCTTAAACATAGAGTGTCCTACTGCTATGTAGCTTATTTTGTATAGTTGGAAAAGCAGATATGTAAATAATTAAATCTCAGATTAGTAATTCACAAGGTATGTTACCTTGGTCCTCTCTGAGGCCCAGTGTTATCATACATAGAACAGACTTCAAAATATACACTGGGGGATTTCCCTAGCGGTCTGGTGGTTAAAAATCCTTCTTCCAATGCAGGTGATGCAGGTTTGATCCCAGGTCTGAGAACTAAGATCCCACATGCCGTGAGAAAAGTCCATGCACTACAACTAAGGCCCCACGCAACTAAATAAATATTAAATGTATATATATATATATTTATATATGTAACAACTGTTAGTGAAGATTAAAGTACACTCTATATTATGCCTCACCTCAAATATTCAATAGATGCTGTAATGGAAAGAATAAATAACCAAGCATTATGAAAGCACTGAAATCTTGACTTATATTTTTTTTCAACTTGTTTTAAATTGTTGGAACACGAACATACTGAATATTTTCAGGAATTCCCTGGTGGTACAGTGGTTTAAGACTGTGTTTCCACTGCAAGGGGCACGGGTTCAATCCCTGGTCGGGGAATTAGGATCCTACATTTCAGGCAGCACAGCCAGAAAACAAACAAACAAAATTGTTGGCCTAGAGAAGAGTGATGACTCCATGCAGCAATGCTGAAAGTATTATATTTTTCTATTAAACAGTACTAAAGAATGAGTGACCATCTTAGCTTTTTTCATCTTCTTGCTACATATCTTATTGTAAAGCTCAAAAATATTGTATTAAAACCACCATATATGGTGTGTTTCAGTGGTTCACTTTTCATAACACAGTCCACCGAAGAAAAAAGGTATGTTATGTTCTGCATTAACAGACCTTCTTTGACCAACATATATTTTTCAATCACTGAACCTGTTTAATGCCTTCATATAACTTAATTCAGTTTGTAAATACATTCATTTCTTCCTTATTAGTTTATCTTCTGCCTTTCCCTCAATAATATAAGCAAGGCCTTTATTTTTGGTAATCAGTGATTACTGTTAATACCTATAATGCCAATAGATGACTGAGTGGACATGGTTCCATGGAAACAAAAGAATGGAAGTCATGCACAGTATGTCATTTGCCAAATATATATTGAATAATTACCTCAAGCCAGAGATTTACAATTACCCTCATTGTCATGTTTACTCATAAAAGCAGGCCATTGATTTGCTTGCTTCAAAACCAAGCTCTGAATTTGGTTTGATTATAATGCTTTGCATCTCCTACCCACAGAAGACGCCTAGTATTTTGTGAAAATACATTCAGCAACAAAAAAAGAACAAATATTTCATTCAGTGACTGTAAAATAGATGATTTATCTTAATGTATTTAGGATCGCGTGCTACGTGCTAAGTTGCTTCAGTCGTGTCTGACTTGTTGCGACAAGTTGGACTGTAGCCTGCCAAGCTCTCCTGTCCATGGAATTCTCAAGCAAGAATATAGGAGTGAGTTGCCATGCTCTCCTCCAGGTCAAAGATAACATTTGGAAACAAACAACAAATAGTCTAGTGAATGACACATCCATTAAATCACTTCAAATTTTTGTTTTGTTTTTCTAATTTCTTTTGTAATAAAAAATTGGTAAGGAAGTTGGGAGCAGGTACCTTCTTTAAACAGATTTTTTTTTCCATTTGCTTCTAAAATAATTACACGTACCACTTATAAGTGAAAACAGCTGATATACTGAAATGCCAAGTTTAAGTAACTAAGTAAGGTTTACTTAAATGCCAAGTGAGTAAGATTTTACTTAAATGCCAAGTGAAGAATGCAAATTTAAAAACGTATTTGCAACTATTCAAATAACACCAAAATGGAATCAGTTTAAACCACAGAAAGGAGATGTGTTTTGGGGTTGAATGTCATATCAGCACTGTGATCATTTTTGTGGCAGATGAACATCTTAACAACAGCCAGCAATCTGAGAATAGTTCAAAGCATAAAATTAGAAAGATGAAAATGCAAAGACATGAATTATCTCAATGGCAGAGCAGAGCAATGATCAGATTTCATTTGAAGAAAAGGATTTCAGGAAGTCTAAATGTCCTGGATTTAGATGTCTTCTCATAGTTTAAAGGAGTTTATACGTCTTACTTATCCTCATTACCAACTTACGAGTAGATGAAGAAACTAACAAAGATAAGACCTGTCTCAGGTTTTAAGATCAATCTCTCAAATTAAATGCTCCTTTCATTACACTATATTGGAAATAATGATGGCATTTGACATAAAGAAGTTTTAAATATTTTAGACCACATCAAATTAGGCTATGTAATTAGGCTAAGAAATACATAATAAAAATACATTTATTTTTATTAAAATATATATCTCTAATTATAATAATAATGAGCATTTGTTTAGAAAATATAGAAATAAAAATTAGCAAGGCACTTCTTTGGTGGTTTTTCTCTGGTGGCTCAGATGGTCAAGAATATGCCTATAATGCAGGATACCTGGGTTCCATTCATGGATCAGGAAGATCCCCTTGAGAAGGGAATGGCTACCCACTCCATTATTCTTACCTGGAGAATTCCATGGACAGAGGAACCTAGGAGGCTATAGCATGGGGTAGCAAAGAGTGGGACATGACAACGACTAACACTTTCTTCACCTTCCCTGGTGGTCCAATGGCTGAGACTCTGAGTGTTCAATACAGGGGCCCAAGTTCCTCCCAGGTCAGAGAACTAGATTCCACATGACTCAACTAGAGTTCAGATGTTGTAATTAAAGATCTTGTGTGCCACAACAAGACCTGATGTAGCCAAATTAATTAATTAATTTGTTAAAACTTCTAGCAAAAAGATGAAAATTAAGATTACCTTTAGTCCCATAGCTAAGAGATAGTCATTGTAAATATATATTATTTAGTGTCTCAGTTCAGTTCAGTTCAGTCACTCAGTCATGTCCAACTCTTTGCAACCTCATGAATCGCAGCACACCAGGCCTCCCTGTCCATCACCAACTCCTGGAGTTCCCTCAGACTCATGTCCATCGAGTCAGTGATGCCATCCAGCCATCTCATCCTTGGTCGTCCCCTTCTCCGCCTGCCCCCAATCCCTCCCAGCATCAGGGTCTTTTCCAATGAGTCAACTCTTTGCATGAGGTGGCCAAAGTACTGGAGTTTCAGCTTCAGCATCATTCCTTCCAAATAAATCCCAGGGTTGATCTCCCTCAGAATGGACTGGTTGGATCTCCTTGCAGTCCAAGGGACTCTCAAGAGTCTTCTCCAACACCACAGTTCAAAAGCATCAATTCTTCGGCACTCAGCCTTCTTCACAGTCCAACTCTCACATCCATACATGACCACAGGACAAACCATAGCTTTGATTATACCATCGGTAAAGATAACATCAAATACAAAAGCCTTTGGGCAGCGAAAAGTTAGATGTGATTATGACACACATAATCCTGTGTGACCGGATCATAGTGGGGAAGAAAGAGTTGCCTGAGAAAGTTGGAGAGGTGGGTAGGGCCTTGCAGGCCATTTTAAAGAGTTTAAACTTTATTTCAAAAGCAACAAGAAGCTGTTAGACTTGACAGATGAAACATGATATTTAACATCCCTTTTAAGAGTATTTAAGTCTATGGATCACAATAAACTGTGGAAAATTCTGAAAGAGATGGGAATACCAGACCACCTGACTGGCCTCTTGAGAAACCTGTATGCAGGTCAGGAAGCAACAGTTAGAACGGACATGGAACAACAGACTGGTTCCAAATAGGAAAAGGAGTACATCCAGGCTTTATATTGTCACCCTGCTTATTTAACTTCTATGCAGAGTACATCATGAGAAATACTGGGCTGGAAGAAGCACAAGCAGGAATCAAGACTGCTGGGAGAAATATCAATAACCTCAGACATGCAGATGATACCACCCTTATGGCAGAAGAACTAAAGAGCCTCTTGATGAATGTGAAAGAGGAGAGTGAAAAAGTTGACTTAAAGCTCAACATTCAGAAAACTAAAATCATGGCATCTGGTCCCATCACTTCATGAGAAATAGACGGGGAAACGGTGGAAACAGTGACAGATTTTATTTTGGGGAGCTAGAAAATCACTGCAGATGGTGACTGAAGCCATGATGTTAAAAGACACTTACTCTTTGGAAGAAAAGCTATGACCAACCTAGAGAGCATATTAAAAAGTAGAGACATTACTTTGTGAACAAAAGTCCATCTAGTCGAGGCTATGGTTTTTCCAGTAGTCACGTATAAATGTGAGAGTTGGACAATAAAGAAAGGTGAGCACCAAAGAATTGATGCTTTTGAACTGTGGTGTTGGAGAAGACTCTTGAGAGTCCCTTGGACTGCAAGGAAATCCAACCAGTCCATCCTAAAGGAGATCAGTCCTGGGTGTTCATTGGAAAGACTGATGTTGAAGCTGAAACTCCAATACTTTGGCTACCTGATGTGAAGAGCTGACTCAAGAAAAGACTCTCGTGCTGGGAAATATTGAAGGCAGGAGGAGAAGGGAATGACACAGGATGAAATGTTTGGATGGCATCACCAACTCAATGGACAGGGGTTTGGGTGGACTCAGGGATTTGGTGATGGACAGGGAGGTCTGGCGTGCTGCGGTTTATGGGGTCGCAAAGAGTCAGACACGACTGAGCAACTGAACTGAAGTTTATTAAAAAACAGGAATATAAAAATGGACATGTGTTGAGTCCAACTGTTGCCAGTGATTTTGAGGTTCCTTCTTTGTCATGAAAGATTCAGAGATGAAGCAGAGAGATTTAGGAAATTAAACTTTGAAAGGTGTTAGTTATTCAGTCATGTCTGAGTCTTTGAGACACCATGAACTATAGCCAGCCAGGCTCCTTTTTCCATGGAATTCTCCAGATAAGAATACTGAAGTGGGTTGCCATTTCCTTCTCCAGGGGCCCTTCTTGACCCCGATGAATCCATGTCTCCTGCATAGGCATGCAGATTTGTTACCATCCGAGCCACCAGGGAAGCCCAAGAGAGTACAGTGAACGTTTATTTAAGCAGGGATACCCACTCTCTGAGGGAGAGTGGGCAGACAGGCAACGGGCTGCATCACTAGGCCGCTTTGGCAAGCTGCCTATAAGGGATGTACAAATGCAGGCGGGGAACATTCAATGGAAAAGGAGGAGTTTGGGGGTTGACTTTCCTGATTTTCATCCCAGCTCCATTTTCCCAAGAGAAGGAGGAATTTCTGTCCCCATTTAGCCTAGATCAGAAGTGTCATGGCATTCATGCATGATGGAGAGCTTATCTGTAAGGCAAATCTTATTATAATGAGAGCACAATGAGAAAAAAGTTACATTCGGATGCAGGATATTCCCTCCTATCCCTATCTTTCTTTGCTACTCAAACCCTTATCACTCAAAATGTGTGCTTTCAGCTTGAAGGTTCTTGTTTTCCATTGTTTGCCTATGGACTCCTGCAGTTTATAAGATATGTGATTTTAGCCCAGTAGGCTCCTCTGTCCATGGGGATTCTCCAGGCAAGTATACAGGAGGGGGTTGCCAGGTCCTCCCCCAGGGGATCTTCCTGATCCAGGGATTGAACCTGCATCATTAATCTGTAGACCTGTACAAAGGGTCAGAGCAGTTCCTGGCAGGAGAGGCCTCCAGCAGTGTCAGCCATAACTATTGCATTAAAAAAAAAAAAAAAAGCTTTAAAAATGTTGATACCATTGATTTAGAAATTCAAATTTTAGGAAAGGACTATAAAATGAAGTGAAGATCATCTAATTATTAAAGCTGATTTGAAACCAAGCAAGACCCTGTGGGACTCCTGGGCATAGAAGCCTTTCTGTGTCCCCCATTTTTTGCACAAAGTAGATGCCAGCCTCCATGACCTTCTTCTCTGAGCTCCAACAGTTGCTAGTCAGGGAAGGGAGGGGATACACAGATAAGGGAAGAGCAGCCTAGAAGCAATAGTGCAGCCTTGGGGCAGAGTCAACCTCATGGGATACACATGACAATATCTTTGAGCTATTTACAGAACTAAACAAATGGAAGATGTTACCATTCTTCATTCCAGAGAAGACCACCAGAGGCCAGATTAAAAGAACTAGAGAAGCTCTTCAGGAGATCACTTGAGGCCAGGTTAAAGGTTATACATACCTGATCCTTATTAGCAATCTCATCCTTGAACTCTTGCTATAAAACTTTTCACCAAATCTTCCTGGCTTAGGACACACAATTTTGTGACATAGGAATCTGCCGTGTCCTCCTTTCTTAAGCAAAGCAATAAAGCTATTCTTTTCTGCTTCACCCCAACTTCTGTCTCTAAGATTTGATTCAGTATCAAGTGCATAGAGGCTGAGTTTTCAGCATGAGCTTCACAGAAGATGTCATTGTTGTTTAGTCACTAAGTCATGTCTGACTCTTTGCAATCCCATGTACTGTGGCCCACCAGCCCCTTCTGTCCATGGAATTCTCCAGGAAAGAACCTGGAGTGGGTTACCATTTCCTTCTCCAGGGCATCTATCCAACCCAGTGATCGAAACCTCATCTCATGCATTGGCAGGAATGTTCTTTCCACTGTACCTCCATGGAAGCCACAGAAGACAGTTCCACTCATTTATTCAGTAAATATTTATTGAAATGTGTAGCACTTGAAATACTGACAAATGCTAATAAATGATAAATCTGGTTGGATTGTGAACCTGTTAACTCCTATGGTGAGTATTAAAGGAAAATAGCTTTATGCTGATGCTGAAGTTCCAATATTTTGGCCACCTGGTGCAAAGAGCCAACTCATTGGAAAAGACCCTGATGCTGGGAAGATTGAAGGCAAAAGGAGAAGGGGTTGGCAGAAGATGAGATGTTAGCATCACTAACTCAATGGACATGAATTCAAGCAAATTCTGGGAGATAGTAGAGGGCAGAGGAAACTGCTGAGCTGCAGTTCATGGGGTCACAAAGAGTTGGACTGTTAACTGAGTCCAGGCTTGCTCTGCTCACCACATGACAGGTCAATGAACCTGAGAGACTAGGTGTTGAGGCAAGGAAAACAACTTCATTCAGAAAGCCAGCTGATTAGTCCACCATCTTGGCTTACATAGCATCATTCTGATGTGAAACTCTTGTAACTGCTTCCATAACCTTCCAGTGAATCTCCTTGATAGTGAAGCCCTTTTTATAATAGCATCACAGTACAAAAATATCTATAAATGACAAAAGACTTAAAAATCATGGTTAGACATCTGATTAACTGATATAGACACTTGGACAATACTTATTCCTTAAAGTAACCAGAGATCTCAAAAGCAAATATAAGTCACTTAAAGACAAAGAAATTCATGTAGTCTATTATCAAAAATGCATTCCAAGAAAACTTTTCTCTGAACAACAACAACAACAAAAAACAAATCCAAGTCTTTGGAAATTCTGATTGTTGGAAATGCTCTCAAACAGCGTGGCAGGAATAAAACAGTCAAAAATGGCTCATCAAGGCGGTCTTAACTTCTGCCAAAGGGGTTGCTACAGACAAAGGTCTTGGAGCAAGCACATCCAGTAGGAAATCCGCTTGGTTTTTATCTTTAAGACTCAGGTTCGTTTCCTCCCTTGGCTCTTCATAGGTTAAGGACCACAGAGTTAGAATCTTTCCCAGATGTCGCCTAAGTTTTTACTGGACAATTGGTAACTACTTTCCCTACACTTTGAGTTCTTTGGGCTTCCCTTGTGGTTCAGCTGGTAAATAATCTGCCTGCAATGCGGGAGACCTGGGTTCAATCCCTGGGTTCGGAAGATCCCCTGGAGAAGGGAAAGGTTACCCACGCCAGGATTCTGACCTGGAGAATTCAAGGGGGTCTCAAAGAGTTAGACATAACTGAGCGACTTTCATTTAGTTCTTTGCACATGTCCAGGATAAAACCTGCAAACTTAGCCTGCCAAACTGTTCTTATGAGGAAAGAGAATCAGAAGTGAAAAGAACAAAGGATTGGCAACCAGCCACCATGAAGCGTGAAAGTGAAGTGAAAGTCACTCAGCCATGTTTGATTCTTTGCGACCCCATGGATTCCATGGAATTCTCCAGGCCAGAATACTGGAGTAGGTAGCCTTTCCCTTCTCCATGGGATCTTCACAACCCAGGGATTGAACCCAGGTCTCCCACGTTGCAGGCAGATTCTTTACCAGCTGAGCCACAAGGGAAGCCCAAGAATACTGGAATAGGTAGCCTATCCTTTCTCCAGGGGATCTTCTCGACCCAGGAATGGAACCAGGGTCTCCTGCATTGCAGATTCTTTACCAACTGAGCTATCAGGGAAGCCGTCATAGTAGGAGTCTTATTCACAAGCCAGCTATATATCTTTCTGTTCAACTGTTTTGAAAATGAATTTCTTCTTTATTTCTTATAACTTCTCCTTTGATAGAAAAGACCATATCTTTCCTGCATGATCATGCGTAACTCTTTTCTGTATTTTTTTTTATTCATCACACCGTCTATTGAAAACACATCTTAGTTTCTTTGAAGTTTTTTTCCACATTGAGGTACTTGCTGACATTTGTAACAGATGTAATAGCTTATTTATGTTAAACCTAGGCACAATGAAAGTTTTATACTTAATATTATATTTAATATGTTGATGATTCAAGACATGTCTATATTATTATTAGATCAATGATCAAACATTAATATCAGGTACTAATGTAATATTACATGTTTTCCAGTTCATGTGAAATGGAAACTTATTTAACTTGATTTCTCTTGTATTTAGAATGTTTTTGGTTTAAAAGTGCTTATTACTATTATTTAGGCCAATTAAATAGAGCTATTTTTACAATCAACCAGGGCAATATTTTCCAAAAAAGAGATATACATAACACACAGCAGCAAGGCCCCAGTTCTTACTTCGAGACTTCAGTTCTGAATCAAGTACAGCAATGTAAAACCCATCAGCTTACAAAAGAGGTGGATTAAAAGTGGGGCTCTCACAAATGAAACAAGTCAGGATCACTTGGCTAGATGGCAAATTATTAATATTTGCAGAAAATCAATTTATAATTACATAGGACGTGCCAGCTTCTAATTACTTTCAGTTGAGTAAGTCCCTCAGTCATGTCCGACTCTGCAACCCCATGGACTGCAGCACGTCAGGCTTCCCTGTGCATCATCAACTCCTGGAGTTTACTCAAACTCATGTCCATTGAGCCAGTGATGCCATGCAACCATCTCATCCTCTGTTGTCCCCTTCTCCTCCTGCCCTCAATCTTTCCAGCATCAAGGTCTTTTCAAATGAGTCAGCTCTTCGCATCAGGTGGCCAAAGTATTGGAGTTTCAGCTTCAACAGCAGTCCTTCCAACGAAGATTCAGGATTGATTTCCTTTAGGATGGACTGGTTGAATCTCCCTGCTGTCCAAGGGACTCTCAAGAGTCTTCTCCAACACCATCATTCAAAAGCATCAATTCTTCTGCACTCAGCTTTCTTTATAGTCCAACTGTCACATCCATACATGACTACTGGACAAATCAGAGCATTGGCTAGACGGACCTTTATTTGCAAAGTAATGTCTCTGCTTCTTAATATGCTGTCTAGGTTGGTCATAGCTTTTCTCCCAAGGAGTAAGCGTCTTTTAATTGCATGGCTTCAGTCACCATCTGCAGTGATTTTGGAGCCCAGAAATATAAAGTCTGCCACTATTTCCACTGTTTCTCCATCTATTTGCCATGAAGTGATGGGACTGGATGCTATGATCTTTGTTTTCTGAATGTTGAGCTTTAAGCCAACTTTTTCACTCTCCTCTTTCACTTTCATCAAGAGGCCCTTTAGTTCTTCTTCACCTTTTGCCATAAGGGTGGTATCATCTGCATATCTGAGGTTATTGATATTTCTCCCAGCAATCTTATTCCAGCTTGTGTTTCTTCCAGTCCAGCGTTTCTCATGATGTACTCTGCATATAAGTTAAATAAGCAGGGTGACAGTATACAGCCTTGACGTACTCCTTTTCCTATTTGGAACCAGTCTGTTGTTCCATGTCCAGTTCTAACTGTTGCTTCCTGACCTGCATACAGGTTTCTCAAGAAGCAGGTCAGGTGGTCTGGTATTCCCATCTCTTTCAAAATTGTCCATAGTTGATTGTGATCCACACAGTCAAAGGCTTTGGCATAGTCAATAAAGCAGAAATAGATGTTTTTATGGAGTTCTCTTGCTTTTCATGATCCAACAGAGAGACATTACTTTGTCAACAAAGGTCCATCTAGTCAAGGCTATGGTTTTTCCTGTGGTCATGTATGGATGTGAGAGTTGGACTGTGAAGAAAGCTGAGCACCAAAGAATTGATGCTTTTGAACTGTGGTGTTGGAGAAGACTCTTGCGAGTCCTTTGGACTGCAAGAAGATCAAACCAGTCCATTCTGAAGGAGATCAATCCTGGGTGTTCATTGGAAGGACTGATGTTGAAGCTGAAACTCCAATACTTGGGCACCTCATGTGAAGAGTTGACTCATTGGAAAAGACCCTGATGCTGGGGAAGATTGAGGGCAGGAGGAGAAGGGGATGACAGAGGATGAGATGGTTGGATGGCATTACTGAGTCAATGGATATGGGTTTGGGTGAACTCCGGGAGTTGGTGATGGACAGGGAGGCCTGGAGTACTGCAGTTCAGCGAATGAACTGAACTGAACTGAACTGAAAGTCAAAAGGTAGAACAGAGAGGGAGAAGCAGTGGAGAAGTAAAGTGAAAGGGTCTACAGTCTTACAAAACATCTCCAAAGGAATGGTCAGCCTTGGAAGGGGTGTATTAATCTCTTCTATTTGCAGGTGGGCAGGGACAAGCCATCTCTCCATGAGCTGAACAAAAGCCCTTTAGTTTACAGACAAGCAGAGGGACAGGGTCCTTTTAAGCAAGCCACTATGTATGCTTATAATACAAAAGCAATGAAAAGCAAGTTAAAGAAACAGTTTCCATCATGGAGTCAGAATTGGCTTTTTCTCTACAACAGGATATGACTTAACAACTGAACAACTCAATTTTATTCCCAGATGACACAGTGATAAAGATTCTGCCTGCCAATGCAGGAGACACAGGAGAGGCAGGTTTGATCCCTGGGTTGGGAAGATCCCTTGGAGGAGAAAATGGCAACCCACTTTAGTATTCTTGCCTGGAAAATTCCATGGACAGAAGAACTTTGCAGGCTGTAGTCCACGGGATCACAGAGCTGAACATGACTGAGCCCGCACAAAAGAATGAATTTTAAGCTGAGGGTGAGTTTGGCTTCTAGTATGGTCTTATGAAAAGTTCCGGGGGGCAGTTGTATAAGTATTTGAAATTTAAGTTAGATTAGAGAGTAGAGATACAGCTTTAGAGGCCAGAAACCCTGAAGCTTTTGCAGAAGCAATTGGGAAAGATGCACATGTCTTATGAGTAGTGCTTCTGAAATTGAGCAGGACCCTGTAAGGCCCTCCCGGGTATAAAAACCTCTCTGTGTTGACCCAAGGACAAGAGAGCAGATAAAACCAAGAAGGGTTTTGGAATGCAGGAACAGAAAAACCAGACCATTATCATCCTTCCCTCCCCCACGTTATAACTATTAACAGATTTCAGGTTCTTCTGAGCAGTATAACCTGTCTCCCCTCCTATCCAATAGGGAGGAGATGTTTGTGTTAGTCTTCCCCTCCTGTAATATATGTGCCTCATCCAATCAGCAAATGACCCACAAGACTCCTATCCCACTCCTGTACCCTGGGTATAAAAGTGGACTAAGGACCCCTGTTCAACATTGGCTCTCCCTTGAGCTGGCCCACTGTTCTAACAGTGTCTCCCACTCTAATAAACTTTATTTCCCTCTCATGTCTGGAAATTCTTTACCAACCCACACCCAGACCATGATACTCTCCATGCTCCTTATTTCTTGTTTACAGGAAAAAAGGCTTCAGCTTACTTGATCTTTCTGAGTTCTAAAGGGGGCTTCCTTGGTGGCTCAGATGGTAAAGAATCTGTTTGCAATTCAGGAGTGCTGTGTGTGTGCTAAGTCACTTCAGTCATATCCGACTCTTTGCAACCCCTAGACTGTAGCCCACCAGGCTCCTCTGTCCATGGGATTCTCCAGGCAAGATTACTGAAGTGGGTTGCCATGCCTTCCTGCAGAGGATCTTCCAGACCCAGGAATCGAACACACATCTCTTATGTCTCCTGTATTGGCAGGCAGGTTCTTTACCACTAGGGCCACCTGGGAAGCCTGCAGTGCAGGAGACCCGGGTTCAATTCCTGGGTCAGGAAGATGCCCTGGAGAAGGAAATGGCAACCCACTCAAGTATTCTTGCCTGGAGAATCCCATGGACAGAGGAGCCTGGCAGGCTACAGTCCATGGGGTCACAAAGAGTCAGACATGACTGAGCAACTAACAAAAAGCAGATTCAAATAGTTCCTAACTAGGGAAGGATGTCAAAGCTATGGGAATGGAAGTCAAAGCTATGGTTTTTCCAGTAGTCATGTATGGATTGAGAATTGGACCACAAAGCAGGCTGAGTGCCAAAGAATTGATCTTTTTGAACTGTGGTATTGGAGAAGACTCGAGAGTCCCTTGGAATGCAAGGAGATCCAGCCAGTCCATCCTAAAGGAAATCAGTCCTTAATATTCATTGGAAGGACTGATGCTGAAGCTGAAGCTCCAACACCTTGGCCACCTGGGATGTGAAGAACTGACTTATTGGAAAAGACCCTGATGCTGGGAAAGATTGAAGGCGGGAGGAGAAGGAGACGACAGAGGATGAGATGGTTGGATGGCATCACTGACTTGATGGATATGAGTTTGAGCAAGCTCCGGGAGTTGGTGATGGACAGGGAAGACTGGTGAGCTGCAATCCATAGGGTCGCAAAGTGCTGGACACAACTGAGTGGCTGAACTGAACTGAAGGGAAGGGAGGAAACGCAGAAACAAAGGAGGAGCAGGGAAGAAACAATAGTGCAATGTAAAGCAGGTCTTGGTTTCTCCTCAAGGGATATACATGTTTTTGAGATCTTCATCAGGAACAAAGGTCCCAGCCCCAGTAGAGAATAGCAGCTTCAGGCTGAGCACAAGATTCCTAGGGCACAACCACACTGTTGCCTCACCACCAACCAATCAGAAGAAAGTCTCATGCCTTGCAGCTATCACCCCAAATTTCACCTTTAAAAACTCTTACCCCAAATAATTGGAGAGTTCAAGGTTTTTGAGCATGAGCTGCCTGTTCTCCTTGCTTGGTGCCTGCAGTAAACCTTTCTCTGCTCCCAACTCCAATGTTTCCATTTGTTTAGCTTCCTTTTGCATTGAGCATAAGCACTTGGGTATGGCATCATTTCATAAAAGGGGAAGAGAGGACTTATATGAATACAATGTCTGGATATGAGAGGAATGAAAGAAGGAATAAATTCTTCAGATTTTATTAATAACAAGTGAATAACAAGTTATTAATAGCAAGGGAATTTTGTCCTTAGGGTACAGAGAATTTTTAGTTAGGAAAAGAGCATCTGTCATTTTTCAGATTCTGCAGCATTCAGCCTTGAAGATTTTTACCAATGATTACTAATAGTAAAAAAAAAAAATGCATTGCCTTTAGCAAAATAGCCTTGTGGCTCATATGGTGGAGGTTGTTTTCATCCACCACTAAAAGTAACGTGAAGCATGTGTGAGAAGAGTAGAATTAATATGTGAACAAGTGAAAAGAAACAGCTAAAGCAAAAGCCCTTTTATGGGCTGAGGTTCTTTTAAATTTTTTTAATTAATAAACTTTATTTTTTAGAGCAGTGTAAGGTCATGGAAAAATTAAGCAGCAAGTACAGAGTTCCCATATACTCATGTCCCCACACATGGACAATCTGCCCCATTCAAAAAGTGGGAAAGGAAACTGAAGAGACATTTCTCCAAAGAAGACATATAGACGGTTAACAAGCACATGAAAAGATGCTCAACATCACTCATTATTACAGAAATGCAAATCAAAACTACAATGAGAACCATCTCATACCAATCAGAATGCCCATCATCAAAAAGTCTACAAACAACAAATGCTGGAGAGGGTGTGGAGAAAGGGGAACACCCTTGCGTTGCTGGTGGGAATGTAAACTCATAGAGCCACTATGAAAGACGGTGTGGAGATTCCCTAAAAAGCTAGGAATAAAACCACCATATGACCCAGCAATCCCACTCCTAGTCATATACCCTGAGGAAACCAAAGTTGAAAAAGACACATGTACTTCAGTGTTCATTGCAGCACTATTTACAATAGCTAGAACATGGAAGCAACCTAGATGTCCACTGATAGATGAATTCATAAAGAAGCTGTGGTACATATATACAATGGAATATTCAGTTCAGTTCAGTCGCTCAGTCGTGTCCGACTCTTTGCGACCCCATGAATCGCAGCACGCCAGGCCTCCCTGTCCATCACCAACTCCCGGAGTTCACTCAGACTCAGGCCCATCGAGTCAGTGATGCCATCCAGCCATCTCATCCTCTGTCGTCCCCTTCTCCTCCTGCCCCCAATCCCTCCCAGCAGCAGAGTCTTTTTCAATGAGTCAACTCATCAAATGAGGTGGCCAAAGTACTGGAGTTTCAGCTTTAGCTTCATTCCTTCCAAACAAATCCCAGGGTTGATCTCCTTCAGAATGGACTCGTTGGATCTCTTTGCAGTCCAAGGGACTCTCAAGAGTCTTCTCCAACACCAGAGTTCAAAAGCATCAATTCTTCGGTGCTCATTACTCAGCCACAAAAAGGAACACATCTGAATCTATTCCAATGAGCTGGATGAACCTAGAGCCTATTATACAGAGTGAAGTAAGTCAGAAAGAGAAATATGAACATTGTATACTGACACATATATATAGAATCTAAAAAGATGATACTGGTGAATTTATTTTCAGGGCAGCAATGGAGAAACAGACATAGAGAACAGACCTGTGGACATGGGGGGAGGAGGGAAGGAGAAAGGGAGATATATGGAGAGAGTAACATAGAAATTTGTGTGTGTGTGTTAGTGCCCAGTCGTGCCCGACTCTTTGTGACCCCATGGACTGTAGCCTGCCAGGCTCCTCTGCCCATGGAATTCTCTAAGCCAGAATACTGGAGTGGGTTGCCATTTCCTTCTCCAACATAGAACTTTACAATACCATATGTAAAATAGATAGCCAATGGCAATTTGCTGTATGAATCAGGGAATTTAAGCAGGGGCTCTATGGCAGGTTGAAGGGTGGGCTGGGGAGGGAGATGGGAGGGATATCTGGGAGGGAGGGGACATGGGTGTACCTATGGCTGATTCTTGTTGATGTGTGACAGAAAACCACAAAATTCTGTAAAGCAATTATCCTTCAATTAGAAATTTTAAAAAATAAACTTTATTTTTTAGAGCAGTTTAAGGTGATGGCAAAATTAAGCAGCAAGTACAGAGTTCTCATATACCCATGTCCCCTCACACGGACAATCTGCCCCGTTGCCAGCGTCGCCCACCAGAGTGGCCTGTTTGTTGCAGATGATGAACTTAAACGGACACACCATCTTCACCCAAAGTGGCTTTTCTTCTCATCCTCTTTACAGGGTCTTTCAGAAAGCAGAAGTTTTTAATTGTAGGGACATCTACATCAATCATTTCTGATTTCATGGATCATGAAAGCCTGCTGTATCTAAAAAGTCATTGCAATAACATAGGCCACATAGATTTTCTCCTACATCATCTTTTATATTTTTTTAGTTTTGCATTTCACTTTTAACTCTATTTTGAGTCAATTTTTGTGAAGAAAACTGTATCTAGATTTTTTTTTCTTGCATATGGATGTTCACTTGCCCCAGTAGCTTTTGTCGAAAAGACTATATTTCTCTATGATATTGCTTTTGCCAAAGATCAATAGATTCTATTTATGGGGTCTATTCTGGGCTCTCTGTTGTATTGATCTATTTGTTCTTTTGCCATATTGCGCTGTCTTAGTGACTGTAGCTATATGCTAAGTCTTGACATCATTAGTATCAGTCTTACAATCTTGCTTTTCTCCTTCAATATTTAACTAATAGCCTGGGTCTTTTCCATTTCAAATCTTTAGAATCAGTTTTCCTATATCCACAAGATAAATTTCTGAGATTTTGATTGAAAGTGCATTGACTCTATCAAATTGGGAAGAACTGACAGCTTGACAATAGTCTTTCTACCTATGAACATGGAATTTCCCCAATTATTTAGTTGATTTTTTTTTTTTTTGTCATCAGAGTTTTGTACTTTTCTTTATATAGATTTTGTGCATGTCTTGTTTCTTTGCATACTTGAAATAAATTCCACTTCATTATGGTGTATAATTTTTATACATTGTTGGATTTGTTGTGGTTGCTGTTGTTTAGTCACTGTCATTCTTGACTCCTTCTAATCCCATAGACTGCAGCACACAAGCTTTCCCTGTCCTTCACTGTACCTCAGAATTTGCTCAAACTCATGTCCATTGAGTTGATTATGCCATCCAGTCGCCTCATCCTCTGTCATCCCCTTCTCCTCCTGCCTTCAATCTTTCCCAGCATCGGGGTCTTTTCAAATGAGCTGGCTCTTCACATCAGGTGGCCAAAATATTGGAGCTTCAGCTTCAGCATAAATCCTTCCAGTGACTATCAGGACTGATTTCCTTTAGGACTGACTGGTTTCATCTCTTTGCAAGAGTCTTCTTGAATACCACAGTTCGAAAGCATCCATTCTTCAGCACTCAGCCTTCTTTATGGTCCAACTCTCACATTCATATATGACTAGTGGAAAAATCATGGCTTTGACTATTTGGACCTTTGTCAGCAAAGTAATGTCTCTGCTTTTTAATATGCTGTCGAAGTTTGTCATAGTTTTCCTTCCAAGGAACAAGCGTCTTTTAATTTCATGGCTGCAGTCACTGTCCACAGTGATTTTGGACACCAAGAAAATAAAATCTGCCATTGCTTCCACTTTTTCCCCATCTATTTGCCATGAAATGATGGGACTGGATGCTATGATCCTCGTTTTTCGAATGTTGAGTTTTAAACCAGCTTTTTCACTCTCCTTTTTCATTCTCATCAAGAACTCTTTAGTTTCTCTTCACTTTCTGCCATTAAAGTGGTATCATCTGCATATCTGAGATTGTTGATATTTCTCCTGGCAATCTTGATTCCAGCCCTGTGATTCATCTAGTTTGGCATTTCCCATGATATACTCTGCATGTAAGTTAAACAAGGTGACAATAAACAGCCTTGTCTTACTCCATTGCCAATTTTGAACCAGTCATTCCCTGTAAGGTTATAACATTGTTTCTTGACCTGCATATAGATTTCTCAGGAGACTGATAACTAGACCAGGTGGTCTGGTATTCCCATCTCTTAAAGGATTTTCCACAGTTTATTTTGACCCACACAATCAAAGGCTTTCACATAGTCAATGAAGCAGAAGTAGATATTTTCCTGGAATCCCCTTGATTTCTCTGTGACTGAATGAATGTTGGCAATTTGGTCTCTGGTTTCTCTGCCTTTTCTAAACCCAGTTTGTAAATCTGCAAGTTCTCAGTTTTAAGTACTGCTGAAGTCTAGCTTGAAGGTTGTTGGACTTTGTTTGCTAATAATTTGTTGCAAAATTTTGCACTGATACTTATGAGAGATGTTAGTTTGTAGTTACCTTTTCTTGTAATGTCTTTGTGTGGTTTTGGTAATAGGGTAAATCTTAACTTCATGGTTAATTTACAAATTATGCTCTCATCTTCTGTTTTGTGGAAGAGACTGTAGAGATTTAGAATAATTTATTCTTTAACTGTTTAGTTGAAATTAGTAACGAATCCATCTGGGCCTGGTGCTTTCTATTTTAGAAGGTTATTAATTATTAATTCAACCTCTTTAGTAGAATTCATATTGTCTAATTCTACTTGCTTGAATTTTAGTCAAAGTGTCTTTCAAAAATTGGTCCATTTCATCTAGGTTGTCAAATTTGTGGTCACAGAGTTGTTATTTAGCTTATAATTAGCCTTTTTATTTCCATTATAATAATATGCCCACTCTCATTTCTGATATTAGTAATTTGTTTCATTCTACCCTCACGCCCCCACCCCTTGCCATTTTCGGTTTTGTTTCCTCAGGTGAAAACTAAGATTACTGATTTTAGATCCTTCTTCTTTTCAAATATATATGCATTTAATGCTATCAACTTCCCTTCAAGCAGTGCTTTGACTGAATCCCATGAATTTTAAGTTGTATTTTTATTTTCACTTAGTTTAAAATTTTTTATTTAAATTTAAAAATTAAACTTAGTTTAAAATTTTTAAGCCTTTGAATGTTTGTATCACAACAAACTGTGGAAAATTCTTAAAGAGATGAGACTACCAGACCACTTGACTTGTCTCCTGAGAAATCTGTATGCAGATCAAAATGCAATAATCAGAACTGGACATGGAACAATAGACTGGTTCCAAATCAGGAAAGGAGTACGTCAAGGCTGTATATTGTCACCCTGCTTATTTAACTTATATGCAGAGTACATCATGCGAAATGCTAGGCTGGATGAAGCACAAGCTGGAATCAAGATTGCCAGGAGAAATATCAGTAACCTCAGAGACGCAGATGACACCACCCTTATGGCAGAAAGCAAAGAACTATATAGAGCCTCTTGATGAAAGTGAAAGAGGAAAGTGAAGAAGTTGGCTTAAAACTCAACATTCAGAAAACAAAGATCATGGCATCTGGTCCCATCACTTCATGGGAAATAGATGGGGAAACAATGGAAGCAGTGACAGACTTTATTTTCTTGGGCTCCAAAAATGACACTTGCTCCTTGGAAGAAAACCTATGACCAACCTAGACAGCATACTAAAAGCAGAGACTTTGCTTCACCAACAAAAATCCGTCTAGACAAAGCTATGGTTTTTCCAATAGTCATGTACGGATGTGAGAGTTGGACTATAAAGAAAGCTGAGGGCAGAATTGATGCTTTTGAACTGTGGTGTTGGAGAAGACTCTTGAGAGTCCCTTGGACTGTGAGGAGATCCAACCAGTCTATCCTAAAGGAAATCAATCCTGAACATTCATTGGAAGGACTGATGCTGAAACTGAAACTCCAATACTTTGGCCACCTGATGCAAAGAACTATTCATTGGAAAAGACCCTGATGCTGGGAAAGATTGAAGGCAGGAGAAGGGGATGACAGAGGATGAGATGGTTGGATGGCATCACCGACTCAATGGACATGAGTTTGAGTTATCTCCAGGAGTTGGTGATGGACAGGGAAGCCTGGCGTGCTGTGGTCCTTGGGGTCACAGAGTCAGACATGACTGAGCAACTGAACTGAACTAAAAATTTTAAATGTCTCTTGTTATTTCTAATTCGACCCATGTGTTATTTAGAAGTGTGTTTGGTAATCCCCAACTATTTGGGAATTTTCTGGTTATCTTTCTGGTTATTGATTTTTAGTTTAATTCCACTGTGGTCTGATACATTGTATGATTTTTATCATTCTCAATTTGTTAAGATGTTCTTTTTTATGGCCCAGAATATGGTTTGTTTTTCTGTATTTTCTGTGTGACCTTGAGAAGAACCTATATTCTGGTGTTTTTGAGTAAAGTAGTCTACAGATGTCAGTTATAGCCAGTTGATTGATGGTACTATTGAATTTAACTATGTTCTTTGATTTTATGCCTGCTGAATCTGTTTTTGATAGAGAAATTAGAATGACTTCATCTATTTCTCCTTGCAATTCTATTTCTACCAGTTTTTGCCTCATGTATTTTGAGATTGTGTTGTTAGACACTTACACTTTAAAGACTGCTATGTCCTCTTGGAGAATTGACCCCTTTGTGTTATTTAATGTACCTCTTTGTCCGTGGTGTGGCTCACAGGGTAAAGAGTCAGCCCACAATGCGGGAGACCTGAGTTAGATCCCTGGGTCAGGAAGATCCCCTGGAGAAGAAAATGGCAACCCACTTCAGTATTCTTGCCTGGAAAATCCCATGGATGGGGGAGCCTGGCAGGCTACAGTCCATAAGGGTTGCAAAGAGTTGGACACAACTGAGTGACTTCATATATATATATTTGTCCATGATAAGTTTCCTTGCTCTGAAGCCTGTTCTGTCTGAAATTCATATAGCTACTACTGCTTTCTTTTAATTGGAGTAGCATGGTATCAGAAAAGGCAATGGCACCCTACGCCAGTACTCTTGACTGGAAAATCCCATGGATGGAGGAGCCTGGTAGGCTGCAGTCCATGGGGTCACTGAGGGTCGGACACGACTGAGCTACTTCCCTTTCACTTTTCACTTTCATGCACTGGAGAAGGAAATGGCAACGCACTCTAGTGTTCTTGCCTGGAGAATCCCAGGGATGGGGGAGCCTGGTGGGCTGCCATCTATGGGGTTGCACAGAGTTGGACATGACTGAAGCGACTTAGTAGCAGCAGCAGCAGCAGCATGGTACATCTTTCTCCATCTTTTTACTTTATTCTATATTTTTCTTTATATTTAAGGCGGTTTCTTGTAAAAACCATATAGGTGGCCTTCTTCTTTGGTTTGTTCTGGCAATCTCTGTTTTTTAGTTGAGATATTTGTACCATTGTTGCTTAAAGTTATTACTGATAGAGCTGGATTAATATCTACCATATTAACTTTTTTCTGCTTGTTTTCCTTGTATCCTGTTTCTATTTTTGTCTTTCATTCTTTTTTTTTCTGATAATTGTGCTTTTAATTAGGGATTTTATATGACTCTATTTTCCTTCTTAACATATTTCTTGTAAAAACCATATAGGTGGCCTTCTTCTTTGGTTTGTTCTGGCAATCTCTGTTTTTTAGTTGAGATATTTGTACCATTGTTGCTTAAAGTTATTACTGATAGAGCTGGATTAATATCTACCATATTAACTTTTTTCTGCTTGTTTTCCTTGTATCCTGTTTCTATTTTTGTCTTTCATTCTTTTTTTTTCTGATAATTGTGCTTTTAATTAGGGATTTTATATGACTCTATTTTCCTTCTTAACATATCAATTATGCTTAGAAATATCTAGTGGTCATCATATGCATTTGCAATTAAACCAACTCCATTTTAAAATAACATTATACCACTTCATGCTTCATAACAAAATATTCCTAATTTCTCCTTCTTCCTTTGGTGTAATTTACCTCTTATACATAAGCTGTAATTTACCTCCTATACATAAGCTATAATCCTTAAATACACTTTTACCATTATTATGTTGAAAAAACCACTACTTGTTAGATCAATTAAAAATAAGAAAAATAAGTTTTTATTTTACCCTTACTTAGTCTTCACTAATGCTCTTCATTTTTCTGTAGATCTGAGATTCTAACTTTCATCATTTTCCTTCTCTCTGAAGAATTTGTGTAAGGCAGATCTACTGGCCACAAATTCCCTCAAATTTTGTCTGAGGAAATTTGTTCCTTCACTTTTGAGGGTTAGTTTCCCAGTATACAGAACTCTATGTCAGTGATTTTTGTTGTTGCTGTTTTTTCAATGTTTTATTTCATTTTCTTCCTGCTTGTATGGCTTCTGAGGGGAAATAGGATATAATTCTTACCTTTGTTCTGTATATATGGTAAGGTTTTTTTTTCCTCTAGATTCTTTTGAGATTTTTTTCCTTTATATTTTCTTTTCTGCAGTTCTAATATAATACACCTAGGTATGGTTGCATTGGCATATCCTTACTTGATGTCTCTGAGTTTCCTGGATCTGTGATTAATTTAGGGAATTTCTCAGTTAATATTGCTTCAAATATTGCTTCTATTCCTTTTTCTCTTTCTTTTCCTAGTCTATTTCCATTACATCTACTTGACACCCTTTGCAATTCTCCAACAATTCTTGGCTATTCTTTATGTTTGTTTTCTTAACACTATTTTTTTCTCTTTTCATATTTTTCTTTTTCGATTTTGGAAGTGTCTGCTTCCATAGCCTCAAGCTCAGAGATCCTTTCCTCAGACGTGTCCAGCCTACTAAGAAGTTCATCAAAGTCATTCTTCATTCCTATTACAATGTTATTGACCTCTAGAACTATTTTTTTTATTCTTTCTTAGAATTTTCATCTCTCTGCTTGTATTACCCATCTGTTCTTGCACATTAACTTCTATTCCATCAGCACTCATGATCTTATATTTCCACCATCTGTGCTATATCTCTGAGTCTGTTTTCAATGTTCTCTCTGCCTCTTCCAACTGTTTTTTGTCTCTCATCGTGACTTGTATTTTTTTTTTTGAAAGCTGGGCAAGGTGTACTGGGTGAAAAGAACTCTGATAAATAGGCCTTTAGCAATGTGGTGGGAGGGGTGGGGTGGGGGAGTCTTCTAGAGTCCTATGATCAGGACTCGGTGTTTTACTCAGTCTATGCCTCTGAGCTGTGAGTGTCACAAGTGTTCCTCCATTCCCCACTGCCACAGATTAAGTGGGACATGGCTAGAGGGTGCTAGAGTTTGAGTACATCCTTTCCCCAGGTCATTTCAGCTCTGATAAAATTCCCAGAGTTTAGGCTTTGGTGATAAAATTTCTTTTCAGCCTAATTTAAAAGAACAAGGCTCTGGCATATTTCAAAATGGTTATTTTTCCCTGTTTCCCTGCCAGTCCTCCAAGGGGATTTTTTTTTTTCTTTTCCTGATAATTCACTGTGGGAACTTGGCAGAGTTCCAGGAAGTAAAACTCATGAGAGTAAATAGACAGCCCCCTGGCCCCCACCACCCTGCCAGAATTTTAACCCTTAAGATTTATTCAAGATACGTGTGTGTGCACTTTACTCTTCAGGCTTCCCTGGTGGCTCAGACGGTGAAGAATCTGCCTGCAATGTTGGAGACCTAGGTTCGATTCCTGGGTTGGGACAATCCCCTGGAGAAGGGCATGGCAACCCACTCCAGTATTGTTCTCTCCATGGAGAATCCCCATGGACAGAGGAAGCTAGCAGTTTACAGTCCATGGGTTCACAGGGTCAGACACAATGAGCGACTAAGCACAGTCCATTACTCTTTGGGTTTCCCTACATAGGCACTGGTTTTCAAGGTGGTGTTTGCCTGTAGGTTTCTGTTCTGGTAAATTGTGCTTCTCTGTATGGCCAGTCTCTCCAATTTTGTTGCTGTTGCTGTTTAGTTGCTAAGTCGTGTGGACGCTTTTGCAACCTCATGGATTGTAGCCCTCGAGGCTCCTCTATCCATGGGATTTCCCAGAAAAGAATACTGGAGTGGGCTTCCATTTCCTCCTGCAAGGGATCTTCCTGACCCAGGGATTGAACCCATGTTTCCTGCACTGCAGGTGAATTCCTTACTGATAAACCACCATGGACGCCCTCTCCAATTTTGAGGGCAGCTTTTTATCCTGTCACTTCACTTCTTTGGAGGATCTAAGAATAGCATTTTGAATTTTCACTTTGTTCAGATTTTTGTTAGGATACAGTGGCAACTTCCAAGCTCATTTAAACTGGGTTTAATCCATCAGTGTCAGTGTGGTTTCATTATGTGGCCCCAGCGCACTCTGCTCACACTCTCTTGTATTTCCTTATCCTCTTTTAGGATTCCTAGCACTAACACAAAGACCATGTTCCATTTACCTTGACTCACCTTAGTAGTTATGATATACAACCATGAAAAATGAAGGAAAAGAAAAATCTATCCAGGAACTAAGCTGAGAAAAAGGAGATACTTTTTTAAAATAAAACTTAGGACTAGATATTGTTCAGTATTTCTTCATTGGTTTATTTGACAAGGATTTTTTTTTTAATGTTAATGTTTTAATGTTTTTTTTAATGTTTAAACTAAAAAAAAAACACCAAAAAAAAAAAAAAAAACCTACATAATCTAAAAGGTGAGAATTATGTTTTCTTTGGTGTTAAGCCCAGGATATCATCTCTCAGATAACTCTGAAGGACTTTTCTGAAGAGGTAAAGAAGGAGTCAGGATATACAAGTGTTTTTGCCAAACAAAAACCCCAAAACCCAGGAAGTGGAAGATCAAAAGATTCCTGCTAATCAAAAGAAACCAGACATCTGAAACTAGTGGATTTAGTGCTGTCCACACATGGGAAGATGCAAGACCCTGGGATTATGGAAACGCTTTGATAGGGCCACTGTCCCATTTTTCTGCACCCTGAGTCCCCTCGGGGCACAGAGTCACTGCACTGGCAGCCTGTTTTCCTCCCCTCAGGAGCCACTGTCCTGACTATCAGGCTGGGGTGGGGGCAGCGGGCAGTGGCTGAGGGTTTTACATCCTTTGTTTACTGAAATGAGAGGCGACATTCTTTGTCCACATGTTCTTGTTTTTCTAGCTGAAACGCCTATCTTGTCTAGTCAGGAATAGGTAAATAACCATGATTACTAAAAGCCTGGGCTTCCCAAGCAGCACTAGTGGTAAACAACCCGCCTGCCAATGCAGGAGACATAAGAGATGTGGGTTTGATCCCTGGGTCGGGGAGATCTTCTGGAGGAGGGCATGGCAACCCACTCCAGTCTTCTTGCCTGGAGAATCCCATGGACAGAGGAGCCTGCAGGGCTACAGTTTCCATAGGGTTGTAAAGAGTCAGATATGACTAAAGCAACTTAGCATGCATGCACGCACTGAAAGACTAAAGTAGAGGTCTTTTATGGGTATTTTTGGACTTCCCTGGTGGCTCAGATGGTAAAGCCTTTGGCTACAATGCGGGAGGATCCAGGTTCGAGCCCTGGGTTGGGAAGATCCCCTGGAGAAGGAAAAGGCAATCCACTCCAGTACTATTGCCTGGAAAATCCCATGGACAGAGGAGCCTGGTAGCTGCAGTCTATGGGGTCGCAAAGAGTCGGACACGACTGAGGGACTTCACTTCATGGGTATTTTTATGGGTACATCTGTTTCTGCCCTTCAAGAAACAGATGTACACTGTGGCAAAACCTTGTTAAAAATTTCTCTTCAGGCAAGATGCAAGATAGTAAAGCTCTCTTTCTAGTCAGCCTGCCATGAATAAAAAAGACAAGGGCAATCTCCACTATCTTTGAGTGAATCAGAATAGGATAGGACTTCACTTCATGGGTATTTTTATGGGTACATCTGTTTCTGCCCTTCAAGAAACAGATGTACACTGTGGCAAAACCTTGTTAAAAATTTCTCTTCAGGCAAGATGCAAGATAGTAAAGCTCTCTTTCTAGTCAGCCTGCCATGAATAAAAAAGACAAGGGCAATCTCCACTATCTTTGAGTGAATCAGAATAGGATAAAGGTGAAGACAGAGAGATAGAAAAAAGTTCCGTGTCTAAGATAGTAGATATGACCATCCTTTCATATCTGAATAGTGTGTGTGTGTGTGCAAAGTCGCTTCAGTTGTATCCTACTCTTTGCAGTCCTATGGACTGTAGTCTGCCAGGCTCCTCTGTCCATGGGATTCTCCAGGCAAGAAGACTGGAATGGGTTACTGTGCCCTCCTCCAGGGGATCTTTCCAACCCAGGGATCGAACCCACATCTCTTATGTCTCCTGCATTGGCAGGCGGGTTCTTTACCACTAGCACCACCACGGTAGCCCCTGAATGGTAGAACCCTGCTCAAAGCACTAAGAAATATCTCCTTTGAAAATGTCAGTGCCTTTGGAATTTTGGGTATTAATAGTCTTTACTGTTCGCTTTCTTTTAGCTCATATGAATGGCTTCTTACTTCAACTAACACATATTTCATTCCTTTTTTAGTATATTCATGAAGGTTAAATCTCAAATGAAAACTACATATGCAGACTTTTAAGAATGTTGTAACATCAGACACAAAATCCACCTAGTGATCTTTACAACAATCAAGAGAGAAAAAGAAGTTGATAAAAATTGAAGCAGCAGAAGGGGGCAGTAAAACGCAGAGAATGCTCTGGAAGATTTTTTTATTATGCTGTTTTATTTTCAGTTAACAGAGAATTCTCCAACAAATTTCAGAGACTAATGCATTTTATATAACAGATACATGTATTTGTCTAAAATGAACACAGAAACACTAAACACAGACACAGGTGAGAAACATAAGTCTCACATGATTATAATCTTATTTTTTATGCTGTGACCATCATGGCATAATAATCATAGTACTTTTCCACACAGGACAGGATTTAGCCATTTTGATTTGGTTTGGAACATTCATTATTCCCCCATGACCAGCATCCCCAAATGCACTGCCCATTCTATTTTACTGTCCCAGACTTACCAAAGTTAATAAATCATAACAGTTTTTCCTCGAGTCCATAACCGGACTTCCTTTCTAAACTGCACCCATCCTATTTTCTGACAGCATAGGTATATGCAACTCTCGCTACTCTATTGTGCTATAAAAGTTACAGATTAAACCAAGTAGTTTAACTGAATAGGTATTTTTTAATTAAATTTCCACAATGAAATGGAATTCAATATCTTTAAGTTCCAAGTAGTCTAAATGTGATTATTCTCAGCACCCTGTTTTGTTCACACTTTGAATTTAGTCTCCCTGCAAACAACAGAACACACTTTTATACAAAGCAGGTATACAATTAAGATCAGATGAGGACAATGATGATGATGACTTCAAAATGAATTCAGGATTACAATATAAAGCCAACAGAGTATGAATTCTTCCTTGGCATCTAACCAAACTCAAACTGGTAGTCCTAAATACCCACTTAAAATTTGAGTAGACACATCCTACCACTTAAAATGAAACAGAAAACTGGAATTATTAAAAGATTGTTTACATCTATGCTCTTAGTTGAAATTTCATATAAGACTCAGTACAATAAATGGGAGTGTCACAAATGGAATGATTAAATATGACTAGAGGAGAAAGGCTTCCTGGGTGAGCTGGAATTTTACTCATTTGTCTCACGTAGAATCCCATTAAGCAAAATGTTGAAAAAAAGTTGATTGTATTTTTTTAAAGGGCTCTACAATGCTGCTACTTTTTTCTTTTCTTTTTTTTTTGGGGGGTGGGGGGGGTGGCATTTCACCTTCAAACACCCCTCCAGACCACAAGACAGAATCAAACAAAAACAAAAGATGATGACATTGAAAATTGTCAAAATCACCCTTCTTTCACATCCATTCCATCCGACTTCCTATCAAATTACCTTCCAAAATGAGGCTAGAAAACTGGCCCTAATAAACCCAGACAACTGAAAAGTAAATGTAATGTTGTACTTTAATCCTTTGTCACAATTCATCATCCTAGAGAGGTAGGCAGAAAACACACCCACACAAAGCAAGCTTTAAAAATCGACTTCCTTCAATTGGTATCTCCTGTGAAGAGCTGGTGACCAAAACAGTGAAAATCACTGCAGCAGAGAAAGAAATGCCTTAAAGCAGACCTTTTGGACGTTGAGCATCCTTAAACATCCCGGTCACCTCCGCTTCCCTTGTTCATGGGAGGAGAGGAAAGGTTATAGCGGTGACACCTCAATCTCAGATTGACTGTTTACAGGATAAGTGCTCAGGGTCAGTTTTGAGGGGAGGAATTTACCTTTATTTCCTCTCTCCAAGAAGCAACGTCGGGGTGGTGGCATGAAGAACAGTAATTTTTATGTTGAAAACAACCTAGCTAGAAAAAGAACCTACAGGTACGTATATACACTGACTACAGCTATTACAGTTCATTCGGTCAAGTGAAAAAAAAAATTAAAGTTCTGTATGTGCGTACATCTACACGAGGTTAGGAGCAGTCACTGAAAT